>CM056500.1:49270041-49736546 GCA_029783415.1 Anisodus acutangulus | reverse complement strand
TCCCGATGCACTAAGCTCCCGTTATGTGTGAGGTCCGAGGAAGGGCCGGACCACATTTATTATATGCAGCCATACCTTGTATTTCTGCAAGAGGTTGTTTCCACGACTTGAACTCATAACCTCCTGGTCATATGACAATAACTTTATCAGTTACTCAAAGACCCCTTCAAATTGAAAAACATATCTTTTACAATATTCAATGTCTTATTTATATTCTACTGTTCAAAGAACATGGCAGTTTACATCATGCGACCACTAAATCTGAAGATATGGAACATAAGTCACATGATCTTTTAATAATAATGAAAAATCAATTATAAATATATCAAGTATATGAAAAAATGTTAAAATTTCAAAAGATTTTTTTTTTAGAAAAACTGATACAACTATCTATGCCAAATATATTTGTACGTAATAACATTTCAAGTAACCAAATTCGTTATTACATAGTGATTACATAGCTTATAAAAAATAATTAAATATTCAAAAAAATAAAATGTTTGAGATGTTCATATTTCAAGACATAAAGTGCGCATGAGCTCATAAAAAATTCAAGACATAAAATGTGCCTTGGATGAGCATTTCAATTTTCACCTATAGAGACATTAGTCCCAAAACAAATGATTGAAAGAATCTCAATTATGCCCTTTACAATAGTGCATCGCATAGGGAAAAGTCAAGCTCTTACTAGTAGCAATTAATACTCTATCCGTTCACTATCTTAAAAATAAAATTTTATTTTTATTTATTTACTTTAATATATCAAGAGATAAATAAATTTTTTATTTTATACTTAATAGTAATTAATTAATTCTCCAAATTATTTTCTAATTTTTTTGAATATGCTAATAGAATGAATATTATATTAATAAAATATGTATTTCACTTATTATTTTCTTGAAAGAAGTAAATCTCCGTTATAAATAAGTAAACGTGAACGAAAAAAACAAAGTTGAATTATAAATAGAGTTTAACTCGAATATACGGTCAGTGGATGGCTTTTTTATACGGTCAGGGAATTGAGATATATTCCTTTGTTTCAATTTATATAATTTTTTTTTGTCTAAAAATTAATCATCTTTTATTTTAAAAATAATTTAATTTTAAGAAATGATTTATAACCATACATTTATATATTTTGGAGCACACAATTCAAAAATTTTTCTTTCTTTTTTAAATTATGTATCAAGTTAAATGATATCACGTAAATTAAGACGGAGAGTAGTATAGGAGCTTTAATCCTGAATTGAAACGAAGTTACCATGCCACGGGTATGACACATATTTATTAGTAGTATTAGCTTTCATTTACAAAGTAGCAAACAAAAAAGAAATTTGTGGATAAGGTGATCCAAGAATCTCACAACTCACAAGTAGCAGGAGTGATTTGTCACTCCATCCACCTTGCAAAAATACCTCAAAAACTATACACAAACAACAACAACAACAAAAATAGAGAGGAAAACTGATAGTAGCAGAAAAATTGTAAGAAAGGAATATGGAAGTGGTTATGTCTTTGAATCCACTATTTAGATTACCCCTTTCAAATTCAAGAACTCATGAAGATTTATTACTGGTTAAACATTCACTATTCTCCACAAGAACAAGAAGCCAGAAGAGGCAACATGGGAAATTGTTAGTGGTTGAAGCAAAAGGAAGGAAAGGAGGTATGGCAGCTCGTCAGTACCAACGTATGGCTCCACCAATGCCCAAGATTGAAGATGATGGCAACCCCAAATTCGTTATCTTTATCCGCATGGCTAATGTTAGTTCTCACTTTCTTTATATGTTTTTGGCCTTTTATTTACTTCAGTTGGGGTCAATGAATATGATTGTTGTTGTATTTATTACTTTGTTTTGCTGTAGCTTGAGATATTTTTGGCCTGTATACCGAAATTAATTACGGGCGCTAGCCAAAATATACAAAACCGATAAAAGTAATTATGTAATTAAATGTATATTTATGTATATTATATGTATACTTTGCGTATATAATATGTATATTTATAATTAATATATAGAAACTTTACATTTGTTGGCAATTATTCTTTTGAGAAGTCCAAATATGTAATTATCCCATTTTTGGTCAATCAGGAGAGTAAAGTTAGCTCCTTTGGCATTCTTGTTGTTAATTGGTTGAAGGTATGCGTTGTTGTTGAAAAAAAATAATTCCTTGATTATTTTCATTAATGAAACAATATATATACAATTTACAATTTTCATAATAGAAAAATCCTATTCCTATTCTAATACCAAAACCCTATTCTAATACCAAAACCCTATTCTAATTGTACAAGAATCCTACAATTATGGTAAGTGTACATTACTAATTAAATACAATAATTTTACACGAAATTACTACCTTAAAACAGTGATATACACTTATATGGTAAGTGTATATCACGGTCCAAAACAGTTTCAAAGACCATAAGACCCGTTATATACACTTTGCATAGTAAGTGTTTATCACGGGTATACACTGCTTATCACACCCCCGCAGTCATAGCGGACGATCTTCGTACGCTGAGACTATCCCTGAAATCTTCAAAAATGACCGAGGGAAGACCTTTGGTAAAGATGTCTACAATTTGATAACTGGAAGGGACATGACAGATGCGTTACTTGTCCTCGAGCTACCTTTTCCCGAACAAAGTGGATATCCATCTCTATATGTTTAGTGCGTTGGTGCTGAACCAGATTCCCAGAAAGGTAGATGGCACTAATATTATCATAATAAACCAAGGTAGCTTTCTGAATAGGACAATGAAGCTCTAAAAGAAGATTACGTAACCAACAAGATTCAGATACCACATTGGCTACCCCTCGATACTCGGCCTCTGCACTAGAGCGTGATAAAGTCGACTGACACTTGGCAGACCAAGAGACCAAGTTATTACCAAGAAATATACAATAGCCAGACGTAGAACGTCTGGTGTCTGGACAACCCCCCCCAATCAGCATCTGTATACGAGGCAAGTGTAGACGTCGACGAAGGATATAAATGTAAGCCATAGTCAAGTGTCCCCTGGATCTACCGAATGATGCGTTTGAGCGCATTCATGTGCTCAACCCTGGGATCATGCATAAACAAACACACATGCTGTACAACATACATAATATCTGGTCTCGTGAATGTAAGATACTGAAGGGCCCCTGCAAGAATGCGATAGTTGGTCGGATCCTCATAAGGCGAGCCAGCCGCATCACCCAACTTGGGTTTAGTATCAACCGGAGTGGAAGTGGACTTACAAGATGACATCCCAGCCCTCTCAATGAGATGTCATTCTGGCAGGGATGGTAGAAACCCAACCCTCTCAATGAGATGTCATCCTGGCCCAATTCGGGAACTGGCAGAGACGGTAGAAACCGAGCCTGGACCAATTTCGGTATTGGGCTGGGTACCTGGCCCAATCGCCGGAACTGGCCCAATCACTAGACAGTGAGCAGTAGTCGGTGGTGGTACTGTAGACCCAGTTGGCAGTGGGACCGCTGGTGGATTTTGGGTGCGGGGCATGTCCGATAAATGGTGGATAATATAAGGGGAGACATCGTCATCCAAAAAATTATACGAACTAGGCACGAGACTACTCACTTTAGAAAACGGAAATTGGGACTCATAAAAAATAACATGACAACTAATGATGATTTTATTAGACGATAAATCAAAACATTTGTATCCACGATGATTAGACGGATAACCCAAAAACACACAAGGGGTAGAACGGGCCTGAAGTTTGTTAATTGTGGTGGACGAAAACAACGGATAACATAAGCACCCAAAGACCCAAAGATGTGAATACGATGAAGTCTTATTATATAAAATTTGAAGAGGGGACGAGTATGTCAAACCTTTGATAGGAAGAATGTTAAGAAGATATGTAACCATTTTGTAGAGCATGATGCCAAAACGAAGGGGGTACGGAAGCATGAATCAATAAAGTTCGGACAATGTTATTAATGGTACGAATTTTGCTTTCGGCTTTCCCATTTTGTGAAGACGTATGAGGATAAGAAAAACGGAAATTAATCTCATTATTAGCACAAAATTCCCGGAACACCCCATTATCATATTCTTTGCCATTATCACATTGAATATTTTTTATTTTTCGTTTGAATTGAGTTCTAATAAATGCTCTAAATTTTAAGAAAGTGGAAAAAACTTGAGATTTTTCGCTATCGGAAAAGTCCATAAAAAATTAGAATAATCATCGAGAAATAGAACATAATAACGATGACCCAAAGAACTGAGAACAGGAGATGTCCATAAATCGCTATGAATAATATCAAATGACATTAAATTATGAGCATTGGAGTCTACAAACGGCAATCTAACAATTTTTCCTAAAGAACAAGATTGACAATTCGGAGTACTACGCGTACCCTTACAAGAAATAAAATTCTTTTTATCTAAGAAAGACAAAATAGACGACCCCGGATGACCTAGGCGAGCATGCCACAAGGAAGGAGCAAGGGCTGCAAAAGTGGATGGCAAGGCTGGACTCGAGAGACCGGAACATGGCGTGATAGGATAAAGATCTCCCCTACTATCACACCTCATTAGAGGAATCCTCGTCTTGAAATCCTTCACAGAAAACCCAAACGGATCAAATTCAACAGATACAGAATTATCATTGGTGAATTTACGGACAAACACCAAAATTTTAATCAATTCAGGGGCATGAAAGGTGTTTTTCAAAATAAGGGGTGGATGGGGGGAGACAAAGTTTTATGCCCGTAACCACGAATTGGAATTGAATTATCATTACCAACAATTATACCACAATTGTTGCTCAAATTGGAATAAGACGAGAGAGTACTTGGGTTATACGTCATGTGAATAGTGGCGCCGGTGTCCATGTACCAATTTAGGTCCGAGGAATTTATTCCAAGTATGTGCATCGCAACTTAAATATCGGTAGGAGTGGGGCCCAATGCATGATGGGCCTGGTGGGGCCCGACCTACCTCTTTGCTGACTCGGAACCCTACTAAATCGGGACGACCGTAATGTCAAAGTATGGTCAAATCGCCCAGGCCCAATTACCGTGAAAGCGCGCTGGAAAGAAAGGGATCGTGTCATCGCCATCGCCGTGGGGCCCAAGGCTGGGACCAGTTGGGCTGTGGCCCACTGTTGTTGGGGTGGGACCCACTGCCACTATTTTGGCCACCACCACCACTGCTGGAACCGCTGCGTTTGCCTACGCGATTTTTTCCATTATTTTTCCGAGTATTCTTACTGCCACCGTGAGCACAGTTTTGACCCAAATTATCAACAAAACTCGGAGAATTTGTGGAGGACGTCATCATGACTATGGGACTATCACTGGTAGCTGCCTTCTTAGCCAATCCGGCTTCTTCCAAAGTAAGCATGAAGCGTGCTTGATAGAACTTTGGGAGAGGGGTACTTTGGCGAAGGAGAGTTCCAACGCCACTATAAGCCTCAGATGTAGAACTAGACGATCTTCACTAACGGGCGCACTAACGTTGCGGAGTTGGTCCGCCAATTCTTTCAACCTTTTGCAATAAGCTGAAACATTCGGGAAATTTTCTATGTTGACGTGGGAAAATTCCTGCTCAAGAGTAACATCTCTGGAATTTTGATTATCTTGGAATATGTCACGCAACCTATTCCAAGCCGCCATCGCCGTAGCATCCGGCTTAATAATCGTCTGCAACAGGTCGGTAAAGATAGTGGAGTAAATCCACTGAAGGACGGTGGCATCAAGAGTCGTCCACAACTTAGGATTATCCTCGCGCTTAGGTACCTCCGTATCCTCTGGAGCCGCGGGGAGTATGTGATAGATGACTTGATGCGAGCGTGCATGAATTTTGAACACTTCGGCCCATGTCGCATATTAGACGTTTTCTATTTCAAGAATAAGAGGGATGTGATTCTTGATGTTAGAAACAACTAGGGCAGGGTGAAACATGTTCTTGGAGGTAGACATAACGAAAGAAAATTTGGTGAAGAAATAAATAATTTTCGGGCACGGAAACCGAGGAAGGGAGCTCGAAACCTGACTGTTTGGACGAAAAAAATTGGGAGAAAAAAATAACCTAGACTTCTGATACCATGAAAGAAATAATCCCTTGATTATTTTCATTAATGAAAGAGTATATATACAATTTACAATTTCCATAATAGGAAAATCCTATTCCTATTGTAATACCAAAACCCTATTCTAATTGTACAAGAATCCTACAATTATGGTAAGTGTACACTACTAATTAAATACAATAATTTTACACTAAATTACTACCTTAAAACCGTGATATACACTTATATATGGTAAGTGTATATCACGGTCCAAAACAATTTCAAAGACCATAAGACCCGTGATATACACTTTGCATAGTAAGTGTATATCACGGGTATACACTGTTTATCAGTTGTCTTAGTCAATCCTCACCTCATGAGCTAGTTTTTAAAGTTGATTTAGCCTCAGTTTTGATTTTCTTTACGTGATATCAGAGCCAGATGCATCTCAACTTTTTTGTTTAGGCCCTTGTTATATTGTCCATGCTCTAGATATCTCGTTTGGGCGTGTTGGGTGTAAAGTATTACCCGTTGGTCAAGCTAGGGAGTGACTTGTTGAGTCGTCATTATATGGTCTTTGAGAATCCTTACCTTATGAGCTAAGGTTTTGAGATGGATTAGACAAATGTCCATTTTCTTGATGCTTGTTGTAACAGGACGCTTGAGAGAAAAGGCGTGACTTGTACATCTTTTGTTCTTTTTGATAAGCGGGCTAGTCTTGTATTTGTGCTTTTATCCAAAACTAGAAGCAAGAATTGAGTTGAATATTCAAAGCTTATGAGTAAGTAAGATGGATGGACTTGAAATCAAGTGATAAAACTAGTTGCATATGATTAGCTAAGGGTACTGAATCCTTTGATAGAAAAATGTTCTACTGGTTGATCCTCACATTCAGCTGTTATCATCTTAACTCAGCATCCTTCATCGCTTCCTGTAGGAGGTCAAATGTAATTGACTTTGAAATGAATGTAGGCAGTTCCTCAGCTCATGACCACTTTAAAGTTTAAAACTTCGCGGCTTAGTTCTTATTTCTTCCTTCACGTAATCTAACTCAAGATCTTGCTGAATTAGATTTGTGCTTGCGGAAATTCTGATTCTTGTTTTGTTTTATTCCCCGGACAGGTTTATCTTTGGTACCCCCTCAATATCGTAACAGGTGGCACGACTGCAAAAATTATGGTTGCTGCAAAAGACAACTTTCTTGGGAAATATATATACAAAGATACTCTAGCTAGGAATCTCGCAGCAGTGATTTACAATGTAAGTGCTATATAAGCTGAGAGTTCATAACAAGGCAAAGCATTCTACCTTGAAATTTAAGATGTACCAGAAAGATGAGTAAATGATCAAGACCTATACGCCTGACATCATTTCTTTCTTTATTTACATTAATTTTGTGGTTATACTGTTTCTGAGATGCTTTAACTTTCTTTCTACTTGGAACAGGATGAAAAGGAAATAAAGAAATTGGCAATGAAACAGCATCGTGTATTGAAGTCAGCAACAGAATTTAGATATGGATACAAACTTGTCGTAATATTCTCAGTCTCAGCAGCATTTATTATTGATTCTTTGTTTTATTTTGTGTTCTTGCTAATTCGTAGGACACCTGTAAAAGAAAGAGCTGATTTCTTTTAATCTGTCTGATATGCAGGAGAATAACAATTTGAGGGCCGCCCTTTCTACCTCAGATGTGATTGAGGTATGGAAGTAACAGCTGTTCTAAGATTTTTGTTTACAGCAATTATAGGTGGTGGGATATTCTAAACCACGGGAAAATAAACATAATCTTAAGAACCAAAGACTTTGTTAAAAGAAAAGAAGAAATATTGAGGCCAAGTTGAATCTCAATTGTAGTATACATTTCTGCTGCTTTTTTATCTAATAAGATGGAAAAATCAATCTCTAATCCTTAGTACAGATTTGTTGTTTATCTATTTAAGGAAATTTGTCTGAGAATCAGCATAATTTCCTTTGTGGAACTCTCTATCACCCGTTTCTGAGTTTCTCACCCTTTATATTCTAAAATTTTGTTCTATTTCTTAGGTTCATTAATCATTTCATTTGGCAGTGTGGTTTACGAGGGTGGATGTAGCCTTTCGGCTATGGGTTCATCTGAACTCATAACTTTGGGCGCGGAGTATATATATAACAAGTATTAGAATTGAACCCATAATATTGAAATTACAATGAATTCAATGCTGAAAGTCTTAAAAGTTGAACCCATTAAATTAAAATCCTGGATCCGCCTCTGGTGGCCTATGACGTTGAATGATTTATTCTACACTCAATGACTTCCTATTCGGAACAGCGCAGCTACTAACTAATCAAATTGTGAAATATGCACCATATGACAGTTTCTTGATTTGCAGAACAAACTTATCTGAAAAATTGGAGAGCGAGAACATCGACTTGGTCCAAGTAGTTCTCAGTAATGATCTTTATATGCCCTGCTTAGTGTAGTGGCACGCTATTATGCTTTTCGCTAGATGACATCTTTCTAAATTCTAATCTTCATATGAACCTTTTCAGCTTCCCACCCCGGATAAGCTTAAAACAGTCGTTGATAAGGTGAAAGACTTCTTTGGAGATGCTAAGGAGTCATTTGGTAAGCTGACAGCCCTTCCAACATCGGAGGAAGATTCACCAAAAGAAGGATAAGATAAAACCACGTAAGTCATGCAGAACTTAGATGCCACATGGATGACTGTCGTTACATTCACTTTTCTTCGATGTGTTGTATTTAACCTTCTTAACTTAGCAGTGCCAAGAACTGAAAACGAGCTCCCGTAGATGAGGAAAATGAGGACCTATACTTCAAAGCATTCTTGTTAAACCACTCTTCAAACAAATTTTTTTAGCTCTTGATATTCCATGCTTTTGATTGATTAGACTGTATGTTGACTTCTCCCACATCGATGGGATAAGTGCTTGGTCTCCTTATATGACTTGGGCAATCCTCCTCCCTTTAAGATAACTTTTGGCGTTGAGTTAGGCCCAAAATTCATTCTTTACATGGTATCAGAGCCAAATCCGTCCCAATTCATTATTTCCGATGTTGGGCCCCCTCTTATATTGTCCACGCTCCAGATGTCCAGCCCTGGGCGTGAGGCGGAGTGTTGAGTTCTCCCACATCGGTGGGATAAGTGGTCCTTGGTCTCCTTATATGGCTTGGGCAATCCTCCTCCCTTTAAGCTAGCTTTTGGAGTTAAGTTAGATCTAAGATCCATTCTTTACACTGTAATATACTCCACCAACTCTACTGTAATTTTTTGTTAAATAGCCTCAATTTTGTTCATCAGTAAGTTTTTTGTTAATGTGAAATGTATCGACTTCAGCCACTGCACACTTTTGTTCACAAAGGAATGTCAGTATTATAAAACTTGTATTTTTTGGAACCTCAGTGAGGATTTGCTCATGGTAAAATTGTAGTTATAATCTTGGATTTGTCCCCATTACATTTGTTAGTGAGGAGTATTGCAAATAAATTCCACATTGAAAGTTGGCAAGAAAAAGAAATTACTTATGTGTAAGGTGTAGTGGTACTTTTACGGGTATGAAGTTTTCCGGAAAAATCTGTGTGAGCTTGATCCAAAACCAACAATATCATATCGCGTTTAAAGTGTCTTTGAATTGGTCACGTCATACTCAGAATTAAAAGATATATGTATGTAAAATTTATTTAAAACTATGTCATATATAAATAAACTTCCTCAGGTTATTTTCAAAGCTTGAATCCACCTGTCAGAATGGGTATAGCTTTGTGCAATGGCCATAGAAAATTTCTTGTCCTCAAATGCGTATAGAAAAAATTCCTCCTTTATATGTACCCAATGACTTATCTCTCAACGTCGTGATTGCAAAATTATCTAATCAAATGAATAAGAAGTGCATAACCTTGCTTTTATGCAATCAAACATGGCGGAATAATAATAATAATAATAATAATAATAATAATAATAATAATAATAATAATAATAATAATAATAATAGAATAATGCTGTGTTCCACTAAATTTGAAGTTGGCGTTTCAACGAAAATATTGTTTTCAGAAGTTTGATTTTTCAAGTAGTTGATTTTCTTGCATGAATACGGATGTTAGAATGATTTATCTTAAACTATACCTAGCACCCGAAAGTTATGATTCAGGGGTAAGGTAAACTAAACATAATTTAAGTAAAATAATTATAAAAATTGATTCTCGAAAATAACCGCTCTAACTCTCAAGGTAGAGGTAAGGTCTGTGTACACTCTACCTTCCCCAGACCCCACATTATGGGATTTCACTAGATATATGTTTTTGTAATTATAAAAAATTGATAGTTTAGGAGAATTTTAATCCGTTATCTCTTTTGTTTTTTGTTTGAGATACACGTTTTGAGCTATTAACTGCCATAGCAAACATGATTGCAGAGGGGGACATTCCAATGGAACTCCAAAAGCTTTACAACATCAAGGATAAATTTACCCCCAAGGAATAGGAAGAGTTTCGGGGGAAGAATAAAATCAAGAGATTCTAAGTATTTGGATTAATTTAAAATTAGAGAAGCCATTGAGTCAAAGTCAGTTTGCTAAATTTAATCACTACATTCTTAGATATATGTGGTTAGCTGAACATTTTCTTTAAATGCATTTCTATGCATTAGAAATTCTGTGTCTAAGTTTGTTTCTTTGGCACAATAAAAAGAGTGGAAGTACTGTCTTGGCTAAAAAAAACAATTGAGATCACCATTTAAAAGACAAAATTGTAAAGCAATTAAACTCTATATACCAAAGTGAATCAAATTTCAGCACATATAGTGATATCTAATATTCAAAATTATAGCAATTTAATCCTTCATTTTTAATATTTGTGTTCTAAAATAAGTTTTGAGCATGCTTATAAGTTTGTATAACCATTTTGGGCTTGATGGGATGGTATGATTTAGGATCCGAGAGGATAAGGAGGAATTTCGACACCCTTTGGAACATGTTGAAAATTTTAGAAAAATTATAGGCCACACTATGATTGTGTTGTGTGTCGCGCACCCATCGCAGGCTAGGGATCATGTGATGGCTGGTGCAATGCATGCGCATCGGACAAGGCCCTGGTATCTGCATCAATTTGTTCTGTTGATGAAAGAATGAGCTTGTTTCACTTTGCGATTCTACATTGGTTTACCAGGTAAGCTCTTACAAGAATATCCTTATTGCTGGTACAAATAACAACAAAAATAATTTACTACACATGACCGGGAAGTTACATGATGCTAGCAAGGTAAAAGAGATAAACACCCCAGCTTTGAAAATGCCGGAACTTCAATGGTTTAAGGTGCTATAAATCATGTCTCTAGCTTAATCTAATAAGTGACTTATGTTTTCCTTAAGCTTAATGTTTACATGGTTGTAGGCAGTAGCGAATATTCTTCCGATAACATTCAGAACGAAGAAAAATGTCGTTAGAAAAACTCCCTTAATAGTGTTCATCTAAGAACACAAGAGGTTAGAAGAAGAAGGGAAAAACATCCCTTAATAGTACAGTAAGCATGTATTTATCTCTTGGAGTTGTATTCTTGTTCTTGTATATCCTAATTCTTAAGATGGACAGGTTCTGCTTCCTTATAAGCATTCTAATATTGATGATTGTAGGCAATTTCATCAGTCTGCCAGGCAACTATAGTTTTTCAGATACTTGTGTAGTTGAGGAAACAATAAGGATTCCAGGAGTGGCATTAGGCTTGTAAAATAGCGGTAGATCAACTGAGTGGGGGGGCAGAATCACACAGCAAGAAAGCTTCCTGTCAATCCAAAAATGTTCGAAAGAGAATTAGAACTGATAACAATCTTTTTTAAGTACAAGCCATTTCATTAATAGAAAGATATTTTTTTGTATTTGACATAAATTGGTCTAATCTTTTCCTTTGTTATTCCGGTAGCCCAATGAAGCTTTTGTTTGAAGTGGTGCTACGTGAATTAGTTTCTCTTGTTCTAGTTGCACTAATATTTGTCAATGACTTTGTTATTAATTTTGTTTGAGCCATGCCATCTTGAAAACTCATAAATGTATATTAATTTTTTCAAGTAATCAGTTGTGGCTTTTGGCTAGCTCTTTTCTCCCTTTCTGCTAGCTTTTTCTTATTTTGAAGTGGTTATATTTCTTGATCTTACTGAAAATTAAATGACATAAGATATCTCATTCAACGTCAACATTAACATCTACATCATTTGAACATATCATTTTCCACAAATGAACTTATCGACCAAAGAAAAGTTAATCCCTACAAGTGAAGAATTGTACCATGGGGGAATTTATAGGATGAGTTAAATTTTATTAATAAATTGGAAGGTCGTTGGATAGTAATAAAGAATAGAATTCAAAATATTATAGTAGTGTTGATATTTATTATTCTCTAACAAAATATATTAGTGTTAGCGCATCGAAATATTATAGTAGTGTTGACATAAGAAGAAGTTACTAAATATAAAAATTAGTATTAGCGCATCGAAATCAATCACAAAATATAATCAAACTTTCACTACTGTTAGTGAAATCCTTCTTTTTGGGTAATGAAAAGTTCATATTAAACATAAAAACATACTACATAATCTGATCGTACCCTATTACAGAAGGTGCTAAGGACTTAGGACTGATCATCTTACAATTAAGTCTACAGGGAAAACAGAAGATGGGTTACATTTGTACAAGTTCCCACCACATTTCCTAGGGAAGTACTAGCAAAAACATTAGTAGAAGTTCCTACTACTGTAGGATAATTACAAAAGTGTTTCCTAGTTGGACGTTGTAGAGACAGTTTCCTAGATTTATCAATTTGTAGCTGTGACTTTATGATATGACTTCGATTTGGTCAATTGATCTACATATTGAAAAACTAATATAAAAGAGAAAACATTAAAATTATGAGAGAATAATCTCCCCCTAAACGAGACTTTATTTGTGACTATAGTGTATATGATATTGTGTTGTTTATGAGAAGAAATGATCTCTTATTTATAGAAGTTCAAAACTTGTCCGAAAAGATAAATATGATAGAATCTTTCACCACTTGATTTGCGTTTAATTTTTTTAACTGGATGTTCTCGAAGGGACATTTCGTTTCAATCTTCACCTAAGTTTTCAGTTATAATTCGCTGCAAACTTCCGGCAAACAGAACAAATAACTCCTAAAGTGAAAAGTAATCTCTACGTAGAAATAAAAACTTTTGGGAAACTAATATATATGTACTTCTAGGACATAGACAAGTAAGGTGGCACATCTTTAATTAAAGTGCTTTTTATCCTCTTTCCCCTTTTTTGCATTTTAAAATAAAAAACATGTATTTGTTTTTTCATTTTATTAAACCTCAAATGTCTCTTTCCCTTTTCAAAAGTCATACCTGGCCAATTAAGACCTTCCCCTTCATACCCCAATTGTTAGTAAAAATAGAATAATATTGATCTAAGAACAAGTAAAACTGAAAAATAACTTATCGGATGAATGCGGTTTTGGCCCAATTATGGTGAAAATTATTTAAGTCTATCACTTCTTAATGTTCCACAACACTCTCAAACATTTACACTAGTGACTGAAAGTTTGGAGTTTACACAAAGAAGATTTCCCAGAAAATAGAAGGAAAAGAAGAACTCTGCATAAGTAGAAGAAGAGATAAATTTCGGTGTGAAAAAGAGACCCCTAAACCTCTTTATATAGGTAGATGACAATTAGGGATCGTTTGGTACAAGGTATAAAGGTGGGATAAGTATTTGAGATTAGATTTATCCCATGTTTTGTTTGGGATACTAATTAAACCCAATATAAAATTATACCAGCACTTGGGACTAAATTATTCCATCTCTCATGTAGGATTAGTTATCCTGGGATAATATTATAAAGTGACCATTTTATTCCTGGATCCTTTTCATTGATTAAATTGTGTGTATGTTTATGTTGGTTTTAGTTTTGGTTCTTAGCACATAGTTAGCTTCTGTTTATGCAATTTTTAGTTTTAATGTACCCGATTTTTATTTAGTTTCTGCAAAGATTTTAGCTACAGTTTCTGCACTCTTTTTTGTTGCAATTTCTACACCTTTTTTTCAGTTCCTGTACAGTTTCTGCAATTTATTGCTTCAGTTCCTGTATTTTTCTGCATCATTTTTGCACATTTCTGGCATTTTTCTGCACAATTTTTGCAACTTCTTTTTCACAATCCTGCATTTGTTTTTCATAATTTATTAAGCCATTGAATTGGTTAGCATGTGTTAAGTAACCATTTGACAATTTTTTTTAAGAATACGTGTATTTTTTTGCTTTAGTGACTTAAATGGTAGTTTCCCGTCTCAATATGTGATATTATTTGACCGGGCACAAAATTTTAAAAAATAAAGAAAGACTTTGTTGTGTTTACCAATTTTTCCTTACTTTGGTGCCTACTTTTGTTGATTTTTCTTCACAATAAGTACATCTTCAAAATTATGTGGACCAAAAAAGGGTAAAATAGGGGTGGTGCCGTTAAATAGTTGTCAAATAAGGAAATGTGACATTCTTTTTGGAACAAACTAAAAAGAAAATGGTGTCACATAAATTGAGACGGGGGAGTAATTTATTTTCCATTTTGAGTATAGATAATAGTGAATCCTATCGATCAATATATGATTCAATTATATTTAAGTCATGAAAATATCAAGGATAAAATTGGAAGTAAGAAATTATCCTGTTTTATCCATTTTCAAACCAAATTGAATTATATCTAGTATATCCCATTTTTAATTCAATGAACCAGACAAAAAACTAATACAAAATAATTTAAGGACAACTTTATCCGCGAACCAAATGACCCCCCCTTAAAGGTCAAGATCATAAGCACTTATGATGTTCGGAAAAATAAATATTGCCATTAACTTTAAGTAGAAGCTCATTTTTTATATGCGCGATATCACTCTATTATTCTAGCAAGCCCACTAAGGTACTTTTCATTATAACCTGAAAAAAGAGAGCTTTTCATTTCCGATGAAGGATATTTTGCATTTCATAAAAGACAAAAGGGAAGTGAGAAGAAATCTTTGACTATATATATATTACCAATAAAGGAATTACTATACATGAAATAGATAATTCCAACACGTCCTCCGGGACATAGTCCAGTGGCAAAGCCTGGGCGCTATAAGGCGCTCTGGCATGGGACATCGTGGGTTCGATTCCCCGCAAGCACGAAAAAATTCTGCATGTTGGGGAATTTGACCTTGTCTCATTGATCGCTTGTACGCCTCGTAAAACCGCCACCGGAGCACATCCCGCGATTTACCTGGTGATAGTTGTTGAAGGACCGGTGCTATTACCTCCAGGACGTCTGGATAATACCAGTGAAGTAGTTAGACGTAAGCTTGGAAACCTGGATTATCAAAAAAAAAATAAAAAAAAATAGATAATTCCAACACAAATCATATCAGTATTGAAAGGAGTAATTTCCCCCCATATGTTTGCAAAAGGACGCGACGTATTTCTTTCTCTTTATGGTTAGTGACATTCATTGTTATATAATCTTACAAATGGTTAATTAATTACAATCATTTCTCAATGTTGTGTTTTCGGGTACCTAGGTAAAAAAAATAGAAAATTGATGATGAAGATAACTTCCAGATCCGAACAGAATTTCAAAATAGCTGGTTCTGTTAGGCTTGAACGATCCAATAACAATAAACTCCTTCTAATTGGTAAAACGCAAGTTATTACTTTTGCTGGTGAGCTTTCGCTTTTAGTTAGTAACTCACAACTGTTGTCTTTCAGAATTGATATAATGTTGTATTTTGGCGAGGCAATCCGGATGGCTGACGAGCAACTGGATTGCAGACATGGCATGACCAGAATTTCTTTTGCCAAAAAATACCAAATACTACAACAACAACATACCAAGTAAAATCCACAACGTGGGTCTGGGAGGGTAGAGTGTACGCAGACCTTACCTCTACCTTGGTAAATAGAGCGGTTGTTTTCGAAAGACCATCGGCTCAAGACACAACATAAACACAAGCAAAGCAAGAAAAACGGTCAGATCCGGACAAAAAATTTAAAGCAGTATGACAATGATAATAACAAAAGCGGATAAGCCATGATAAAACATTCTGAAAAAAAGAAGCAATAACTAACGCAAATAGATAAGATAAAAAAAGTACACGAAAAAACACACAACAACAGAAATCAAAACTCTCATCGTTTTGATACGAATCCGAAAAGTTGAATATTCGGCACTTTGGACGGAGGATTTGCTCGAGCGTAAAACTCCTCTCACTTTACTTATTTCTTTTACATTGATGTATTCATACTTGTATTATTGATTACTCACTCATTTATTTTGTTTTCTTTCTTGAAATCAGACGTGCACTCAAGCAGAACTGTGAAATGAGATTGCTAGTTAGTTTTTTTTAAAGATTCAATGACAAAAAGAGGCGTTTTTCACAAATCCTAACACAGTTTTCATTTGGGATAATCAAAGGAGAATATATTCAGAACCATTTTGAAGAGATTTATTCAAAGTTTTGGGCCTAAGCGCAACAGTATTATCAAGTGATATTTTGCAAAGGTCCAAGACCTTAGGCTATTTGAACTTACTTCAAAATTGACTTAAGCCCAATGCATATTATATAGGTGTTCTCGCCCCGAATTATGTTCTCTGCCGTTTTATCGGCTGACCGTATCGGAAGACAAATTGATTCCTTAACTTAAGTGATTTGGGCTGGAAACAAAACTCTAATTTCCAGCAATGGATTCCCAAACTACTCAAAAAAGCGATAGGACGGTTGTATGAGTAAACTAGAGATAAGAAACATGAATGCAACTGAGTACAATAAAGTAAAGGATAAAGATAGATAAACATTGAGTTGTTTGATTGATTGATTGTGTCCGTATATACAAAGAATGATCCTATTTATAGTATAAAAAAGGAAAAAAAATTGTACAACATGATCCCCCATGTCAGCCATCAAGTAACCTACTAAGTTCAATGGCCGATTATGGGGGATGTGGTGCCGATTTTCTCGCCCTCTACTCCTCTTGTTCGGATAATGGCCCTTTCTTTTAACTGTTGTTGGCCGTTACCGCTTCTAGGGGTCTGGAAACCCTTTTGACTTGGTCGTTGAGGCGTCTGCATCTGAGTGGATCCCAGTCGTACCGCTAACTAACATCTCGGCTAAGATGCCTTAGTAGCCGATGAAGTTCTTGTAGACGAGGTTAGGAGTAAATTCGGCTCTAGAACAGTTCGGCTGTCACTGAATTCGGCTAAACACTTAAATTACTTTTGAAGTGGTAACAATATTTCACCTACATTAACTCGAGTGTGACTGTTGAGTTGATGTATCCGAAAGTAGCCGTCGTTTCAGTCTGACAGCCGCACATGTCACATCAATTGTCTCGTCTCCAATGTATGCAATGATGATTACTTCTTGAAATGTGTTTCCCCTTTAACCGAGGCGTCTCCATTACCAAGAATTGGCTCTGATGATTTTCGGTCGTGCTTTTGAAAATAACAAATTAATCTCAGCCGCGCCTCTGAAGGTTATTTAAGGAAAAGTATCCCCCCATAGGTTTCTCACCTAATCTTTGGCCCTTTTCTTAGTCAAAAACCATGGTTTCATCTTTTTTTTTCTCTCGAAGATCAGGAAAAAACATTCTAGCCGATAGTGACCTGACCCCTGCCTTGGCCTTCGTTGATGAACATCTGGTTCTGACTCCGTACGGTGGACCGGAACAAGGTGATTCTCTCTAGTTTCAGTACCTCAGCCCGATAAACCATGACTTTCTTTCTACTTGTGACTGGTTCACCGGCGGCCGTTGTTCGGCTAACCTTCGTACTTGGCCGACTAAGGTCGCTCATTATTCGAGTTGGTTGGACCGAGTGAAGTTGGTCACAGAAGCCGAATGGAGGCGCATGGATCCTTTTGATGTCGCCGCACTGTCAAAATTTGATCTCCACTTTAACGCCGGGCTCGGGTATGTGCGGCGCCTCTGTTTTTGTTCTTGGTTTACTTGGATGTGGGAATCCATAACCCACCCTTTAACTTCAGCATTGCTCTTAGCATTCTTGATCAAATTTAGAATAAATCCCGCAAATTTGATGGACCATTGTCTTTGACCACTTGAGATGGTGTTTCTTGAGCAGTGCGACCAACCTTACGATACAGATGTGTGAAAGAAATGGCTTTCTCTGTATTTTTTGACCGAGCAGCCGGTCTGTGGCTGTCATTTAGCCATACATCTCCCGTCTGAAGGAATTAGCTCATTTTGTGCGACCAGGCAGCCAGTCTGTGGCTGTCGTTTATTCATGCATGTCCCAAATCAAAGGATAATACTTTTTTAGATACTTGCCATTTACATTCCTGTCAATTTCTTCGTCATGCATGTTTATTAGTCGATATACGTTGTCGGCGATCCGTTGGCTTACTACGAAAGGTCCTTCTCAATTTGGTGACCATTTGCTGAATTTACGATCTTTCATCCCAGTCGGTAAAACGGTTTTCCAAACTAAGTCTCCTTAAGCGAACCTCTTAGGCTTAACATGTATGTTGTATGCTTTAGCCATTTTATGTTTACCGACTTCGATTTTTTCTAGGGCCATCAGTCGATCTTCATCTAGCTGGTCTAACTCTATTAGCATAGCCTGTTGATACTCCTCTAAACTTAGAGAGTTCTGCTTGGTCACCCTTAAGGATTTGACATTAATTTCCAACGACAACACTGCATCTTGGCCATAGGTTAGCCAATAAGGTGTCGTCCCGATAGTTGTAGATTTAGAATTCCTGATCGCCCAAATGGCTTCATCCAGAGTGAGATGCCACATTCCTGGTTTATCCTCAACGTTCTTACTAATTGTGTTCATAATAAGTTTGTTGGCTGCCTCGGCTTGCCTATTCGTCTGTGCGTAATAAGGTGAAAATGTGATCATTTTGATACCGAACATCTCAGCAAAAGCTGCCACCTTAGAACCAGTGAACATCGTCCCTTGATCAATGGTAATTGTCTTAGGAATACCATATCTGTATATGATCTATGTTTGATAAACTGAATGACATCTGTCTAATGGACCCTCTTCATCGGCTGAGCCTCCACCCATTTAGTGAAGTAATCGGTAGCCACGATAATGAAATTGTGGCCTTTAGCCGATTGTGGGTGAATCTTGCCGATGAGGTCCATAACCCATCCTCTGAAGGGCCAAGGTTTTACGATTGGGTGCAACAACTCGGCTGGTACCCGTTGGATTTGTCTATGTTATTGACATTCTCCGCATCCTTTTGCATACTAAAAGCAGTCAGCTATGATAGTAGGCCAATAATAGCCGTGGCGGTAGATCAGACGCTTCATCGTTGGCCCCGTTCTGTGTGATCCACATACTCCTTCATGGACCTCTCTAATGACCCTTAAGGTCTCTTATTTGGCAATGCACTTGAGTAGTAATCCATTGATGCTCCTTTTATAGAGGTCATCGTCAATGATCACATATTTCAAGGTTCTTCTTTTAACCTTGAAGTCTTTGCAACTGGAGGGATCTTTTAGGTAGTCAATTAGTAACTGCCTCTATGAGTCGATTTGATCAACGGCTAACACTTCGGCTGGTAATTCATCATTCTCTAGGGTGAGTAGAGACTTCCTAAAACCTGAAGCTTCTTGTGCTAAGTCGTTAGCCTCAACATTGATGCCTCTGGGAACATAACTTAACGTGGATGATGCGAACCCACTAAGCAACCTGCTAGCCGTCCTGTGATGGGCCAACAAATTTGGGTCTTTGCAGTCATATTCCCCGGCTAGCTGTTTGATCACCAGCTGAGAGTCTCATCGGATCTAGATGCACCTCGCCTTTATAGAAACTAGGAGTTTGAGTCCCATGATGAGAGCATCATATCCGACTTGGTTGTTTGTCAATTCAGAATCTAGCCGATAGAAAAACCTCCACGTTTTATCTCTCGAATTTGTTATCGTGACTCCGGCTCCAACTCCTTTATAGGTTCTAGACCCGTCAAAGGTTAGTACCCATGGCACGATGTCTATACATGCAGTAGGAGGGGCGCATGGATCCTCCATGTCTACACAAGGGTGTTCTGCCAAGAAATCGACTACTGCTTGACCTTTGACGGCCCTGAGTGGCCTATACTCGAGAGAAAATGCGATAAGCTTGATGACCCATTTAATTAATGGACCTTGCAAGACAGGTCTATTTAGTAAGTACCATACAATATCAACTTTGCACAAAACGTATATAACGTGAGGCATTAAATAATATTTGAGTTTTGTGTAAGCATAGAACAAAGACAGACAAAGCTTCTCCAAACGAGTATATCTAGTTTCAACATCGTTGAGCATTCAACTAAGATAATAAACTACTCTTTCAGTTCCATCATCGGCCTTCTGTGCTAGCAAACAACCGATAGATAATTCTGCAGCCGAAATATACAATTTCAACGGATTTCCTGGCACGGGAGGCACCAATACGAGGGAAGTAGCTAAGGCCTTTTTAATTTGATCAAAGGCCTCTTGTTGTTCAGGACCCCATACTAGCTCTTCTGACTCTTTAAGTCTGAGCATAGGTGAGAAAACCTTCATCTTGTCAGCCGAGTTAGATATGAACCTCCTTAAGAAATTCATGTTTCCCAATAAGCTCTATAACTCCTTCTTTGTCTTGGGTGGTGCGGATCCTATTACTGCCTTAGCTTTGTTACGATCTATCTCGATGCCTTTTTTGTGTACCAAAAAGCCAAGGAAGTTGCTTGCCGATACTACGAAAATAAACTTGGCTGGATTCATTTTGAGATTATGAATCCTCATTCTTTTTAATGCTTGTTCAAGATTGGCTAAATGATCCTTAAAGTCCTTAGACTTCACTACTATATCATCGATGTAAACCTCCATAGTCTTGCTGATCAAGTCATGAAAGATGGTGTTCATTGCCCTTTGATAAGTGGGACCAGCGTTCTTCAGACCAAATGGCATAACTACCCACTCGTAAATGCCCAACGCTCCTGGACATCTGAAGGAAGTTTTGTAAATGTCGTCCTCGGCTACCGATATCTGATTATAGCCAGAGTATCCATCCATGAAGGTCAATACACCATTAGGGGCTGCTGAGTCGACTAGCATGTCGGCTATCGGTATGACGTACTCATTTTTAGGAGTGGCTAGATTTAGGTTCCGGTAACCAATACATACCCGAACCTTGCCATTCTTCATCTTGACTGGTATGCCATTTGCCAACCATTCCACATACTTAGTCATTCTAATAAGCCCGTCTTTCAGCAGTCGTTCGATCTCGGCTTTGATTTGAGGCATCAGTTCAGGGTGATACCTTCTGGGCGGCTATTTTTAGGGTTTGAAACCCTCCTTGATTGGCAATCTATGTTCTACCAAAGTACGTGCCAGCCCAGACATCTCATGATAATCCCATGCGAAGCAGTCTTTATACTGCAGTAGAAGGGACGTTATGACTTGTTTTTCTTCTTCCTTCAGCAAACCATTAATATGTGTTAGCCGAGGGATTTCTTCAGTTCCCAAGTTGATATCTTCCAAAGGATCCTGAGATTCAAAATTAGGCATAGCCCTTCTTATGGGCGATTCAAGTTCTATCGGCAGCTCATCTTCATCGGCTGCAAGCGTTGGTTTATTATCGTGGTTCCCTATCTGCGATGCCTTGGCTATCCTTACCTCATAACTTAGGGCGGTCAGTCTATGCCACAGGTCACATATGATTTGGGTTTCCTCAACCATTTAAATCCTCTAAGGTAAGCCGTGGCTTGGCTAATTATTTTATTTCAAACCCTCATGAGGTAAGATTACAAGATTCCCAAGATCCTTCTTCATACTGCTCCGTGACGGCTATAGGAGCCACATAGGGTGAATAGAGGACAACCTCTACATTTTAAACCCCTGGTTGGAACGGGTTATCATCCGATGGGACGGTTTCTATCTTGTCTACTTCCCAAAAGATGAGCTTTTTATGCATGGTAGAAGGAAAACATCAGCTGGTGTGAATCCAGTCCCTGCCCAGCAGAATGGTGTAGGACGGCTTGCCATCTATTACAAAAAAGGCAGACCTGACCGTCTTAGGACCTACAATGATTTCTGCTACTAGAATTCCCAATGCTTCAGAGGCTTCTACCACAAAGCTAGCCATTTTAATGTTAGTTGGGATGAGATCCTCCTTTGTTTTGTTGAGATCTTTCAAGGTAAGCAGCGGCATCACATTCAGCACAGCCCCATTGTCGACAAACACCCGACTAATAATTTTGACGTTAATGTAAGCCTTGACGTAAAGGGGTTTGAGGTGTTTAACCATATCATTTGTAGGTGCACCAAATACGGTGCTCAAAGTGTCCCTAGCTGGGGTATCGACTATTATTGCGCATTATGCATACTCTACGCAAACATCACCTTTTAGGCTATCAAGCGTGAAGCGGCTGGCCCAAAACTCATATGAGATTAGGCTGACCATTTCAATGTCTGCCCAGATCTCATCAACCAGGTCATGGCTAAATAAATCGAGGATGGAGTCCTCTCCTTCATCCAATTTGGCTGACCAGAAGCTCATATCTTCTATTTCCTGGAGACAAATGGGGATCAGTTGGGGATCCTCTGACTGAATCCTCTGCACGATCTATGGGATTGCCTCGGTTAGAGGTCCATTTGGGGACACATTTTGATGTTGGGGTTCCTCCGTCGGGTTGTCGGTAGGCTATTCATCTAGCTCTGGTTGACCCGATGTCTGTCCTTCAGGCGACATTGCCCCTGAAGCAACTGAGCTGAATGCCCGCTTGATAGCCTCGGCTATGGAACACTAAGGAATCTCATGATTTTTTGCTGCATTGGTGTTGAAAATTAAATGCAATGTCTGTTGCATCTTTCGCAAGGCCGTGGCACGTTGCATCCTTCTTTTCTGAGTCCTGGATGCGACTCTCGGTAGTGCTTCTTTCATTCTGGGAGCCTGATTCCTCTCTTCTGTTGTTGGCGGCTGGTTTAATCATTCTCCCAGGTCTTGTCTGGTCCTCATTTCTCGCCGTGATACGTAAGGACGAAACACACTCATTTACGTTAAACTCGACCACCCTCTATTTGGTTTTAGGGAGTGGTTCTTCATCTATTCGAGGCATGCTAGGCCGCCGGTTGGTTAGCATCTGTACTTGCCCTCCAGGCCTATGCCTGGCGCCGATAGGGACCCTTTTGAACCTCAGGGTTTGTTCCTAAAGTTCTCGTTCAACGTCTCTCGAATGTTTAGGGCGGCAATGAAAACTGCTCCTAGCTGGCTGCCTATCATTGCGAATGTCATGTAGGCTGCCTAACCGGTTGAACACAGAAGTCCTTGTGGCCTTCTCCCATTTGGTAGATTTCTTTGGGACCCACACCTTTTTCATCGGCTGTCTCCCTTTGGTGTTCCTTGACTCATCGGGCTTAGCAAAAGATATTGGTACCGCGGGAAAGGGGCCAGTATCAATGTACATTTCAGCCATACTCTTGTCGGCTAGCTTAAACCTCCCATCTTTGATGCCCTTTTGGATCACCTTTCTGAAGACCACACAATTAGAAGTAGAGTGGTTGTATGAATTATGCCACTTGCAGTACTTCTTATCTTTGAGTTCCTCGGCAGGTGGAATCCTATGACCATCAAGCAGTCGAATCTGCTTATCTTTGAGCAAATGATCAAAAATTTGATCTGCCTTTGTGATGTCGAACGAGTAACCGACCATGTTATCAGATGAACTCGTCTCATTGCCTTTTACGACTCTCAAGGCTGGGCAAGAGTAAACCTCACCCCTAACAATATCCGCCACCATTGCGTCTACCGCGCAGTCAACTGACTCTGAGTCGGACTCATCAGCTTCAATGATGGATACCAAGTGGGAGCCTCAATTTCGGTTGGCTCTTCTTCGCTCTTTCTCCTGGACGTACTGCTCTATTTGGCTTGCCTTTTCGGCTAACTGGCTCAGGTCAGAGCAGGATTGTCCCACCAACTTCTCCTTTAACTGAGGGTGCATGTTGTCGATTATCATGTGGGCACACTCACACTCGGGGAATTGTACGGTGCATTTCCCAACCTTCTTTCTGAATCTCTCGATTCATCGACCTGCTGCTTGAGATTCATTAGATCAGTCACGGTAACATGAGGTTGGGGCCAATAGAACCTATTATGGAAACAACCCTCCATGTTAGCCCAGCTCTGTACGGAATTAGAAGCCAAAGAGGAGTATCATGCGAAGGTTGTTCCCGTTAGAGAGAGAGAGAATAATTGCAACTTATGATACTCATTCTGGCCAGCCTCGCCACATTGGGCAGTAAATCTACCGATGTACTTGATAGTGGATTTGTCGTCGTCGCCAGAGAAGATGGCAAACTCTAGTGTGTTTTGAAGCCACTCGGCAAAGGTGTTATCCGATTTACCCAATTGGGGTAAGGCTTCTTATAAACAAGTCTGCCCAAAGACTTCAGTTGGATGTCGAAGTACCTCCGCATGGTATTAGCAATAATTTCTGAGTTTATCAATTGTGACTTCCCCTGCCGATTCTCGACTGGATTCTGCTGGTAGGCATTCTGCATTGGCGGCCTCCATTCTGCACTTTGTTGGATAGGGTTTTGAAAGTTGTAGGTGGTCTACTGGCCATTACCAATAGGTGGGGCAGTGCCCCATTGCTGATGTTGGGTATGGCCACCAAAGCCTGCAACCTGAGCTCCTGGAACGGCTAACAGAGCCTGAGAATAAGGTGGAACAGTATTCCATGGCTGCTCTCCTCAGACGTCGGCCATTCTTAGAAAATTTATGCTTCCTGGAAGGTATGGACTGGGTACCAGCAATGACTGCTGTAATGGTATTTCACTGTAAACAACGTCACCAGATAGCCGCTAAGTCATAGCCAGGGGCCATCGACTACCAATTCAGCTAGCCAATATTGTTCGCATGCATCGTAGGGCCGTTCGTAGAAACATACGGAAATCCAAAGTGTCATGGAGCCTGAACTAGTCTCTGAGCCATGTTGATCTGCCCATACTGCAGACTCGCTTTGTCAAGTGGCAAATTTTGCCCCCCAAGGTTCGGCGGTGACCATGCAGTGTGCTGGTTGCCAAGTGATTGGGCTTGTATTCCTAGGTGCGCTACCGGCTGCACCTGAGTAGGCACTAGCTGATGCACATGCGGATGAGGAACAACACCGGGATTCACGGTCTCATGCTGAACAATACCGCTCATCAGAGGGATGAAAGAACTAGCCGAGCATTCTCCTGGGTGCATTCGATTAGTTTCCATCTCCCTCGCTTGCTGAACCTCATTATGTACAATCGGCTTCACAATGTCAGTCAACTGTTTAGAAATTTGGTACATAATATCGTGGATGCCCAAGTCGATCTGTTGTCTAATAAAAGACGTTGTCATTATGGTTGGACCTTCAGATTAGCTAGATTCTTCCACAACTTGGGTTGATGGAGGAAGTGGAGGTGTATAAACCGATGTAGGCATACCCGGGGCGGATGCTGGTTTGTTGTTCCTTCTGGGAGGATTTTGTTTAGGATGTGGACTGGACTCGGGGTTCATTTTCTTACCGGACCTTAGGCGCATACTCCAAGAATGATCCTGACCTGAAGAATCAAACTTTGCTATTAATTCACCTATGGTCCCACTAGGCATGCCAAATTTGTTCTCGCCCCAAATTCTGTTCTCTGCCATTTTATCGGGTGACCAAATAGAGAGACAAATTGATTCCTTAACTTAAGCGATTTGGGCTGGAAACGGAACTCTAATTTCCAGCAATGGGTTTCCCATCTACTCCAGAAAGCGTTAGGACGGTAGTATGAGTAAACTAAGAGGTAAGAAACATGAATGCAACTGAGTATATTAAAGTAAATGATAAATAAAGTAAAGGATAAAGATAGATAAAAATTGAGTTGTTTGATTGATTGGTTGTGTCCGTAGATACAAAGAATGATCATATTTATAGTACAAAAAAGGAAAAAAATTATACAACAAGATCCCTCCACCTCATGTCAGCCATCAAGTAACCCACTAAGCTCAATGGCCGACTATGGGTGAGGTGGTGCCGATTTTCTCGCCCTCTACTCCTCTTGCTCGGATAATGGCCCTTTCTTTTAGCTGTTGTTGGTCGTTACCGCTTCTAGGGGTCCAGAAACCCTTTTGACTTAGTCATTGAGGCGTCTGCATCTGAGTGGATCCCAGTCGTACCTCTAACTAACATCTGAGCTAAGATGCCTTAGTAGCCGATGAAGTTCTTGTAGTCGAGGGCTAGGAGTAAATTCGGCTCTGGAATAGTTCGACTGTCACTGAATTCGGCTAAACACTTAAATTACTTTTGAGTGTTAAAAACAGGGAACACAACACCCCTAAAATATGACATATTTACCCACCTCATGCCCCTCATAAAGTAATTTCCCTCTTATCCAACCAACTGAAAATATCCGGATACCTTTCGCCCAAAATTCTACCTCCATGTTACAATCGTAGTACATTTATATATCATGGTGGACTAAGAGAAGTGTAACAGTTCGGTCGTTTAGCCCTTTTTGGAATTACAGTACCTAAAATGTCCTTTTAATGATCTTTGTTTTGGTGTTTTTAGCTCGCGGGGGGTGGGATGACATGCTTCCCGAGGTAAATCGGACTCAATTCGAAATAAAAATCATAAGTTAGAGCTTTCTTGAGTTTTTGAAATGATAAGTTTGATTAAAAGTTGACTTTCAGGTAAACGGGTTCGTATTCGAGTTTCGTCGGTCCCATTAGGCCAGAAGGCTGTTTTTGACTTAATCGAGTCCTTGGTTTCGGGTCCTGAGGCGTTCATGCAGAATTTGGGTACTTAGTTGTCTATTTTTTAAATGTGAGAAAGTTAGATGGGTTTTGGGAGAAAATGTCTTATAATGATGTCGGATTGGTGTTTTGAGTGCGCATCAAGTCTATATCGTCGATTATACGCAGTTAGCATATTTGGTTTGTGTCGGGGAGTCTGGGATGAGTTTCAGGTGTCAAAACCAAGTTCAAAATATAGTGTTCAGCTGTTGGTTTCCTTCTTCACGATCGCGAAGAAGGGATCGCGATCACCTAAGGATGTGAAGCTGTGCTTCACGATCACGTGAGGGACTCCGCCTTCGCGAGCATGCGCGTGTTACCGGGGGATGAGTCGTGGCCTATGCATTCGCAAGCCTTGGTCTCGCGATCATGAAGGGTCAGGTTGGGTCGCAGTTGAGTCTCGTAATCGCGAGACCTCAGACGACGATGGCGAAGGGATCACTGTAGCATCACTTATAAATGCATAATCTGAGGATCACTTCCCACTTTTCACTTTTTATTGTTTCAGCTCGGTTTTTTTTAGGGGGAGGGGATTTCAATGTGCCCATCTCGAATTTCTAAACTTGTTTCCTTCAATTTATGTCATTTCCCTTCAATAATTAGTAGATTCAATTGTATATGGGTTGAAAAATTAGGGGTTTAAAACCCTAGGTTTGAAAAGAGAATTTTGTGAATTGAGTACCACGTTCAAAGATTTTTATCGTAATTTTTATAACATAGACTAATTAGGCTTTGGGTAATGTCACGTCCCTAAATTGGGAAACGTGCGAGTACCTACCTTTTTCCCACCCGATAGGCGAATCCATCCCTTAATCACAACCCAACCAATAATAAGTAGAACTCAACCATCGAATAAATATAATAACTCCAGGATAGATAAGAAAATAGTGCGGAAGTAATACAATAATTCCAAGGAATATGGTCTAAGGTCGTACAAGAGTCACTGCTACATAACTACAAGTCTGAATACTAATACATAGTCTGCAAAGTAAAATACTGTCTCGAAATGAAAAAATAAGAAAAGTAGATAAAGAGAGACATCCGGGCTGCAGATCCATATGTGTGCTCACCCTAGATGCTTATCAACAAAGCCTCTGGAATTAGTCGCGAGGAGAGGAAGTGAACCATGTCACATTTCTGCACTCATAAAAGAATGCAGCAAGGTAGTATCCGTACAAACACTATGTACTGGTAAGTATCATATGCCGACAACAGTTAGATAACATATATAAAGTAAGAGATTGAAAAATAAGCATGCTCACAATCAGATATAAACACAACGCAATCCAAGAATAGCATCACAACTAAAAATATCAAGTCCAAATCCAATAAGTATGAATATGTGAATATGAATGCATATGCAATGCAATGATACACACACGTTTCGGGCGGAATACCTCCACGCCTCGATAGTCATGACCCATGGGGGACCCGCGAAGTCCATGTAGATGCTGCGACGTACAGTCTGATCCAATATATGGTGCGGCGCGCAACCCGATCCAAATGTATTATCATTAATATATGAATAATATTAATGCCAATGAGAATATATCAATGCCAATAGGAATATATCAAGCCAACCGTGCCACGCATGGACACATAACATTATGTCAAGAATGAATCAATCTTTCCTCTATACACGGTCAAGCCTAGTATCATACACATGACAACGAGCCACTAGATAAAATAAGGTAACAAACAATCAAGCAACAATACCAACCTAAGTATTTAATCCCAACTTCATACGCGAAGGCGTAACATGCTTTCTCTAACAATCACTAACTCTACATATGCTTTGCTAACTGAAGTCTAACCATAAGATAAGTTGTAACCTACCTGATAGCCGAGCAGGAGTCACGAACTCCTAATCCAGAAGTCCTCCCGAGTGAATATCGGACGATCGTAGTTCAAACAAGCGCATGAAGTTCCTATGTTACCACAAACATTCAATCAACACATAAGGATCAATTCTTCATTACACATGATTCTAATGATACCAAACATGTCTTGTAAGGAACTCGGGGTCAAAAGTAAATCTAAAACCTCATCCCGGACCCCAATGGTCAAAATGGTAATTTTATTGAGAAAACAAGTTCAATATTATCAAAATAGTATTATACGGGTTCATACGAATCTAACATCATCCATATTGATATACTTTAGTCCGAAACTCAAAAAGTGACCTCGGACCTATAAGGGTAAAATAAAAAATTTAAGTTAGAAACACATTACCCATAATCTAAATAATCATAATCCAAAGTTTCATGAAATTCTCACCCCAATTGAGCCTCCAATTTTATGGCTTTGTCAAAGCCCTCTTTGTGTCAAAACCCATAAATCGAATATTTGCAAAATCCAAATTGAAATCAAAATATATGTTAGAAATAGTTTACACAAGGTTTAAACAAGCAAAAAACCTAGAATTTACTCAAATCAAATAATAATTAATTAAAGAAAACTCAAATTTAACTTAGGGTTTAAAATCCCCAATTTTCACCAACCAAATATGGATAAAATCGATAAATAATGAAAATAATATGAATGAAACGTCAAAATAAAAGTTGGATACTTACCCCTTAGTTGAAACGAGAACAACGTCGTGAAAATCAGCTCAATCGAAAATCAAGAACTCAAGTTATGTGCAAAGTACTAAATGGACGCATTCTAATTTATAATTCCACATATAGACGTTCAAAAGCCGTCATTTTCGCCGCCATAACCTCTAGTTTTGCCTCTTTCCGTGCCATCTTATATAATTCCCTATTCGTCCAGTTATCCACTTCATCCTTGCTTTCTACCAATTTTGCATACGCTATTTTTTTCGCTTCCACCTTCTTTTGAACTTTACCATTCCACCACCAGTCCCCTCGATGCCCACCACGGCTACCCCGCGAGACCCCTAACACTTCTCTAGAAACCTTCTGAATGCAACTGACCATCTTGTCCTATATTACGGTCGCATCCCCACTACTCCCCCAAGCCCCCTTGACCATCAACCTCTCCCCCATCTCTTTTGCACTAGACATGGTCAAACTCCCCTATTTGATTCTTAACCTGTCATCCACAACCCTCTTCCTCTTCTCCATCTTGACCTCTAAATCCATCACCAAAAGCTTATCGGGTTGTAAGATCCTTCTTCGGAATAACCTTGTTGTCTTTACAAAGACCTTTGTCAACCTTCCTAAGGAGCAAAAAGTCTATCTGAGTTTTAGCCACCGAACTATGGAAAGTCACCAAATGCTCTTCCTTCTTCAGGAACCTTGAATTGACTATTATCATCCCAAAAGCTCTAGCAAACTCCAAAAGTGATAAGCCTCCTCCGTTCCTGTCCCCGAGGCTAAAACCTCCATGCACATCGTCATAACCCCCGAAAGTGTCCCGATATGTCCATTGAAATTCCCTCCTACAAATAACTTCTCAGTGGTCGGTATACCTCCTACCACTTCGTCCAAATCTTCCCAAAAATGCATCTTATCCTCCTCTTCAAGCCCGTCTGCGGCGCATACGCACTAATAATGTTCATAGTGCACCCTCCAATTATCAACTTAATCATCATCATCTTGTAATTGACCCTCCTAACCTCTACAACCCGATCCCTTAGCTCGTTGTCTACCAAAATGCGTACCCCATTCCTATACTTCGACCTACCCGAGAACCATAGCTTATACCCGTCTACATCCTTAGCCTTATGTCCTACCCATTTGGTCTCCTGGACACATGCTATATTAATCTTCATCTTCTTAAGAATCTTAACTAGCTCTATGGCCTTTCCCGTTAGAGTTCTAATATTTCAAGACCCTATTCTCAGCCTAGCATTACCTTTACCCTACTTACCCCCTAACCCTCACCTCCGTTCCCGACCGAGAACATGACTCTAGTCTACCATCATTTATCAAAGCCACTAAAGGAAAAAAAAACTAGTCAAATGCTAACGTTAACACACACGGGAAATAATACTAAAACACAAATTAGCAAGAAATACCAAAAGGGAAAGGAAACAATGTCAATAAAACTAAAGAAGGATGTGCAAGGAATGGGCCGTTGCTAGTACTAAATTATAACATTTCTTATTTAAACCCTCACCCTGTGACATCACTATCTTTCGACAACATTCTGAACAAAGAAACAAAAATAATAAAAATAAAAAAATGGATACAAGGTCCCCCGGGGCATAACTGGATGGCAAAGGAGGAGACTTAAAATCTTGTTGGAGGCCTGCAGCGTGGGTTCAAATCCTGGTGGGAGCAATTTGCTCTCTTCTGGGGTAGGACCTTGTAGGTGATGTTAGTTGCTTTGTTCTCAAACTCTGGTCATTCAGGCACATCCCGCGATTTACTGGCAGTAGTGCTGAGGGATCAGGACTACTATCTCTAGAAATAGTCTGACGTAAGTTAGGAATCTGAATATAAAAAAAATGGATACAAGAGGCATGTCAATCCTCTACTATGGTCGCAACATTGATTTCTGCAATAGGACGTGCTGCATCTATTATGGTGCTAGGTGGATGATAGAGATGAATGTGACTTCACTCGTTTTTATCGTATAAATGCAGTAAGCATGTATTTATCTCTTGGAGTTGTGTTCATGTTCTTGACACAAGATACTTTTCAAGTGGATAACTTATTAGGTCTTTGGTAAAGAACTAAAATTAATTGTAGATTGAAGTATTGAAATTAAAACATGAAAATTTAAAAAAACAAATTAATGCATTCCTATGTTATTATACAAGAAAGTTATAACTTTTTTATTAAAAAGATATGAAAATGGTACTTAATGCATTCATAATCACTTACTGCTTTAATGTTTTAAAATTTTGAAAAATAACTTGAAAACTTTAAAAGGAGATTTACGTATTTGCTAATGTTATCATATACGGAAATTATGAAATTCTTTATTGTTTAAAAATGTTAGATAATGAACATAAGGAAATACTTACATTTTTAAAATTAATTGTAACTTTTTAATAAACATGTTAGTTTCTTAATATAATTTTCTAGGAAATAAAAAGTCAATAGTGAAGTTTTTAAATCATTAATTGTAATTACAGGTTTACCCAATATGTAATACACTTATGAAGGATAGAAAAATCTGTTCACATTTGTGTTGGAATTTCGTGCTTTTTAAAATACTATAAGTATTATATAAATTTTTTAATTATTATAAATAAAAGGCTTCATTTTTTTAAAATTTAGTTGGGGTAATTCAAATGAGTGAGCAAATTAAGTGAAGTTTTTGTCTCTCATTGACTGGTGATATACCTATCTCATTGGTTCTAATTTTTCTTCTCATACATATGTTCTCCTTTTTTTTTTATTATTGTTTATAACAGTTTCATATTTCGATTTAAACTCGATTTTTCTGAATCAACTAATTTTATTTTTCCATTAAAAGAAATGTTTGAAGAACTTAATTCTTGAAGTGATAAATTTATAGTTTTGCGTCTAAAAAGTTAAAATAGTAAACTTTAAATATAAGAGTGAATAATTTTATTAAGAACTTTACGAGATCATATTAAATTTTGATTTTAAGCCACTGAATGTATTAAGCTTGGAAACTCATATAAGCAGCTTTCAAGGTCGGTAAATGGTGTTATTGAACCAAGTTTATTCGACTCACAGTAATTTATTTATTTTTTCGCCGAAGAAAAATCATCATATTTGAGCGAACAAATAGTTGAGGATTTTTGGGATTTGAAACCTCAATTAAGTCATATTTGGGTAAAAAATCATCATATTTGGTCAACTTTCAAACAAATAGTTTAAACTAATAATTAGGATATTAATTACTCCGTCCATCCCAATTTGTTTGAAAGTTGCCAATTTGGGAGTCAAACAACACTTTTTTTAATATGATTTTCTCCAAATCTTTTCATATATTGTAAATTATTAATTATGCAAACTTATAATACTTTTCATGTAGTTTTGAAATATATAAATTTTATTATGAAATATTCGAAGAATTTATATTTAAAATTAATTCACAAAAATGTTGTTTGACTCCCAAACTAGTAACACAAGGCGTTTAATACAAAATTTAAACTATATCCTGATTGAGCTAAGTTTTATTATAAACAGACATAAATTTAAAGAAACAAATTCAAAAGAAAGAAAACTAGCCGTTGGGGTTGCCACCCCATTGTTCCTCTCTGACTTCAATCAAGAAAATAAGTCGTTTTCTGTAACCATAACGTTCCAATCTTATCAGTTATCAACACCCTTTAAGCCTTCCAACACAATTACATTTCTGCATTCAAGAACAAAAACACCTTCTTTAAGTTCCAAGAATTAGTCGAAAAAGAGGTAAAGAAATGGGTGAATCTTCTTCAGCTTGTTTGGTACGATCTTTCTCTCAACCTTCTCAAGAACGCACCGAGGTTAGTCCAGTTAACAAGATTTTTTTTTGTTTTTTCTTCTTGATTGAGCTAGTGGGTCTGGTAAATTGCAATGTTATGCTGCTTTTCCTATGAGAGTTAATCAATAGAATATTTTCCGAATATTCTTCCATTAGATGTATATCTCCTATTTTAGGTTAATTAATAATTCTTTTGTAATTATGTATTAATACAATTAATGGAAGAATATGCGGGAAATATTCTATTATTAATGAATAAATTTGAAGTTTACTGTTATTTTTGTTAATATTGTGTTAATTGTCTCTATTTGTATTTTTCATATTTGAGCAATGGGTTTTGTACTCCCAGTGTATTAATCTGTGGTAGTTGACTTTTTTTTACTGTTTTGAGTTGCTTGTTCTTGTGTCGAGGGTCTACTCTCCCACACCCCATTTTGTGGGATTTCACTGAGTATGTTGTTGTTGCACAATGATCTGACCCTTTGCATAGAAGGGTGTTTATGAACAACATTCAAAAGTTTTTTTTTGTTTGAAGGGAATTTTCTGCACCTTTTCCTATAAGGGTTTGTGAATCTTTTGACTACTGAGTGAGGTTTTTGGGAATTCAAGCAGTAGGTTACTTTTGGTTATGTGGCTTCTGCATCTCCAATGTTCTGTTCATCATTTCTTTTAATGAAATCAATCCGAATGGAGCGGAATGGAATTAGGGGATTCATACCGTTAATCCCAACTTGGCATTGAGGTGTAGTTGTTATTCTTGTTGTTAGTGGTGTTATCATCAATTCTTTATTGAATTAACATTCTCGTGAGTCCTAGCTAAGCTGCTTGGACTCGAGTGCGGGTGTCCTATACAGGTGCGGATCTAGAGGTGGATCCCTCATGATCTAAATATTTAATATTCGTGGGTACGGATCCAGATACGGGTGCGGGGATTCGGCTAAAAATAGTTCAAATAACTACGTTCTCTATAGTCCCTAAAGTAGAGCTTAGTTTTGTGTGTTCTGCTCCAGCATTGCCCTTTATTTTAGGATTCTGTTACTGTTTCATAGTTTATGAGCTATTTAAACTGACGTAGTCATGGAAATTGCACTCATGCTGGGGGAATATGAATTTATGGATTGAAAAATCATTTGTAATTCTACTACTCTGAGTGTTTGAGATTGAATGTGAGTAAGTTTCTCATTTAGAAGCTGAGCTGGAAAATTCCTCATTACAGGGAGACCCGTTACTTGCATTAACAACATCAGTATCATTTGGAAGATTTAAGTCGGAATCGCTGGCCTGGGAGAAGTGGTCCTCATTTACTCACAATCGGTATCTTGAGGAAGTTGAGAAGTATGCAAGGCCTGGTTCAGTTGCTGAGAAGAAAGCTTACTTCGAGGCTCAACACAAAAGAGCAGCTGCTAAAAAAGCTGCAGCTTTGCTAGAGCAACAAAATGCAGCAGTTGATGAGTCATCTGATCTGAACGTGACGAATCAAAACACTGATCATTCTACAGTGAACTCTGAATTGACAAGGACTAGCAGTGATGTGGGTATTGAAGAAACGCAAAGAGTAGAGGGAGAGTTGAATGTGACAACTCAAATTAATGATGATTCTCAAAGGGAATCCGAGTTCACTAAGAATGACAACTACAGGGGCTCTGAGGTACCACAGGGAGAACAGGACCATTTGTATGTGACAAATCCAGACCTTGATAATTGCACAATATGCTTTGAGTTGCCAGAGTATAGCAGCCATATGGGTATTGAAGATGTGCCGGAAAATGAGGGGGATAATACAACTACCTGTGGCAGCTATCCTACTCATGAAGAAATCAACTTGGAAACTGTAGAGACTGAAAACACTATTGAGCAATCTTATCCACTAGAGAATGAAGTCAAGTCATTGAATCAGCCGGAAAATGTTGTTGTAGAGGTAAGTGAGAATATAGAGCAACTGAAGAAGAAGACACAAACAAAGGTTTGTACCATTACCTGGTTTATTCTCTCTTTATTGCTAAAATGGGATTCTTTCATATCTAATTGAACATGCTTCAATCTTGTAGAATGCCACTATGGCGGGAGACTCCATGCTGTCAATGAAGAAGAAACCGAAGAAACCATTATCCTTAACGACTAGGTTAACAAATAAGAATGAATCATCAAAGTTCAAATCTCGTGTCAAACCAGTGACAGCTCTGCAACCTATAGTGACTGATAAATCTGCTCCAACTAGTAGAGAGAATGGAAAAGTCTTGATTGACAAAAAGCATTCGAATCCAAAATCTCGTCACATGTCAATCAAGTTTTCTTCTCACAGAGAGGAAACAAAGAAAACACTGTCTCCGATTCTTGAAAAGGTAGTGAATTCAAGACTTGTAAGATCCATCACCAAAACATCTAGAGTCAGCAAAGTTCAACAGACTTCAACTCTGGTGCATTAATTGATCTTTGTCCTTAATTTCTCCTGCATAGGTTGCTCTTCTGTTATCATATTACTTAACTCTATTCTGCAAAATGCAGGCATCGGTAAGTGGGATATCAAAGCGTCCTGAAACCCCTCAAGGGGAAACTAGAAGGTAACTATGTACTGTTTAAAACTGAAACAGAGCATTCAAATGTCTTTCTTTATTGATGAAGCTCTCAATGTGCATCAGTTATCTAAACATTTTATTGAATGGGTCAAACTCTTTGCTTGCAGGGCTAGAACTAAGCTTGACCAATCATTCTGTAGAAGCAGAAAAAAAGAGGGTGAATCGCTATCACACTCAGGGTGAGATCTTCTGGTATCTCATATTTTGTTTGGGTACCATTTGGTTATTGATTTCAGTTTGATAAGGACTTTCTGATATCTGTTAAAAAAAGAATTGTAAAATGAGCTTTTGTTTTGTTTATATGCATGATCTTCAAGGTTTGACTTTAATAATGATTCCAGTTCTTAATATATTTTTGTCAATGAAGCGTCTTTCTGCAATATTGTTATGTATTAGTTCTTAAGTGATGCAAGTTTGAGGCAAATAAAAGGTCATGTTGCAAATAATGATTGTTTTTGCCTTACAAGTTACTTAGTTGGGACATATTGATCTCAAGCTTTTTATCTTTTGGAGCAGAAATCTCAAATCAATAAACAAGCATGGAAACATAGCATGTTCCCCTACTGTATTTTCTCCTTTCAGTTTAAGGAGTGAAGAAAGAGCAGCAAAACGAAGAGAGGTACATGAAGAGATAATCGATGTCTATGTTTCTGTTCCTTTTTTCCATCCGTTGAATCTGATAATTCACTTGTAATCTGTTGCACTTCAGTTCTTTCAGAAGCTAGAACAAAAGCTGAACACAAAGGAGGCAGAAAAAGAGCAGCGACAAGCCAAACCAAAGGTCATTCCCATCACTTAATTTCCAGAGGCAATATATGTGAAATATAGGCTTACTAATGATACTCAGCATAAAATTTCTTTTTAAGGGGAGTATTTCTCGTTTTACAGGAGAAAGCCACCAGTAGTTCTAAAGTGCTTACATCAAGAGCTAAACTAATTCCAAGCATTCTACATGAAAGAGAATCATCTAGTAATCAAATGAAGAAGGTACTATTCTCTTTTCCCTTGGCAAGCTAGTTGTTACCATTTAGCAACAACATTGTTGGTGGAACTGGTATTATTATGTTCATGAGCAGGGAAGCAGATGGAATTTCATTTGGCAGTATACTAAGGAGAATGTCTCGTTTTGCAGGAGAAAGCCACTAGTAGTTCTAAAGTGGTTACACCAAGAGCTAAACCAAATACAAGCATTCATCAGGAAAGAGAACTATCAAATAATCAGATGAAGAAGGTACTCTTCTCTTTTCCATCGACAAGGTAGCTGTTACCATTAGTTGCAACGTTATTGAATCAATGAGGCGGAATTTGTCTCATGTGCCAAAGCAGGGAAGAAGATTTAATTTCTTTCGGCGGTGTTAGAATATCAATTGACTATATGTCTAGATTCTCCACGTCTAGGTTCCATTGTACTTGAATAGAGAAAATCATACCAAATTTATACATTGCCTAAGACTCATATGTAAGGAGCACCTCTTGTACACTGTTAATCAAGTCAATGAGAAGCTTCTACTTTCACAGTCTCAGAGCTTCTATGATCTTGGTACAGACTCATTCTGCTGCCGGTAGGCGGTATTGGTCAATGTGTACTGCCTGCCAAGCCAATGTATGTAATCTTCTTTTGTTCTTCCTTCTGGTGCCTGAAGACGCTCCTCCATTCAGAAACCACTGGTGTTCCAATATCAGTTAGATCATTTAGGCGCCGATCCTCTAGGATCATTTAACCACCCTTCTTTTTCTGGCGATCAATGTTGCTACTTTTTACGCGACCAACCCCTTCCTCTAAATCTTGAATTTCTTGTCATTGTTCTACTAATTCAAGTTACGTCAATAATATTTCTAGATATTTGCAACATGATGTCTCTTTTAAGTGATTGAGAAAGATTCCTTTTTGTGTGTAGTACAAGAAGCACTTCTGTTTACTTTTGAATGAAAGAATTCCAACACCATTTTTTCTTTATGTTGATTGCAAAATCTCAAGGTCAAATTCTTATGTTTTCAAAATAAGCAAACTCAAGTTGATTTTTTCACTTGGAGTTAAGAGAGTATGTTAGAATATCAAGTAGATATATTTCTATATTCATACGTCTAGGTTCATTGTACTTGAATACAGAAAATCATATATAAATTTTTGCATAGCCTCAGATTAATATATAAAGAGAACCTTTTGTGTTTGTTAATCAAATCAATGAGAAGTTTTTCTACTTTCACAACAATATGCTAAGGAAGGAAAGTTCTCTTATTTTGCAGGAGAAAGCCACTAGTAGTTCTAAAGTGTTTACATCAAGAGCTAAACCAAATGCAGGCATTCATCAATCAAGAGCCGAACCAAATGCAAGCATCAATTGTGAAAGAGAATCATCAATTAATCAAATGAAGAAGGTAGTATTCTCTTTCCATTGACAAAAACTAGATGTTACCATTGGCAGCAGCATATGTAATTGATAGAGATTTGCTCCTATTATGCCACTGAAGTCCAATGTCAAGGACACTAGATAAAATCTAGTATGCTGCTGAAATTGTTAACATTTTGGTTCTCACCTTTATCCATTTGTGGCTTGCAGATGCCGCGACAAAGTTGCTCACCTAAATTTAGAGGGAATCCCATGTCAGCAGAAGTCCAAGAGAACAAACCTCGACAACCTTGGAGGCTTTCAGGGAAGCCTGGGGGATCAAAAGATGTTAAAAGGGAAAACAACCTTCCAAATCATTTCCCAGTGAAAGGTAGATCACACAATCCCAAATCATCTATCTGTGAGAGTGTGCGGGAAAATGCTTCTCCAAATATCCAAGTTTAAGACAACTGCTGGTCCATAAAAAGAGCATTTTCCTAACATTTAACAAAATGCTGCTGCTTTTCAATTTTGAAGTTCCGGGGGCTGCAAATGGCATACATCACTTATAGGCTGTTAAGACAATTCTCCAAATGTCTAATACAATAGGGTATCCATTTTGTGTTTCTGCTCGAGTGGTGAAATTCTGTATGTTTCCATATATCAATATTTCCTATTGACACAACAATGGAATGTAAATAATATGAGCTTTTTGTCTTGGCTGAATTTTTAATATTTTCAACAATATTCCTGGATATGGTGCTTTTACTTAAATTATTTACAAGGTTTCGCATGGGCTATCCCTCTTTTTACAAAAAAGAAAATACAAAAAAGAAAAAGAAAACAAAAAGGGATGAGCACATTTGCATGCTGGCCCTTACTAAATCTACTTACAATACCAGATAATTAAGCATATGCTTTGACTAGTAAGTTGTTCAAGAAGCTTGCTTATTGTGCTAAAAATTTGCCAATGCTCTCAAGTACATTTTTGTGAGGATGATCTTCCACCCCCGCCCCTCATGGGAAGCTAGCTTTAGAAGAGAAAAAAGATGCTAGTTGTTGATGAACAATGCATATATATATGATCAAGGTGTTAGACTATGAACAAACCTTGGTCCATCACAATACCTTCCAATGAATCAATTGGATACGGATACGGATACTCATGATCAAACCGCAATGTATCATACAAGCATGTTGGAACTCCAGAAATGGATTGTGGATCATTGTAGTCAAATTGTTCTATGTTCTGAAGACCATTATTAGCTAGAAAACATTCCCCTTGAATAGAAGCACCACACATATCCTCTCCTAGAGATGCAACAATTGATCCACTTCTCAAAGTTAGATTTCCTTGGCTTGATTGCGGATGACTGACTACATTGTGACTCGTCGCACACCATGTAGTACTTGGCATTTGCTCAAGAGTATGAAAATTTGTCTGTTGATGGCTCACAGGTTGAAACAAGTTAGCAGTACTTTGTATTGGAGAAAATTTTCCCACTCCTTCACTTTTGTTCTTGAAGTAAGAAGGTTTATTATCTGTATCTGGATATCTGTCGCTCTCTTCACGAGACGGTACATGGTTGAGAAAACAAGTCGGTTGTGTGCGATCAACTGGGATTTGATGAGAAACCACAGGCAGTGGCTGGTGACTTGATCCATTTGCTGACTGAAAATGTGGTTTAAAGTCTTGCTTGTATTGAGGTTGTGGAGCTTCTCCGGTAGAGCAATATGGAGCGGGTACCTTAGCATTTTTTACATCAGTATTGACCAATCTAAAGGAATCGTTGAGGCCTATCTTTGAACCAGCAGTCTGAGAATCAAAGCTATCTCCAACCACAGACCTAGGCTCTGCTGCTGGCATTGAAACAACACCCTTTACCTTGTTCTCACATATGTTGGATTTCCCATTTTGAGCAATTTCTTTGTCTCCAGAAACACCACCATACTTGTCATTTGCAACATCAGTGCACACATCCACTGGATTCTGAAGGGTGAGACTAGAAGTTTCTTTACTAGAAACATCTTGATGCTTCATCCCACAAAATGAGGCCTTAGCTTCATCTTCTTTCTGCAACCTAGTCAAGTAGAGGCGATATTTCTGCAAGAAAATGATATTGTTATCATAACTTTACACCCTTTAATATACCAAAACCTCAATTTCGAAAAGAAGAGAAGACCATTCACATTAATATAGTAAAGGAGTTTCACTTTTTCCCAAGGCTTCAAACTATACAAGTCATTAAGATTACTATGAATGAAAAGTAACGAAGTCCTTTTCTTGACTTGGCCTGCCTGCATTATACCTAACCTTTTAACTTGATTTCAATCTCAACAAAGCCCAAACTAAGGTGAATAGAGACTTGCCATCTTTTCTTTTATTTGTCTCTACAACAAAAACAACAACAACAGCGTATCTCTTAGTTGCAATTAACTGGATCTAAACGTAGGTGCCTTTTCACTAACTGGATCTGATTTTCGGGTGGAGGCAACTTGCAAGAAACTAACCAAATCTGGTGACAAGTGAGAGGCCTTGGCTTAACTGGCTATATACGTTGGCAAAGCATGCCAATGACCCTCATCAGAAATACAAGTCGTAAGGCAAAGCATGCCAATGACCCTCGTAAGAAATACAAGTTGTAAAAATATTTACCTGTAAGTGGCTAGCAACATTTTCTCTAGTCAACCATGGGACACCCATCAAGTCAAGGATCTTCTTCGGACCAACTTCTGCAAAGCATAAAAAAATATTATCACAATATCCCAAGAAAACAATTACTAGAAATATGTTCAGAAACTTTGAAGATGAATGGAGCTAAAGTTTTGGTTTTTATCGTTTACTGTAACTTGACAGTAAAAAGAGATTCCAATAAACTTACTGTCAAATCCAATCTGGTTTACAGCTTTAACAAATTTCTGATGAAGATCTACAGTCCAAAATACTCTGGCTTTCTTCATGGAAGAAGGATCGCCAAATCTTGAATCAGACATTTCTTTTTCATCATCCTTATTCTCAAAATCTTTTCTCTTCTTGCCTGAAAGGAGTTCAGCTCCACCAAGCATCCACACTTCATCATATTGGTCCAGATCATTATTTCCGGCATCCCTTGCCTCCTGCATCTTTTTTCTGAGTACATGCTGCCATATGTTTCTAAGTTCTTTCATCCGTATAGGCTTTAAGAGATAATCACATGCGCCGTGTTGAACACCCTTCATCACCCTGCTTGTTTCACCATCAACAGACATCACTGGAAAGGTATATGAAAAATCAGTGCAATTGTAATGGAGAAGATTGAAGTAGCCAATCAGAAATTAGTCCAGAACAAAGCATAGCAAGTCTTAAATGAAAGGGAACTGACTTATGACGGGAAGATCCATCTCAAGTCCAACATACTCCAGAAGCTTAAATCCATCCATGTCAGGCATGTTAACATCACTGATCACAATGTCAAATCCATCCTTTCTTTCTCGGAGCAGATACAGTGCCTCTCGTGCTAGACCACATGTCGTCACTGAAAGAAACCAGTAATAAAGGTCTTCAGAAACCAAAAGATTGCAACTATAAATTAGAGATAAATGGATCTACTTTAAGCTAACAAGAATTCTTTAGATATCTTTGTTCAATCGATGGATAAAATGCCGACAATTCAAGCATGCAATCTAGAAATTTCAGTGGGGGCATGGCAAATGATGAGCAATTAACTCATTAGCAACAATTTGCTCTCTGCCTCAGCACCAAAATAATACAATTGGAGAGATCAGACGCGTGTTGGGATCTTACAGAGAATCTACATTGGTTCAAAACAGTAAAAGCTCAGTACAAGCTATCAGTTTAAGACTGCATTTATCTCTGCAGCATCATAACCAGAAGCAGGATGGAGAGCTAATAATAAATGACTTAACTCCTGAGTTAGAAAATAAAATTGCACTATACAAGTATGAGAACTTGTAAAAGTGCTGATTCAAAGATAATCAGAAACCACCAATTGATATTAGTGGCAAAACAAAGGTGAAAAAGCCATTGTGATCTTCATAAAGGAGTGTATGTGCCACAATATATAGCGCAAACTTCACCTAATGCAACCCCAACTTGCTACAGACCGATTAAACTATCAAACCACAAAGAGCTTACTCATTTTTTTACTCAAGTGTGACCTCCATATAGACGAATTAGACGAAGTGCAGAACTCAAAGGGATAGATTTACATCCACAAAGAGGTTAAATAATTCAATGGAACTATGAAAAAAAATCTAATATTCAATAGTCTGCCTAAATATAACATCAAAAAATTTCTTTTAGTCAAAGATGATTTACTTTTAATAGATTTGAGATGAAATCGAATGTCAATGATTAAGTGTCAATCTGAAAATCCTAAGAATTAATTTCTTAATTTTCTTTTTTCCCCTTCTCTTTGATGCTTCCATGAGCTTGCCCCTAGGGGGAAAAAAAGGATCATTTGAAGCTGTAATTAAAAACTTTGCAGAATTAACAATCTAAACCAGCATAGCACCAAAAGTGCACTTCATACAAATTCATTGTTTTAATCAAATATAAAAGGCATATTTTACTTTTTGATCCACTCTTCCATTATAATGGTTCAATGGAAACACTCAATATATGATTACTGTAATAACTTTCCCTATCTTTGGAATCAACACACAGGATTACATGATTCTAGGACTTTATAGACCTAAACAGTAGGCACTTTTTCACATGCACATAGAAGGCATCAAAATTCTGGAAATGAAAAAAACTTCAACAAAAAAAAGTACACTAACTACGAAATATAGCCTTAAAACCAAGCTAAGGAGGTTCACTACAGAAACTAAAATCTAAGCTTGAAAATCCAAGATCATCCAACAAAAAAAAGAGTAAAAAGGGTGTCTTTTTCAAGTGGTAAAAAAAGAATTGAAGCTGGAAAATCGAAGGTCATTCAACAAAATCAAAACAAATGAGTAAAAGGGTGTCTTTTTCAAGTGGTGACAACATAATTCAAGCTGCAAAATCCAAGGTTATGCAACAACAACAACAACAACAATAACAATATACCTAGTATAATCCTATAAGTGAGGTCTGAAGATGGCAGAGACCTTATCCCTATCTGAGAAGGTAGAGAGGCGGTTTCGATAGCCCTTAGCTCAAAGACAAAAAAATGAGTAAAAAGGGTGTCTTTATGCAGTGGTGAAACAAAATTCAATCTTGAAAATCCAACATCATTCAAAAAAATCAAGAAAATTCAATCTTGAATGATATAAACCTTCATAAGAACACTTCTTAAGCATCTTTTCAAGAATCTTCAACCAAGTAACATCATCATCAACAACAAGAACTCTTAGACCAGCTGGGAAAGTATCACTTCTTGGAGAAGAAAATCCAGCACTGGTTTTACTACTATTCGCCATCATACAACAGCCAAATTCTGGGGAAGACAGGAGCACAACTTGGTATTTATTAGTAGTATTACTAATATATACTATATAAATAGGGAATAAACAAAAGTTATAATCTTATCAGCTACATTTTCCGTTTTGTGTTTTTATGTGTGATGTGTCCGAGAGAGAGAGTGCCAGACGGACACACTAAATTTAAAAAAAAAAAAGTTTTGAGAGAGCAAAAAGAGTTTTAAAAATGGAAAGGTTTAGAGGGGGATAGAATGAGTGAAACTATCACTATTTGGCGCCGGCTATTTCTCTATTTATAACGGTTCTGTTCTGTTCAAATAATGTATTTATATGTTTTGTGTTTTTTAAAATCATTCATAATAAATATTCCCTGATGTCTATTTTTACTTATTAATATACTATAAAAATAGATGTGCATTTTTACATTTTTAATTTAGAAAATCAAGAGATAATATTGAGAGACCGGACCAGTGTATCCGGATGTGACCGGACCAGTTTGTCTGGTCACGGAGTGGTAAAATCCTATTCTAAGTTTAATAGTTTTATTTTATTTTTTGGTAAATTGTTATTATGATAAATTGTAATTTTATTAGAATATGATTTTCTTATTAGGCTATGAAAAAGATGATCTTACTTGTATATAAGAAGTTCATTATGATTAATACAAAGCAGAAAGAATTCTCCCATTATTCTTGTCTATCTAAATTCTCGTCTATAACTCAATTTTAACATGGTATCAGAGTCATGTTAGAAAGAATACAAAACCCCTAAAATAATGGGAGATGACAGAGATACTGGTGATAAACGCAAAAGAATCGCCGGTGAAGAAAACAAAACCCAAAGAAAAATAATTTCTCCGTATGACATTACGTCGAATGATAACCCTGAAATTGTGGTGACACGTGTCCAATTGAAGGGAGAGAATTATGAAGAATGGGCTAGATCCATGAGGACGACTTAAGAGCAAGGAAGAAATCCGGCTTCGTTAACGGTACGATCAAGAAGCCGAATGAAGAGTCACCATACTTGGAAGATTGGTGAACTATAAACTTACTGTTGATGTCATGGATTTCCAACACCATAGAACCAAGCCTTCGCTCAACGATTTCACATAAAGAGAAAATGGAAGAATTATAGATGACCATCCGAGAGTGGTTCTCCGTTATCAATGGTGCAAGCAGAAGGGAAGGACCATAGTGGATTACTATGGAAAACTCACTAAGCTGTGAGAGGAATTGGCAAATTTCGAACATATTCCAACTTGAAAGTGTGGATCGGAGAGTGCATGTGCAATCTGGAGATCCCTACAAACTAAAAGAGAAGAAGAAAAAGTGCATCTTTTCCTAATGGGATTGGATGAGGTAATGCATAAACGGTGAGGTTGAACATACTGGACTAGGAACTGTTGCCGTCATTAAACAATGTCTATTCAAAGCTGGTGCAAGAAGAGCATGTGAGAAGAATCACACAAAAAATGGAAGACTGGAGTGAAACTATGGCTTTTGCCGTACAAGGGAGAAACCCTCACTATGACCAAGGTTAGAGGAAGAACGATGATGCATTCTGCACATATTGCAAGAGAATTTAGAGAGACAAGAAAAATGAGAGAATTCTTTTTGTTTTGTATTCATCGTAATGACCTCCTTATATACAAGTAAGGTCTTCTTTTCCGTAGTCTAATAAGGAAACTCTATTATAATAAAACTACAATTTACCATAAGTACAATTTCTCCATTATTGCTTATCCATAATATTTTTTCATGATCTCTGTACTTTACTTTTTTCAAACCTTCTCTGACCTTTTTGTCATGTTTTCTCTTGAGCCGAGGGTCTTTCGGAAACAACCTCCATAACTCCCAAGATAGAGGTAAGGTCTGCGTACACTCTACCTTCCTCAGACCCCACCTTGTAGAATTACACTAAGCATGTGTGTTGTTGTTGTTGTTTACCAAAAAATAAAATAAAACTATTAGACTTAGAATAGGATTCTACCAACGCCGTGATTGGACAAACTGGTCTGGTCACATCCGGATACACTGATCCAGTCTCTCAATATTCCCCCTCAAGTTGGAGCATGGGGGTATCGACAGTCCAATTTGTCAAGTAAATATTCATGTTGTGATTTACTCAAATTCTTTGTAAACACGTCGGCCAATTGCTCGTATGTTGACACATAACTGAGAAGTATTATACCATATTGGAGTGCGTCCCGAACATAATGACATTCGACTTCAATATGTTTAGTCCATTCGTGAAACACTGAATTTTGTGCAATATGCAATGTCGCTTGACTATCACAATACATTTTCACTAGATATTTATGTTCAACGCCCAAACTATGCAAGATTCCATTCAACCATTTCAATTCACAAACTGTCATTTCCATTGAACGGTATTCCGCCTCTGCTGACGAGCGAAAGACAATGTGCTGCTACCTTTTCTACCAAGAAATATTTTTGAACTAAAACACAATTATGATAGAATCCAAATAAGATAGTAAATTCAGGACAAAACCTAACAAATCTCCCTTGGCCTACATTTTCTGGCAAAATAATCTTGATTCTCCATCTTCATATAATCTTCATCACTGTTGTTTTTCATGATTAAAAATGAGGTTAAAAATATTATGGATTAAAAATGATTTAAAAATCTATTTTACTTTATTTTTAAAAATGTAGTAGCATGAATATTGATAATATGGTTAAAAGTTCATCTTACTTTAACTCAAGAGATCGCAGGTTCTCTCTTAACGAACCAACACCATAGGTCGGAAAAAGAAAACATCTTCTCCTAATTCTCTCTACATTAACTCTGATTTTGTCTTGCACCCTCTCATAACTAGATCCATATCAGGGGACCATAACAACTTGGTATCAGAGATGGGAGTTATGGGAGAGCAAATTCAATATCAACTAGCACAATTGGTGTAGTTGTTCCAAGAAGAACGTGTAGATAATTTATCCAGACAGGAAGCAATAAATGCTCGATTGGATACACTCACAAAGGACATAAAGGATTTAACAAATTCTTGTTGGATATAATTGTAGTACGGGAAGTAAATAAATATTACAAACGTTCGAAAGGATAAATAAACAGCCAAGATTATAATCGCCGCAAGCTTGTTGAGTCTTGAATCTTGATAACCTGAAATCAAGAAACACTAAATCTGGATGGTTACAACTGTGGCTGAGTCGAGAGATGACACTTTGTCTTTAAGACAAGATTGCCCCGTATATATGCTTTTACGTTAACATGTAATAGTCTTCCAAGATAAAACATCAATTAATCAACACTACAAAGCAAATAGGTTGATTTTGACGAAGAAAACAAACACGAAACGACTTGCTGATTTAGAGGGGAAATGAAGGAAGAATTTCTGTTTATGTTGATCACTTTTGGACTGATTTTCTCTTGTTTTTCGTCCTCCTCTCTTGTTCCCTCAAATCTGTTTCAGAAGTTTATATAGTATTTAGGAGGAGGAGAGGTGATTAAGAGGCCCTTTAAGAGGTGTAATCATGGGTATTCATGGCCAGAAACATTTTGTAGTAAGTGCAAAACGTTTCAGAAGTTTAATGCCAAAACTGTTGGCTTTCTGGCTGCTTTATGACACTCTAGGGACCAAACTGTAAATTGGTCCAAAAGATAATATCATAAGAAGCCCGATCCCGAGCCGGACGGGAGGCGGTGCGCGTGTGGGGCTAGCCTCGAACCCAACCATACCTAGGTCCTCCCTCCTTCAAACACATGGGTTACCCCTTGGGGTCCCAAATCCTTATCCATTTTTTAGGCTTATAACAAGAACATTTTTTCCTTTTCCCACCGATTTGATAGATTTGTCTCACACCATATTTTTATGCCTCAAACATCTTACTTCGCGGACCAATATCTCTTTCATTTCTTAACGAAATTTGACGATCCTTGGCCCTACGGTCATCTACTCACTTAATAGATTATGCACGTATGAAGAGACAAAGCCTTCGATATGCGAAACCTTAGTGTTTAAGTCATTAAATATGGGTGGACGCAACCTCCCCATCAAAGACAAATTTCCAACAATTCTAACGCCGATTCTGAATCAACTGAAAATACCAGTCAGAACCGAGGTTGGAAAGGTAAAGCTGCAATGGCAGGAGGATCAGGATCAGAAACAGGAGGAAGTTCCTTCATTCCTAAATATACAAAGTTGAATTTTCCACGATTTTGTGGCCACGAGGACCCCTTGGGATGGTTGAACAGGTGCGAGCATTTCTTTCGACATCAGCAAACACCAAAAGAAGAAAAAATTGGACTTGCTTCTTTTCATTCGGAAGGAATTGCACCACTCTGGTTTCTTCAACTGGAGAAAGATTATAAAACATAATTTATCATTGCATACACATTTTATATTTGTTACTCCCTTCGTCCAATTTATAGGATATAGTTTGACTGTGCACTATATTTAAGAAATAAATGAATATTTTTCAATCTTGTGGTCTAAAAGAAGTCAATAATATTTGTGTGATTATAGATCACCTCGTTAAGCATAAAAGATAAAGTTTAAAGTTAAATTGTTGTCAAATAAATAATGTGTCATTTTTTTGGAACTGACAAAAAAAAAGTATGTCATATAAATTGGACAAAGGGAGTATTAATTATTGGGTTGGAAATTACAAGAAATTGTTACTGGTTGCACAACTTTTAAAATATATTTAGTTAATTTTAATTACTTAGATAATTTATAATAATTAGGAGTGGTATAGTAAAATTATTTCTTTATTTATTGCTCTTTAAGGAGTGTGTCAAATCAAAATATCGACAAGTAAAATAGAGGGAGGGAGTATTTACTAACTAGTATTTTTTCTTGCAATAGTTTTGTTATTCCAAATTTCAAAGTCTTTATTTTAATTTTCCAAGTTTTAACGCATGAAAATAGTAACTTATTAATTTTAAAAAATCATTATCTTCTTTATGATCATGTTAGGAAAGTTGTAACAATCATATACAAGCCTTTTAAATCAATACAAATTTCATTATTTTCTTGTAAGTGGTATAAGAATGTATTAAATCTATTGTCGTGTTTACGAAGTTATCTACCACATTATCCTTCCTACACCGAAGTCCACAGACCTACCATCGGCTTCGACTTCTGATGATGCACTCTGGTCTCGATTGGACGCAGCCGTCCTCCAGTGGATATACGGCACAATCTCTAATGATCTGTTGCACACCATCATTGAGACCGATGTCAATGCCCGCCAAACGTGAGAACGTTTGAAAAGTATTTTTCACGACAACAAAACTCAACGAGCGTTATACCTTGAAAATCAGTTCAAGGACGTTCATCGGGATGATTTCCCAAACGTGTCTGCATATTGTCAAGAACTCAAGATGCTTGCTGACCAACTCTCCAACGTTGGCACACTGTTCACTAATCAGCGACTAGTTATGCAACTTATTGCAGGCTTGAACGAATCCTATGACGGCGTTGCCACCATCCTTTAGCAATGCACGTCGTTACCACCGTTTTATGAGGCTCGTTCAAAGCTAATTCTTGAGAAAACCCAGAAAATCAAGCGCAACACCACTCATGCCAATATTGCAGACATCGCCCTCACCACCACCGTCGGGCCCTCCACCGACGGCCGGGCCTCCAACTCCGGCAGCCAGCACTGCCGACCCGAGGACCCGCAACAGTCTAAATCGACCCGCAACAATCGCTGAAGGCGGCAGATCGACAAGAGTTGTGGCGAATAAAATTTTGGCAACAACGACGGCAGGAAGGGGTTGTCCCCGCTGGCAGGAAACAGTCAGCAGCGACCACGGCAGTGGCAGCAGCCTCCGCCGTGGGCTGCCTACCCGTCATGGGCCACATGGGCCCTACCATCATGGGTCTCTCCTCCTTGCCCATATCCGACATCCTCGTGGACTCCACCTCTGACCCAGCAGGCCCAACCTGGCATACTCGGCGCACGTCCACAATAGGCCTACACAGCACAGGCCCCCTCGCCCTCAACTTATGCACCGACTGACATTGAAGCAGCTATGAACACAATGTCACTTAATACACCAGACAAAAATTGGTATATGGACACATGCGCCACATCTCACATGACGGCATCACAATGTACTCTTTCATCTTATTCTAATTTTTGTAATTTAAATTGAAATATTATTGTTGGTAGTGGAAAAAGCATTCATATTTACGATTTTGGTAATTCACCCTTATCTCTACCACATCCACCACTAATCTTAAAAAATGTCCTGCATGCCCCTAAACTCATTAAGTATCTAATCTCTGTGTGACGTTTCACAACTGATAATAATGTTTCCCTTGACTTTGAACCTTTTAGTTTTTCTGTGAAGAATTTTACAACAGGGAGACGAATAATGAGATATGACAACACCGGATAGCTCTACCCTATTTCAAACGCCATCAAGAATCCAGCCCCAGTTCCATCAACATCTGCTGCTCTTTCGTCTTCCTTATGACATTCTAGATTAGGAAATCTGGGAGATTCTGTTTAACGCTCCCTTAGGAACAATAATTTTATCAATTGCAACTGTATTTCTGAGACTCCTATGTGTGAATCTTGTATTTTTGGAAAACATGTTAAATTACCATTTATGCATCTATAAATTGTACTCTAATGCATTTCGATATCATACATAGCGATTTGTGGACTTCTCCTATTTTAAGTATGACTGACCATTGATATTATGTGTTGTTTTTGGACGATTATTCCATCTTTCTATGGAGTTTTCCAATTGGCAATAAATCCCAGGTCTACCCCATATTTTCCTCATTTAGTGTTTTCGTAAAAACACAATTTGAAAAGAGCATTAAATATTTTCAACGTGACAATGACAGATAATTCGATAATAACCAATTCAAATAGTTTTGCTCCAAAAATGGTCTTACCATTCGTTTTTCATGCCCTCACACCTCCTCCTAAAATGGTAAAGCCGAACAGAAAATCCAAACCATAAACAACCTAATTCGTGCCCTACTTTCTCACGCCTCAATTCTCTAAATTCTGCCATTAAGCACTCTCCATGGCCACCTATCTTCTAAACATAATCCCAAACAAGTCTCTAGCTCAACGGTCGCCCACTCAAGTTCTGTTTCGTAGGAACCCCTCATACCAACACTTGCGTATTTTTGGATGTCTCTGTTATCCTCTTCATCCGACCACTCACAAACTCTAACCTCGGTTTTCCCCGTGTGTGTTTCTGGGTTACCCCACCAATCATTATGGTTACTCGTGCTATGACTTGTCAAGTCGTAAAATTATTATTTCACGTCATGTCTTATTTGATGAGTCTCAATTCCCCTTTGCCTCCCTAAACTTGCCACCTCGGCATTCCTACGACTTCCTAGATGATGGCCTGAACCCCCTTCTAATTTATCATTTAGATAGTCCGCCATCTTAAACCCCGACACCCGCACCCACCACGGTCAGTAAGAGACATGCTGCCCATCCGATTCAGCCGACAGTGGCCCGAAATATCTTATCTTAGAGTGATTCCATAGCCACCTCTTAGAAAATCGAGCCTCGGCCAGCCGATCCCGCCACCCCTGCCCTTCCTCCTCCTCCCAGCAGTCCCGCGACACCCCACCCTCCTCCCATCTCGCGTCCCGAGACACGCTCTCAGATAATGGAAACCTGTGCCATGTATGGAATTTGTAAACCTAAATGGCTGTTTAACCTATCCATTTCAGTTGTTCCTTCTCCTGTCCCTCAAAATCCGAAGAATGCCTTGTTCGATCCAAATTGGAAAGCTGCAATGATTGATTAATATAATGCTCTTATTGATAATAAAATGTGGGACCTAGTACCCCGTCCGCCTGATGCTAATTTTATTCGTTCTATGTGGATTTTTAGACATAAAAAGAAATCTGATGGTTCTTTTGAGAGGTACAAGAATCGTCTTGTAGGTGATGACAGGTCTCAATAGGTGGGAGTAAACTGTGATGAAACGTTCAGCCCGGTCGTAAAGCTTGCAACAATCCAGACCATCCTCAGCTTTGCCCTATCCAAGTCTTGGCACATTCATCAGCTTGATGTCAAGAATGCCTTCTTACATGAGGATCTTCATGAAACGGTATATATGCATCAGCCTATGGGTTTCAGGGATCCTATTCAGCCGGATTATGTGTCTGTTGCGAAAATCGCTCTATGGACTGAAACAGGCTCCTCGAGCATGATACCAGCGGTTAGTCGATTATGTCTCCTCTATCATTTTTTCACACAACAGATCCGATCAATCCCTGTTTATCATCAACAAGGGTCCAGACATGGCTTACCTCTTATTATATGTTGATGACATCATCCTCACGACATCATCTGATGCTCTCCGTCGGTCCATTATGTCTTTCATTTCCTCTGAGTTTGCTATGAATGATCTGGGCCCCCTGAGTTATTTCTTGGGCATCTCTGTCACTCGACATTCTGGCGGCCTATTTCTGTATCAGAAGAAATACGCCGAAGAGATCTTTGACCATGCAGACATGACATCTTTCAAATTATCCCACACGCCAATAGATACCAATTCCAAGATCAGCGTTGATTCCGGCCCTCCGTATTCAGACCCGACTCACTATCGTAGCCTGGCTGGGGCCTTGTAGTACCTCAAATTCACGATACCAGACATATCCTAGTTTATAGTAAGGTAAATACTTTTGTAATACTATATATATTGTAAATCATTCATCAATAAAATAGAGAAACATATTCCTTTACTTTTATTCATTTTCTAGTATTTGGTTAATAAGCACAAATTATTATTTCAAGAACATTTACGTATAATCATGACAAACATTATGAGGACATGGTGGCGGGCCAAGGGTCAGTAGAGGGGGGTATTGGGGCTTGGTAGCGGGTAGGGATGTTGATGGGTGGGAAGAAGACAATATCGCTTATGAACATGTTTTCTCTATTCCCATCAAGAAAATTATTTTTTGATTTTTTTAAAAATTTATTTTCAAAAAATGTTTTTCAATAGGAAAAATTAGAAACTCCATGCCAAACACATCCAAAGAACAAAAAATATTCATTGAACGTGTGTATATTATTACATTGATGTATCATGTATGTTTGACCTACAAAGGTTGGTTAATCTTTGTGTTGGTCTAGTATGACTTATTACGGTTATGACCCGAAGAAAATGTACTCCATAAATGTGGTATATTCATCCACGTGCACATTTACCATAAAATATACTCCCTCCGTTTCATATTACTTGATCATTTTATCTTTTACACACCCCTTAAAAAATTATAAATAAGAAGAGTATTTTTACTACATTACGCTTCAATTAATTGCACTCTAATCAATATTGGTTATTTTTAAAAACAATTAATGTTAAGGAAAAAGTAGAAAAAACTTAATTAATTCTATTTTATTTTTAGAAAGTGGCCAAGTAATTTGGGACGGATATTTTTAGTAATATTGCCAAATAATATGGGACGGAGGGAGTAAATATCAAAACACTTCTATTAGATACCAGCATCAATCATTTCCTTTTTAAAGAATTATGAATTGATCACTTTTTTAAGTAGTGTTTGAAATCAAATTATCAGTTTTGTTTCCATTTTGCATAAGCTTTGAAAACATAGGTGATTGAACATAAACAAGAAAATTAACCTGGCCTTTCAAACAGTCTTTTAGTCAAATTAATGTTAATTGGTTCTGTCGGAGTAGTTGACAAATGACTGGAGAGGCACCAAAATATAAAAATAAAAACAGTTGAGGCTTCATCAAAAATACCTGGTTAACTATCATTAGAAAGTTGAAATACCAATATAAGATTGCTCCAACAAAAATGAAACGTTTAAGTGCCTTCATTTTCTAAAGTGCCAAATACATTATACATAAGGTCCTTAAAGTTGTCACCAATTTTCACTTTGATATTTGAATTTATTATTTGTTCCTATTAGACATTCTAACATCATTTAAAATATATCTATTGAAACATCTTATACTGACATGACACACATATATTTAGGAGAGAAGATACTTGTTGGAGTCTATCTATCTGCCTAGCTTTGGTAGATTTCCCCCAACGCAATCCACAGAATATATGGGGGGGTTGAATTATGATTTTTTCTTATTAGACACTTTAACATCATTTAAAATATATGTATCGAACACCTTATACTGACATGACATAAAAAGATATTTATGGAAGAAGATACTGTTTTAAACTCAAAAGATTCTTTTTTTTAAAGAAAAAATCTAGACTGAGAAGCCATGTGGCTTCTTTTAATTCATCCTTTTTGCCATGTCATTATATTGCATGTTAAGTTCATGCACTATATTCTTTTCACGGGTTGATCATGAGGTGTTTAGACACACTTTAAATTGAAAGAAATAATTCCTTGATTATTTTCATTAATAAATTGAGTATATATACAAGTTACAATCTCCAAATATGGAAAATCCTATTCATACTATATTTCTAAATCCTAATCATACTTGTACAAGAATTCTACAACTATGGTAAGTTTGTACACTAGTTTAATTACAATTCTAATCTTATTTGAGCACGGTACCGTGTTATATTCTATCACACCCCCGCAGTCATAGCAGACGGTTGTCGTACGCTGAGACTGTCCCCAAAATCTTCAAATAGAACTTAGGGAAGGCCCTTCGTAAAGATGTCAGCAATTTGGTATCTGGAGGGCACATGTAAAACACGTACTTGTCCACTAACTACCTTTTCGCGAACAAAGTGAATATCCATCTCGATATGTTTAGTGCGCTGATGTTGGACCGGGTTGCCAGAAATATAGACTTCACTAATATTATCACAATAGACCAACATGATTCAGATACCACATTAGGCATGCCTCGATACTCAGTCTCTTCATTGGATCGCGATAATGTAGTCTGGCATTTCGCAGACCACGAGACCAAGTTATCCTCAAGAAACATATAATAACCAGATGTCGAGCGTCTGGTATCAGGACAGCCACCCCAATCAGCATATGTATATGACACAAGAGTAGAGATGGAAGAAGGATATAAATACAATCCATAATCAAGTGTGCTCTGGATGTACTGTATATGCGTTTGAGCGCATGCATGTGCTCAATCCGTGGGTCATGCATAAATAAACACACATGCTGAACTGCATAAGTAATATTAGGTCTCGGGAAAGTAAGATATTGAAGTGCCCCTGCAAGACTGCGATAATGGGTGGGATCCTCATATGGTGTGCCTGACGTAGTACTCATCTTCGGTTTGGTATCAACCGGAGTGGAAGTAGACTTACAAGATGACATACTAGCTCTATCAATAATCTCTGCAGCATACTTCATTTGAGATAAAAAAAAATAGACCACCTGAATGACGCGTGACAGCAATGCCCAAGAAATAACTCAAGGGTCCCAAGTCTTTCATTACAAATTCAGAACTGAGAAGTGACATGATAGACTTGTGCATATTATCAGATGAATCAATCAATATAATATCATCTACGTATAATAAAATGTATGCCAAAGAAGTACAACGATGATATATAAATAGAGAATGATCAGACCGGCTGTGAGAAAACCCAATAGTAGATACATAATCTGCAAACCTCTTATACCAAGCCCGCGGGGCCTGCTTAAGCTCATACAAAGACTTCTTCAGCAAACGAACATGATGAGGATGATTGGGATCTCAAAAACCCAAGGGCTGATACATATAGACCGTCTCCTTAAGATCACCGTGAAAGAAAGCATTCTTTACATCCAACTGATGAATATACCATGCTTTTGAGAGAGTCAAACTAAGAACAGTGTGAATGGTAGCCGGTTTGACCACCGGACTAAACGTCTCACCACAATCCACGCCAACCTGTTGAGTTTTACCATCACCTACAAGACGAGCCTTATGCCTCTCAAAAGAACCGTCAGAATTTTCTTTATGAGTAAAAATCCACATAGACCGAATAATATTAACACCAGATGGACGGAGTACTAACTTCCACGTCTTATTTTCAATAAGAGCATTATATTAGCCAATCATAGCCAATTTCCAATTTGGGTCATGTAGTGCAGACACAAGGTTACGTGGTAGTGGAGATTTATAGACATTAGAATTGAGATTAAAATATTGTTTTGATTTAAAAATACCCATTTGACTACGAGTAACGGGCCCTTGACTCGAGGTAGAGTTGGGTGGATTTTGGGCAATGTGCGGGACAGTGACGGACTGACCAGCAGGGGCGGAAGCCGATATTAGAGTGGGCTGGAACACCGAACAATGATCGAGATCGATCTTGGGTCAGATTTCTCGCCCATCGCGTAAGTCGCGAAAGTGGTAATGGGACTGTGTGGGCCATCAGGCAGTGTACATGCTAGCGTATTTTGGTCACGGGACAAGTCTGATAAATGGTGGATAATTTATGGTGAGACCTCGTCATCTAAAAAATTATACGAACTAGGCACGGGACTATTCACTTTAGCAAACGGAAATTGGATTTCATCAAAAAGAACATGGCGACTAATTATGATTTTATTAGATGATAAATCAAAATATTTGTAATCACGATGATTAGATGGATAAACCAAAAATACACAAGCAGTAGAACGGGCTTGAAGTTTGTTAATTGTAGTTGACAGAATAAGTGGATAGCATAAAAACCCAAAGACCCTAAGATGTGAATACGAATGAGTCTTATTATAGAGACTTTTAAGGGGAGATTCATATGCTAACCCTTTGGTAGGAAGCACGTTAAGGAGGTAAGTAGCCATTTGTAGTGCATGATGCCAAAAAGAAGGGGGTACGGAAGCATGAGCTAATAAAGTTCAGACAATATTATTAATGGTACGATTTTTTCGTTCGGCTTCCCCATTTTGTGAGGACGTATGAGGACAAGAAAAATGAAAAACTATGCCATTAGCATCACAAAATTTCCTAAATAACCCATTATTGTATTCCTTGCCATTATCACATTGAATATTTTTAATTTTCCGTTCAAATTGGGTACATATGAATGCTCTAAATTTTAAGAAAGTGGAAAAACTTGAGACTTTTTTTATAACGAAAAGGTCCACAAAAAATTAGAATAATCATTCAAAAATAAGACATAATAACGATGGCTCAATGAACTTAAAACCGGAGATGTCCATAAATCACTATGAATAACGTCAAAAGGCACCAAAGTACGAGAAGTAGAGGCTACAAATGGTAATCGAACATGTTTCCATAACGGACAAGAAGAACAAAGTGGAGTACTACGCATACCCTTACAAGAAATAAAATTGTTTTTATGCAAACACGAAATAATAAACGATCCCGGATGACCCAAACGTGCATGCCACAAGGAAGGAGCAAGGGCGGCAAAAGTAGATGACATGGCTTGACTCGTGGAAGTGGTGGTAGTTGTGATTGAATAAAGCTCTCCCCTACTGTTGCATCTTATTAGAGGTATCCCCATTTTGAAATCCTTCACAGAAAACCCCAAAGGGATCAAAGTTAACAGAAACCCAATTATTAGTGGTGAATTTCCGGACAGACACCAAATTTTTAATTAAGTTAGGGGCATGAAGGGTATTTTTCAAAACTAGAGGTGGATGTGGGAGAGACAAAGTTGTATGTCCATAATCGCGAATTAGAATTGAGTTGTCATTACCAACAATTATACTACGATTTTTTCTCAAATTTGAATAAGACGAGAGAGTGCCTTGATCGGACGTCATATGAGAAGTGGCTCCGGTGTCCATATACCAATTCACGTCTGGGGGATTTAAGCCAAGTGTATGAATTGCGACTTCAATATTTGTAGGTGTCGAGAGATCAGATTTGGGCCCATAATATAGAAGGCCTGCGGGGGCCGGGCCCAAGTAGGCCTTCCTTCTGTCCCGGCCCATTACTGTACCACATTCCACTATTTGGGACTGAGAAACTAGGCCTGGAATTTTGCTGGAACTGAGCCTAGTTTCCCGGATAAGGAGCAGGCGGAAAATAACGGTTGTTGGGCCAATGGCTACTGGCCCAGCCCCACTCCTAGGGGGCCCACGGCTGGGGCCAGTTGGCCTGCGGCCCACTACTCCGAGGTCCACTGTTGTTGCTGTCATTGTTTCGTCCTCCACCACGATTGCCACCGCTATTTTTGTCATTATTTTTACAATTTTGACCTTTTTTGCCGCCACAGTAGTTACAGTTTTGGCCCAAATTTTTAGATAATGAGCGAGGATCATATGACGTGGTCATCATTACGATGGAATGTGCTCCGGTAGCCGCCTTTTTAGCCAAACCATTCTCTTCTAATGTGAGCATGAAATGGGCGTGATAAAATGGTGGCAGAGGATTACTTTGATGAAGTAATGTTCCAACGTCATTATAGGCCTCTGAAAGACCTGCAACCATTTGAAGAACAAGATGATTATTGGTAATGGGCGCACAAATGTTGCAGAGTTGGTCCGCCAATTCTTTCAACCTTTTACAATAGGCCGAGACGTTAGGAAAATCTTCCATGTTGACATGGGAAAATTCCTACTCAAGAGTCACAGCACGAGAATTTTTGTTATCTTGAAATATATCACGCACCCTATTCCAAGTAGCCAGCACCGTAGCGTCGGGTTCAATAATCGTCTCCAAGAAGTTTGTAGAGATTGTGGAATAAATCCACTGGAGAACGGTAGCATCAAGGGTTGTCCATGACGTAGGATCATCCTCGGGGGTAGGCACCTTCTCCTCTCCAGTTACCTAGGGGATTATGTGATGGAGGACTTGATGCGAGCGTGCGTGAACTTTGAATAATTCCGCCCACGTTGCCTATTGGACGTTTTCCATCTCAAGAACAATAGGGATGTGGTTCTTGATGTTGGAAACTGTAAGGGATGGATGAAATACGTTCTTTGACGTAGACATAACGAAAGAACAATAGGTGAATTCGGGACTAGGAAGAAAATTTTGGAAAAGAGGAGGAAAAGTGCACAAAAACGAGGAAGGGTTCAAGGAAAAAGAGCAGAAATTGAGAAGAGCGGAAGTGTTTTTGGGAGAAGGTATTTTAGACCTAGACTTCTGATACCATGAAAGAAATAATCCCTTGATTATTTTCATTAATGAAATGGGTATATATACAAGTTACAATTTCCAAATATGAAAAATCCTATTCATACTATATTTCTAAATCCTAATCATACTTGTACAAGAATTCTATAACTATGATAAGTTTGTACACCAGTTTAATTACAATCCTAATCCTATTTGAGCACGGTACCGGGTTATATTCTATCATAAATGACGTTAAAATGTCTAATAGGATCAAACCTCAGTTCAAGTGTCATGAAAATTGGTGTCAAGTTTAAGAAAAAACTCATGTATTCGGCTTTTTATAAAGAATTTATGTTCTGCGCACTAACAATATAAAAAGACAATCTCATATATAATAACTTAGAAATAAAGTAATCACCTACTCAATAATGTAAAAGTTATTTTTACTATCCATATGCTTTATATGTTTCACTTTGTGTGGTTCTATTGTTGGGTTAATCTAAAAAAGAATGATTGTTTTGAAAATTTGGACATAATTTAATTTAAATATCTTATTTTATTCTTAATGAGAAGCTTTTGAACACATAAATATTATGTCATATTTAGATCAACTTTTAAAAATTTATAACCACACAAATCTTATGACATAATATTTAGTATCACAAATTTTAAATATCTATTTCTCAATATTATATGTAATTAAATAGGTTCATATAACTTGAAACGGTGAGAGAAATGGTAAGATATATATATGTTGAAGCTAGCTAATGAATGAAGCTAGCTAAGTGGGTGTGAATGAGAAATGGAGGAAAAATGAAATTTAAAGCAAAGTTTTTTTTTGAAAATGAGCTTTTTACCACATTGGTGGTAGAAAGAAAGAGTTGTGTGCTTATATATGAAAACACTTCTTCTGACTCTTAAAGAGTTGAGAAAAGGGACTCCCATCGCGACGTCATCTTGTTCTGAACAGGTATTTCGCTGACTATAAATACAGAGGGCGTTTGAGGTACTACTACTCTTTTGACAGGTTTATCCGTTATATCCTGAGAGGAAGTAATCCATAACTTCGAATATTTGAGGGGATTAAATTTCTTAAGGACATACAATGAATTCTATGATCTCGAATATTTAGGTTCCTGCATTTTACATTTTGCTCAAATTAATTAAAATTTCTGATTTATTAATTTTGAACATAGATATACTAACAATATAACTTAAACTTCTTGCCAAATTCTTTTTGTTGTCCCCCAAATATGGAGGGCTTGTGCCACTATTTTACCCAATTCGAGCATTTGCCACTAAACAAAGATGTGATTGGTGTAGTATATTGGAGTATATTTATTATTAAAATAAATTATTCATCTCCCATATTTGTTGGTGGCCATAAAAATTAAAAGATGGCCATAACTCTCACTCTTCCACTATTCCATGATGTAGAATGTGGTTATTACTCTCATTAACCACATTTCATGTCTTCCTCACTTAATTATCCACTACTCTCTATATTTACTATATGGATGATTTCTACACCTATATATAGAGGTGTTTCTTCCATGAGTTGAGATGAAAAAATATTGTATTGTGTGTGAGAGGTGTGAAAATATTGTGGTGTATAGTGAGGTTGGAGAAGTGAAGAAAGAGAGTTGAGAGAAAGAAAATATTCTAAGTCACTAACTTAGTTACTACAAAAGAGAGTAATTTTATGTTGAAGGAAGGTGTTCTTTTGGTGGAGCTTTGGACTCAACATCTTGTCCAGAGTTTGTTGAATTATACGACGTGGTCGGGCTGTTGTATCTTGGAGAGGACAAGACAAAGAGATATATTGCTAGACCGGTGAAGATTATACCGTAGTGGACTTGAATCTCCTTAAAGAGAGATATCCGCGCCTCAGTCTGAATATTTATTTTTTTATTTTTTTATTTTATTATAATTTCAACTGTAATAATTTGTGGTATATTCACCAATAATTTTAAGGAGATTCAATGTAGTTGCAGTTGAAAAATTCGCGAATATCAAGATAGGAGATTACATCATTCCGCTTCAACATCACTAGATCTCTTTAAGAAATGAAAGGGTAAAGTATTTTTCTACTTGCTCAACTCAAGCGGAGAAAATGTAAAAAAAAAATTACCTAATATTTTTCATGAGTATATTGTTTTTCATGAACACATTTTCATTAAATTCTGGAGATAGTGAGGGTGAAAGAAAAAATTGACATGAAAAGTTTATGCATCCATAAGTGAAAATGAGTTTGAACAAGAAAAAAGTGTGTTAAGTGCATATATTAGTTTAGAATAATTCACATGCTATTGTTTGCATATGACTTGGTGATATTTGGCACTTACATGGGTGTTATACTGTTATTAAAGAAGCTACAAAAAAAACATGTTGAGTAGCCATTTCGACATGAAATGTTTGAGAGAGAAAAATACTATATCGATAACGTGGCAAAATGACAAATTAAATTAGAATATGCGGTAATCATTATTACAATGATAAAAATATGGAAATCATTGTAAATAATGGATCTTGGGTCTAATTCAACCCCAAAAGCTAGCTTATGAGGGAATGATTGTCCAAGTTTATATAAGGAGTCCAAATTCTGATTCCATTTTCGATGTGGGACTCTTAACACTCCCCCGCATGTCCAGACCTCGTTAACTGGAGTGTGAATAATATAATTTGGGTGCCCAACATCGGTGAACAAAGAATTTGAATGAGCCTAGCTCTGATACCATGTAAAGAATGGATCTTGGACCTAACTCAACCCCAAAAGCTAGCTTATTAGGGGAGAATTGTCCAAGTGCATATAAGGAATCTGTTGGTTACAAAGGTGCAGGAAACAGAAATTACAAGTAACTGCTAAGTAATAGAAAACTGAAATTACAATTCAAGAACAAACTGAAATTACAATTATGTTGAACAAGAAAACTGGAACTGTTTTTGTGTATGCTGAGTCGAGTGTGGCACTCTGTCTTTAAGACAATATTGCCCCGTATGTATCATTTATACGTCCTGGACAATTGTCTCCCAAGATAAAACAGCAATGGAACAATTGAGCAAAGGAAACTCAAGTGCAACCGTGGAGAATTTTGAGTAATGAAATGATGCTTGGAAGATGTAGGAAGAACTGAAAATCATTTCTGTTTTTCTGTCTGCTTTTCTGTTTTGTGAGTAGCTCAACAATGGTGCAAGGAGTTCTTTATATAGGTGAAGGAGGGGTTGTTGAACTGCCTCCATAAGTGTCATTACTGGCCAAGTAATGGACATTATGGAGGTAGTAATACCACCAAAATAAAAGGTGAAGATGAGCAACGGATTGACCATTATAGGAGGAGTAATTAAGCCAAAATAAATGGCTGAATTGAGTGATGTGGCGTTTCTGATCTCTCTGCCCAATTCTGACTGGAAACTTCAGGGACCAAACTGTACATCTTAAAACTTCAGAGACCAACTGTACATCTGGCAAAGTTCTCTGGTCCAAAAAGATAATATCAGAAGAAGCACAACCCATGACCCATGACCCGTGGACCCGGAACCCGAGGAACCGGATCGGACGGGAGGGCGGCGGCGGCGCGCGTGTGGGCTTTCCTCGAACCGAAGCACATCTATGTCCTCCCTCCTTTAAACACATGGGATACCCCTTGGGGTCTCAAACCCCAAGACAACTTTGAGTCTTATAAATAAAACAATTCTTTCTTCTTCTACCGATGAGGGAGAATTGATCTCATACCACACTTTTCCATGCTTCAAACACCTGACTTCGTGGACCAATATCTCTTTCATTTCTCAATGAAATTTGACGATTCTTGGCGCTACAGTTATCTACGTACTTAGTAGATCATGCACATGTGAAGAATCGTATTCTCCAACATGTGTAACACTAGTGTTTAAGCCGTTAAAGTTGGTCGGACGCAACTCCCGCCAAAGGCAAATTTCCAACAGAATCCAAATTCTCATTCCATTTCCGATGTGGAACTCTTAACAATCATGTTCTTGGTGTTCTTCACCATCTTTATGTGTGTTCTTGTTCCAACCACGATTTCAATCCAAAATTTCAAGAGAAGCTCCTCCAAATTTGTTATAACTTCAGCTAAAGATTTCCCATGAAGACCCGAAGACAACCCCAACGTTAATTTCTCAAAATTTTCATTAGATGTAGTAGCCCATTTTAAATCTTCAAGCTTTCTAAAGACCTCATTAATGGTGTTTAGACCCAATTAATTCAAAATAATCCAAAGAGACGAAATGGAGTTTCCAGATCGAACAAAAAAAGATAAAAGAATAAAATCTATATTGATAATGATGGAGTTTCGCCGAAAAATTATTTGAAATCCGGATATGATTTTTTTCTTTCAATGAGCTCTTTTGATTTCCTTTTTCTTTTTCTTTGTAATGAGAGAGAGAGAGCAGGCGAATGAAGTTGAATTAAAAGTGTAATTTTGCTTTTCCAATAGAACTATCGATGACAACATCTTGGTGATGATAGAGAAATGACAACATCTTGGTGATGATAGAGAAAAAGAATGATGATGAAGAAGAAAAAGAAATAAAAAGAAAAGAAAAATCTATTTTTTGAGCTTTTCACGCGTCTGTTTTATGTGAAAATCACGCAAGTTGCCAAGTCAGCAAAAAATGTCTAAATGGCACAACGGAGGTCTATCTAAGCGTTACTTGAGATGTTCAAGTGACAAATTTGAACGACCACAAATGACTGCCGATGAATTTGGCCTAAAAATATAATATGTTATATATATATCATACGCTTGAGATGTCATTTCTATTGAAAGTGCTCAGTTTTAGAATTTTTAGATACACAAATACGTATATCTTATATGTCTGCTATAAAAATAAGTAATATCATTATATTTCATTACTTTTTTTAAAATATCACTATCAAAAAAAAAAGTAACAAGAGGAGCCGAAATTTCTACATCTGGCAATTTTTCCTATTCAGTTCTTAGAAAAAAGAAACAATATCATACGAATCCGTACAAAGAAGGTGGTAAATATTCTACTTTCTACTATAATAGAAGAGTGGGATGAAATTGGATCGACATGGCTGCTACTATGTCATTAAAATTCATCTTAAGGGTACTTTAGTCATTAGATTTCTTTTATTTAAGACATCTCTCTTAGTTTTATGTTTTATACAAGTCAAATATTTGCTAGCCAAATTCTACATTATATACGTGTCAAAATATTTGCTAGCCAGCATTCCCGTGGGCCACTTCCATACAAATCTCTTTCCTCTGATTTGTATTCTCCAGCAAATTAAACTCTCTTAATAATTTTTGTAAACTTTTATGTCAAGATTTTAGCTACCTTTAATTGTTTTCAGATTAATATAGTTATTAAAAAAGATTACTGAATTATTTGAAGAAAATAAATAAAATTCAAATAGCATTAGCTTCTACAATAGTTAGTTTGATAATTTTTTAGCCGCGCTTTTTATCCATTGTGATTAAAATAAAATGAGAAGTAGCATAGATCAAGTATTAAGTGGATTACTTGCGCTAATCACAATCAAATTTATGATTATATTAATAGGTTATTATTTCAGTTGTATTAGGATAAACTCAATTTATGATAGAAGAATTCTTCAGTTCAATCATGAAAGGTAGGGAGTTTACCAATTAAATTAGCGCTGATTCGTTACTCATACCTAAAAATATAAGATTTTAATAAATGCGATCTGAATTAATTGGATTGTAATTATCTTTGTCTACTAAACTTTCAATAATTTATTATTCACTGACTCATTTTCCTTGGACCCGTGCTTGCAAGGGCTTATAATTATCTAGTATTAATTAATGTGAGTGGTATAATTGTAACCAATCTCCAACCTGCTATTCGCTAATAGCAGTTCGATCCACAATAAATGGACCAATCAAGAATTCATATTTTTTTTTGTGTGGGTTGCCTTCAAACGCATTGTTATTTAATTTTTGCACTTCATATATGTGGTCTTTAATTTTTGTTCATGCTATTATTTTATTAAAATATTTAGATCCACTTCACAAGGCATAATCCCTTTAATATTTTTTTCTTCAAAAATTGAATTTTTGTCTCGCGTAGCATAAATTATGTAGGAGTTAAGTTATGCGGCATAGTTTTATAGTAACTTTTTAAATTATGTTGAGTGTTGGAAATTATGTCTTATCCGACATAATTTGTGTGAATGTTATGACACATATGTTGAAATTAAACGCTAATTATACCTGTCGAAATCTAAAATTATGTCTTTTTTCATATTATGTTTAGTGTTGATAGTTATGTCTTATCCGGTATAATTTGTTGTACATATACCGAAGATATAAGACTAATTATGCTGAACGAAATTCTAATTATATCGCGCTAAAAATAATAAAAAGCAAAAAAATTCAAAGAACTCAAATTTAAAAGGCTTAAAGATCACCCCAAAATAGGAACATTTGTGCGAATACCCGAATCCAGACAAATTGGCACATCATTTTCAAACCTTATTCTTCTAGTATCTTTTTGCATCACCCAACCAAAACACAAAGAATAAAAGAAATGAAAGATATAGATTATGAATTTCACGTGGTGATGAGCATAAACAAGTTTCCTCGTCAACTTTACACCACGACAGTGATTTGACACAGCTGATAAGATGTAATCTTACACTAGTAATTTTTTTAACAAGATCATAAGCCGACGAGCTTTTATTTAAGGGAAGAGCCCAAATTTATCAATTTACTTTTAAATATTATCTGCATCTAATATCTGTTGTACTATCAGAACAAAACCTATGTTGTTAGCAAAATACTTTAAAATATCCCTATTTTTAATGGTGGGTGGTTTTTAAAAAGCGCGAAGACAGAAGACGTCGTAGAGCGTAGAAATGGTTAACCACTAGTTCCAAGAGCCATCTACGAGCTACATCCCTAGGCTACATTATAGAAGAGTATGTTGGAAATTCCCTAGTGGACAATGGATTAAATGTAACACAGATGGTGCATCAAGAGGTAATCCAGGTAAGGGACATTTCCCCTACCTCTTATTCTGATGGAGATTCGGTCGTCCATCCCAGATTTAACCGAACCTAAGGACTTTCTGAACAGCCTTGATTGAGGGAGACCCTGTCGATACACAAAAAACCTATTCCTGATTACATATTTTACTGATTCCATATCAGGTTGCTCTACCACGACTATTAAAAGTATTGAAAAGCGTGATCATCTGATCTAAAAGCTTAAATTGTTAGATAAAATACACTTTTAATATTTGATTATATTCTCAAAGAGTGGTCAGCTGGTCGCTCTGTCCATGGTCGCTCTGGTCCCGCCGTCCGCAAGTGGCCTGCATGACTTTATAAAGGGGCTGGCCTGTCTCATGGTCCGCTGGCTGGTCAATCAAGTGATCGAGTTAAAGTCTCACTCGATCCCGATCCCGCTGGGCCTGCCCATGCTCTCAAGTGCTCGGCCTGCTCTGATACTACTGGTTTTTTTTTTTTTTTTTTAAAATAACATATGTATAAAAACTCAATAAACAAAACAAGATAGTATAATAAAACATCCCAAGGTCCAAGTGCTCTTTATATTATTTAATAGACATATGATTTTTTGTAATACAAATACAATTGTCTAAAATCTAAATTGCAACTTTGTGGTGTTGTCCAAAAGTTACAAATTACATAATAAAATTACAATTAAAAAAATTACATTCTCAAAAAACCTGCTCTAATTGCTTGATGATTTCATGTGGTTCTTCTGTTGGAATTGGTATTTGCTGGTCAAATTGATCCACGCCGTCCACTACCTTCTCGCTAAGATTTCGCTGTAGTTTTCATCATCTTCTTCGCTGATCTCCGCTGACCGCGACCTTCTCCGCTCCGCCGTATCCAACTCTCCAATAATACTGCACTTCCAAGTCAGCCTCCGCTAACGAGTGTCCAGGGTCTCCTATTTGATATCCGCCTAGTAAAAGCGCCAGACGCTAGCTGACGACGCTGAATGTTCAAAACATCTCGAGCCATCATTGAAAGTGTCTGAAGGTCTTCTCATTCCCCTCCAAGATTTCAAATAAGTCTTCATGTCCATCTTCATTGATAACTTCTTGATACTGCATGTAACCCTACAAAACAAAAATATCCAACTCGCTAATTTGGTTAGTAGTAGAGGCACGATCACACATTCTATTTCTCGAGGCTTTCAATACTAGCCAGTAAACAACATATCTTTTAGAGGTTGTATTGAAGATGAAGAAGATGGTGGTATGGAAGTCGTGTAAGTTACTAGCATTTTCTTGTTGATAAAATCTATATATATTTTTGCATTGGTGTTCTACGCTAGACAATACTTCTTTCTTTTAGTTTGTTCAATAGGTGGTGGGTGATTTAGATTTTTGGGACTCGAGGTGGTAGTACTTCTATACAATCGTAAATAGTTTCAATTAGTGATTTAGTACTGCCTATTTTAATAGTAGATTTAATACAGAACCAATAATATAAATAGAGGGAATAGGAATAAAATATTTTTTTATTTTGAGAAACATTTTTTTAATAGTCACTTTATAAGTCGTTTTTCCATATATTCACTAAGTAATAAAAATATTAGAGTTATATAAAATAACATAGTTGAAATAGTAGGATAATATATACCGAAAATTCTTTTTGTTGCTTGGAAAAAATTTCTAAAAATACAATAAGTTCGGAAATTTTTCCCAATCACTATCTAAAATCATATCACCGGCTTTTTATTATGAGAGTTAAAAATAAAGTTATAGGTAATTTATAGTCATAAGCAACAAGTAGTTGTCAGATAAAGAATTCCACCTAGTGGATACTTCTTGTGGAATTTTTCTAAAAGGTAGTCCACAATCATGACAAATTTTTTATATTCTTTTCACGCTGTACTTTATTACTTTTAAAAATAAAGTTTATAGCAAATTGTATTTTACTAAGAATGTCTTCAAAAAGTGATAGACCATCCTTACAATTAAGTTATATATATGGCACGCACATTTTATATGAAAATGGTCCTGGAAAAGACTGAAAGTTGTTTATTTTTTAAATTGTAATTGCGTAATTGTTATTAGAAGCTGTTATCTAATGTAATAGTCATAATTTTATCTACTCAGAATAATCGACACTTGATAAATATTTTCTCAAGAATAAAAGTACCAAAGGTGCCTATCATCTATATATCTATACGCTTAAAATACGCTTTTGCATAGACCATTTATAATCTATCCAATGACAAGTTACGCTTAAATAATCATGGTCGTTAGTACTAATGCACTATATCGACGTGATGGATACTTTGCCATTAAAATGATATAATGAAAACGAAAATATTGTTGATATTCATGCGCTAATTTAAATACATCTTCTTAACTGATCTAGGAAACTGCTAAAAGTGTGGATTATATATATCTCTAATGTAATGAATAAACCTGAGATGAAGGAAATGAAAAAGGCAAACCCTCCACAAAGAACTAATTTTGATATTGCTTCCTCATTCTATGTTTATTGTATTTAGTGGCCTACAATTTCCCTTCACAGGGTTAATTTGACCTTGTACTTGGTCCGGGACAATATTAGTATGTGAACCTTGTCCTATGGAGCTGGCTTATGCAGACCTGCTTTGAAGCCTGGTATTGGGCATACCTAGTCGATGAGCACTACTACGTGTCTAATTAAACCTCCCGTCCCAATCGCGTGACCTTTTCCGCTTTTAAATTTTAAAACATTTTTACAAATTTTACATATGGCTACTTGATTCTCACGCCCTATCAAAAATGTCCATGCATCCGATTTTAATGGTCGCTTTGCCGACCTCGGCCTGCATACTGTGGGAATAGAGGGCATTTATATGAAGGTGCACTAGGTGTGTTGTCATCAACATTAGCGTGGTATATCATCTAGATCATCGCTCTAAATTAAAGTCTTCGAGTTCCGTAAAATAGCTCCCCGGTCTAAATCTAATGGTATTGTAGAAAATGTTGAGTATCAACAAAATCATCCCTGCAGGAATAAGATGACTAGAAGAAGTATTCTTGCCCTGGTTGCCCCTACTAGAAGAAGCACCCTTTACCCTTACCCTTAAACATACCTTTAATCCTTCCATTTTAATTATGATAATAAATAAATAAATAAATAATTAAAGACAATAAAATTAAGTGATCTAAACTAAATAAACAAGTATTAATAATAATTTAATGAAGGAACGACAGACCAAACGCACGATTTAACGCCGACGTAATCGAGAGGTTGAAAATTGAAACTTTGCTCGATGGAAGATCCTCAAGCTAGTTGTCAACTTCACTACCAATTCCCAAATGAATAAATAAAATTAAATATTTAGCAAACAATGTAGAATTGTAGAGAGATATATTGAGAAATTGTGAGAGATCAGAGAAGATTTGTGAGAAAGATAAGAGAAAATGAAGTTATTTATAGTTGAAAATCAAGTTAAAGTGTAAATATAATAACTTATGGGTTAAAAATAAATATTAAGGGTAGGGCCTAAATGGTCAGCTGCCAATAATCTAAAATGGTCGCAGTGCAACGCCATTTTTGCAAAGGCTCTGCCTGGTCTGGCGTTTCGGTCTCATGACGAGACATCGCCCCGCCCCGAAGTTCGAGTCCCGCCCAGATTTTTTTTTTTTTTTGCGGGTCGGGCGTGACCGGACGGGCTCGGATTCTGCCTCGTCGGGCCGTTCCGCCAATCGCCACCTATTCTCAACATCGCTCTCACGCGGCCGGCCTGATTTTTTTCATGGTCCAAGCACGTAAAAATTCTTTTTGATAATGGGTGGCGGTGAGGTTCGATCCCAGGACCTTTGGCCTGCTCTGATACCGTATTGAAGTGTGTGACCATCTGATTTAAAAGTTTAAGCTGTTAGATATAATACACTTTTAATATTGATTATATTTTCAACAAAAAACTCACATGACATGACATTTGCTTTAGGTGGACGACATATGCCCCGATGGCCCCTTCGACCTCTCTCATGTAAAATAGCCATACTTAGTTTTAAAAAAATTACGTTATTGAAATAAAAATAAATCTCTATCAAATAATTTTGTGTTTGTATTGCCCACTGGACAGCTGAATGTCGGTGCGGTTGGTGCTGATATTGCACTTCACCTTTTCACCAAAACAAAATCTAAACCCCCCGAACAATTGAATCAGAAGTCAAGATATTTACACCCATACATAAAGACTCTCTGTCATGGCCCAAGGGGAACTAAATTAATGAGAATGATGTCTTGAAATTTGAGATGGTGGATCAATTGAAGTATATTTTTTGGAAAAAAACAGATACTTAAAAACAAGATAATTTCAATTGTAGTACATGGCATGTACCTATGCACATCTATGTCCTTCTGGATCTATGTGAATATCACCGCTGTTTGTTGCTTGATTTGTAGTCTCTTTTACGTTTGTCACGACTTTTACCCCTACTCCCCTAGACTTATCCTCTGGAGTAGCCGTGAAGTAACAAAACAAATTTTTATTTCAGTTACTTTTTACTAAGCATGATTATTTTACATGAGGAATATGGAGAAGAAATAGAAGGGGAAGAAGGTGGTGAGGCAACATGCATGCCACATGGAGTACACTTCACCCAAATGTCAGGTCATATGAAATTTTAAGAGCCATGGCGGAGCATATTTAAAAATAGAGGTATTTTTATTACTTTGTTGACAATGGGTAGTATAATGAAGGTTATATCATATATGTAATTAATATTTAAAAGTAGAGGTAAATTTGATATGTTTTCCTTAATTTAATAGTCACCTTATAATTAATCCTTCCGTTTGTCGATTAGTTGAGATCATATGAAAGAATATGTTCTTGCTTCGTTTTTTGTTTGTGGAAATTTCAAAGTTGAGAGAAAAAGTGTGTTGAAGTAAAAAAAAAAAGGTGAATTAGTAATAACAACAAAAATAACAATCTTAATATGTCTTCTTTTTATTACCCTTTTTCCGTATTTAAAGTTTTTTTTTTTAGATTTACTTATTTGAAATGTTTATTCTTGTAGAATAGTGTAAATCTCTCATGATTAGAGTTCTCTTATTAATGCAATATATATATAAAGTGTACAATTATAGTTCTAATGGAATTAAGATCTCTATTTTACATTAATTACACTACAACATTAATTACAGAATATATTGTGAATATATGGAATATATTGTGAATATATGGAATATATTCACTATCATACACCATCAATTGGAGCGGGTGGAGGCCGGACGCTGAGACTGGATCTAAAGTCAAGGAACAATTGTCGAGGAAGCCCCTTTGTGAAGATATCTGCGTACTAATATGAAGAAGGAACATGCAACACCCTAACGTGACCCATTGCAACTTTCTCTCGAACAAAGTGAATATCCATCTCAATATGTTTGGTTCGCTGATGCTGAACCGGGTTGTAAGACAAGTGGACAGCAGATATGTTATCACAGTAAACCAAAGATGCCTTACGTAAGGGACAATGAAGCTCAAGAAGGAGATTTCGAAGCCAACATAGCTCGGCAACAACGTTCGCAACGCCTCGATATTCTGCTTCGGCACTCGAATGTGAGAGTGTGGATTGTCGCTTGGCAGACCATGAAATAATATCATCCCCCAAAAATACGCAATAGCCGAAAGTAGAGAGACGGATGTCTGGACAGCCTGCCCAATCTGCGTCTGTGTAAGAGAGAAACCTAGTCGGTGCTGAGGGATATAAATGTAGTCTATAGTCAAGAGTTCCCTTAACGTACCAAATGATACGCTTAAAAGCTGTAAAGTGAGGCTCCCTAGGAGCATGCATGAACAAGCACACCTGCTGAACAACATATGAAATATCTGGCTGAGTGAAGGTGAGATACTGAAGAGCATATGCGAGACTCCTATAAAGAGAGGGACCGCGTACCGGATCCCCATCATCCGCACTGAGTTTGGACTTTGAGTCAATAGGAGTGGGGCATGATCTTGCAGTTTGCCATTTTAGCCATGTAGACAATCTCCTCTGCATACTTACGCTAACACAAGAATATGGCATGTGCGGATCTGGTCACTAATATCTCCAAAAAATAACTCAACTTACCCAAATCTGTCATAGAAAATTCAGACTTGAGCAGGGCAATGATCTCGTGTTTCAGTGTATCCGAAGAAGTTGTCAGAACAATATTATCCACATATAAAAGAAGATAAGTCGTGTCAGTACCTCGATGAAAAATAAACAGGGAATGATCACTCTTGCTGCACACAAACCCGATTCGTATGATGTATGTAGAAAACCTCTCGTACCAAGTCATAGGGGCTTGTTTCAAACCATATAGTGACTTACGAATATGAAAAACATAATGAGGAACCTCCGGATGCACAAAGTCAGGCGATTGATACATATAAATGGTTTCTTTCAAATCCCCATGTAAGAAAGCATTTATTACATCAAGATGGTGAATAGGCCAATTTTTCCCATAGTTATGCTCAACACTGTGCGAATGGTGGCTGGTTTGACCATCGGACTAAAAGTCTCACCACAATCAACTCCCTCGTGCTGACCAGTACCATTAGCGACAACTCTTGCCTTATGTCGTTCAAGCTCTCCACTATCTCAGAATTTGTGATGATAGAGCCACATACAATGAATCACATTCACCCCTTCTGGTTTCAGAACAAGATCCCAAGTGTGCTGATTGGTTAACGCATTAAACTCCTCACGCATGGCGCATTCCAATTTGGGTCAAGTTTGACTAATTTTGAATTTTTAGGAATGGGTGAGATGGTTTGAGTGGATAGGTTAAAGTGAACTTTCGATTTGAAAATTCCGTGTTGTGTATGGGTTTCCATACGGTGGACTAATTCTTATAATTTGTTGGATGATGGACTCTCACCGTACATCATCCATCATTTAGCCCAGCAGTCCCGTGACCTAAATCTGCCAGCAGGCCCACTGCCTGCTGGCCCAATTGTCCCATGTCCAACTTCGATTTTGTGTCCAATAGTCCCACTGCCTGTTGCCTAAATACTCAATCTCCCGATCCAGTTTCTCGGCCAGCAGGCCCAACATCTACGTCCCTACGTGCTAGAGGTGAGCACGGGTACAGGGTACCCAGATACTCGATCAGAACCGATACTAACGGGTAGGTTCCGGGTAGATATATTAAAATAACGGGTAGATTCCGGGTAGATATATTAAAATAACGGGTAGATTCCGGGTAGTTATATTAAAATAACGGGTAGGTTCCGGATATTAAAATTAGGAACCGATCAATGTCGATTTCGGTAAATAGAGACCGGGTACTCAGACCCGAAACCGATACCCGGACCCTATGAACCCACCCCCCATTTAAATTATTTAGTTTTGGGCTTTGGGGCGTTTAAGTTTTTGGCCCAGTCCGATTGATTAGGTTCCGACCAGCCCCTAAGCCAATTTCTCTTTCTAAAGTCTAAACTAAAACACAAATACACTACGCAGGTCGCCCTAATTTTCATACTTTTCATTTAGAGGCAGGTCGCAGGTCAACCTAATAAGCACTACTACGCAGTCGGTAGCTCGCAGCCTCGCCAGTTACCATTACGCAGCTCGCAGTAGCCTTACACTCGCAGCCTCTCCTCTCTCTTGTTGTCAATGTTTCTCACTCCAGAAGCTTGACAAAGGTTGCGGCGTTGCGCTCGAATTCCTCTCGATCTTGTTAAAGGTAATGAATAACCCTTAAAGTTGTTGCATAGTGAAGAACATTAGGTTTTTGCATGTATTGGCTTAATATCAAAACTGCATGAGATAGATCTGGTCTTGTGTGTGTTAAATAATTCAAATTTCTGATGATTCAATAGAGAATAGTATGAATTAGTTTGGGTTGATTTCTGTTAGTTTAGATTGAATTAGTTTGGGTTGATTTCTGTTAGTTTAGATTGAATTAGTTTTGCTTGATTTCCGTTAGTTTAGTCTGAGTAGTTTGGGTTGATTTATGTTAGTTTAGATTGAATTAGTTTGGCTTGATTTCTATTAGTTTAGTCTGAAGTAGTTTGGGTTGATTTCTTCTTCATCATAGTGTTACTGTTTTTCTTCTTCATCATAATATTTTGATGTTTCGAGAAGTAAAAAGAGCTATTTAAATGGTCTTTGACGGATGATATATCAATAATATGATTTTCTTGATATGAATTTGTATCCAAGTTGCTATTTTTGATGTGCTCTGGTTTGCTTGATAGGCTCTTATGGTAATATTGCATTTTAAAAATTGATTTGTTTCACTCTTATTGTTTCTTGTTATGCTTAATTTAATTGGAGTTACTATTTTTTTTCTTTATCATAATGTTTTGACGTGGGTTTATCTCCAAGTTGCTATTTTATGTGCTCTGGCTTCCTTAATAGGCTCTTATGATAATATTTCATTTTAAAAATTGAATTTTTCACTCTTATTGTTTCTTAGTGATGCTCAATTCTATTGAAATTATGTTTTTTTTTCTCTTAATATATTTTGATATTTTAGAGAACTGAAAAAATTATTTCAATGGTCTTTGACTGATGATATGTCAAATTTATGATTCTCTTTATATGGGTTTGTCTCCAAATTTCCATTTTTGATATTCTTTGGCATCCTTGATAGGCTCTCTTTGTCACGACCCAAATCGGATGGCCACGACGGGCACCCAAACGCCACCCGTCGGGTACCGCTAATCGTACATCCAACACCTAATCGTAATTAAATACGGACTAAGCCAAAAAGGATATTATAGAAAATCTTAATCAGAACTTCAATTTTTGTATATACATACCCATACCAAGGCCGACAAGGCCAGACATGACAACTAACCACAGGACACTTGTCTACAAGCCTCTAAAGAATACATGACATCACAAGGACGGGACAGGACCCCGCCATACCCATATGCGGATGCAAAAATACTGTACCACGACCAACTGCAACTCTGAAACAAATAGAGTGCTCCAACATCAGCTGAACCAACAACCTACTAGCGTGAACCGTCACCTTCTTTAACTGAACCTGCGGGCATGAAACGCAGCGTCCCCCGACAAAAGGGACGTCAGTACGACTGATGTACTGAGTATGTCAGGCATGAACAATAGAATAACAGGGATATGACCACAATTGAAATAGAAATAACTGGCCAACAGTAAATGCCTCTGAGGGCCCTAATACATATGTCTAAATGTTATGCACAATACAATATACATTTACATTAGCCTCATTGGGCATCTTCCTTACCATAACAGCCTCCGTGGGCATCGTTTCATGTCGGCCTCTGTGGGCATAATATGTCTAAATGTCATGCACAATGCGGTAAATACATATATACTGGCCACACAAGGGCATCTTCCTCCCCACAGCAAATATATATATATAGTTTGGCCCTTCATCAGGATCTTCCTTCATTAAGCCACACAGGCTAGCCACACAGGCTTTATCATTATCATATCCCAGCTGATCAGGTGGTCTGCGTTTCTCGTTTTCCGTCCCCAATATACGGTCTTGGGTAAAACATGAATGCAATGCAAATGAAAATGCATGAATCACAATAAAATATCCTGAATGACATAATTTCCTTGTACCTTCGGTTAAAGCCGTAAATATTAACATATTTTCCGTATGCCTTAATAAAGACTTAAGAACATATTTAGACATGCTTTTAACATAGAAATCAATAATATGAATATTATTAACTACTAGGAGTAGAATAAATTATGGAGCAATATCACAGTTATATTTTGTTACATGGAACATATCAAAAGGAAGAAATAATTTGTCTTAACATACCTCAAATTCATATTGAAATAACTACCACAAGTCAATCTTCAATAGAAATCCAATCCTAAAAAAAAAATGGAGAAGACTTTCACTTGCCAAGATTTTCCAAAAAGAACTATAAACAGAGAGCAACTTCCTTAAATGGAATTATTCTAAGTGAACAACTATTTCCTAACCTCCTTTTTTTCCTCTTCTCCAAAGTGAAATGTTTCTCTCCCGAAATGAAGATAGAAGTTGCTGGAATGTTAATGAACTATCACCAAAGGAAAATGTTACTTTAATTAAATATTTCGTGAATTATCCCTAAGTAAAAAAAGGATTGCTGGCAACATTTTGTTCATAGGTGCTAAAAATAATACACGTAAGCCCCCTATTAGTTATATTAAAAAAACTATTAGCATTAAGTGATCCCTTTTTATATGTGTACACAAACTGTACACGTAAAAGGCATTTGGACCAAACATTTGGTCTTTTATCCACTAGTATTGATAAATCAAGAGTATTTTATAAAATTATGATATATACTAATACTAATATTTGTAAAGATGAAAGCATAAATAGAAATTATATCTTACCATTCCAAATTTTCCAACCTAATATTAAGAGGATAATTTTTTTGTACAATAAATTCTCAAAACGGGAAATTATAACTCTCTAATATCCTACTTATCTAATTATTACTAAAAATTCTAATTTTAAAAAAAGTTATACATCACGCTTGTCACACTTATTAAGTTCTAAATTATTGCGGGGTTATATCCTTTCATATACTAATCTCATTATTAGCATACGTAACTAACATAAATTCCAAAGTTCGGCTCTTCTTGCACACGCTTAGCGATTTAAATCGTAACCCGAAAACACGGGCTGTTACACTCTTATGATAATATTTTCAATTTAAAAGTTGATATTTCCCTTTTATTGTTTGTTGTTATGCTCAATTTATTGGAGTTGTTGTTTTGTTTTCTCCTCTCATAATATTTTGATATTTAGAAAATTGAAAAAGCTAGTATTTGGGTTGATTTCTGTTAGTTTAGATTGAATTAGTTTGGCTTGATTTCTGTTAGTTTAGTCTGAAGTAGTTTGAGTTGATTTCTGTTAGTTTAGATTGAATTAGTTTGAGTTGATTTTTGTTAGTTTAGATTGCTAAATTAGATCTTCTGCTGAGTGTGACTAGTTTATATTTCTATGGATAAATTAGTTTATATTCTATGGCTAATTGGTTTATCCTTCTTTCTTAGTACGTCATAGTTACTGACAATGTTTTATTTTGATACTTTTTTTGGTAGATGGCTGAGGCTAGCACGTCATCCACAACTCGGGCACCATCGAAAAAAAAGAATGCAACACAATCTGAGGCTTGGGAGCATTTTGTTAAAGCAATAGATCAGAAAACTAGTAATGTTGTTTCTATCTGTAATTATTGCAATTAAAGCTTAGCTTATAGGGTTAACAATGGTACCTCATCCATGTGGAAACATTTGAGAAGTTGCAAAAAGTATCCTCACAATATTGACAAGAAGCAAAAATTGTTTGGTGCTCATTTTAAAGGTAATATAAATGGGGATAATGAGCATATGCTTAGCACTTGAAAATATGATAAAGATTTTTGTAGGCACATATTGGCTAGGATGATTATTATTGATGAGCAACCATTTAGAACGGTTGAACGTGAAGGTTTTAGGGGTTTTGTGTCTGCATTACAACCTTTATTTAAGCATATTTCAAGATTCACAGTTGCTAGGGATTGCATGAAACTTTATGTGTGTGAAAACTCATACTTAAAAGATAAGTTGTCATCTCTTAAATCTAGGATTGCTCTCACCACTGACATTTGGACTTCCATTCAAAATTTGAGCTACTTATGTCTTACCGCTCACTTTATTGATGAAAATTGAAATTTGTTATGCCTAGCCATAAAGGTAGGGATATTGGTAAGATGGTAGAAAAATGTATAATTGAGTGGGGAATTAGAGATCGTATATCAACAATTACAGTTGATACTCTAATGATGTGGCAGTTGCTTATTTGAAGGACAAGTTAAGAAATACCCTTGTTTTGGGGGGTGAGTTTTTTCATATGAGAAGTGCAGCTCATCTATTGAATTTGATTGTGAAAGATGGGTTGACTGAGGTTCGTGAATCAATTAGTCGAATTTGAGCTGCAGTTAAGTATGTTAGGAGTTCCCCAAGTAGAGCACAACAATTTCAAAGTTGTATAACTGAAGATGTCATAACTTATAAGGGCTCTGTTTGTCTTGATATTGGTACGAGGTGGAATTTTACATATCTTATGTTAGAAAGTGCTAGTAAGTTCAAACAAGCATTTGTAAGACTTGAAGATGATGATATGGTTTTTGTGACTAAGCTTGATTGTGGTGTCCCGAAAGATGAGGATTGGAAAAATGCATCCTTGTTGTCTTTATTTCTGAAAATTTTCTATGAGGCTACTATTAGGATGTCAGGAAGTCTCTATGTGACAACTAACCATTATTTTCATGAAGTTATTAGCATGTTTTCAACATTAACTGAATGTGAAAGCCAAAATAATAATGAAAACCTTAAGGCGATGGCTACAAAAATGAGAGCCAAATTGGACAAGTATTATGGGAGTATTGAGAGAACAAACATGATGGTGTTGATAGCCGTAGTACTAGATCCTCGATATAAGTTGATATTTCTGAATTGGAGTTGTAGAAGGATTGGTGTTGATGATGCTAAAATAGAACTGATGGTTAGTAAGGTAATGAATGTATTGGAACGTCTTTTTGCATTCTATGACAAAAATCATTCTTCTATGGTTGATTCTAGTGCATTGGACGAGTCTCAAGGCTCTATTGACAGTGTTGGTGGAGAAAATTTTGGTTTTGTTTATCCAGCTTCACTTGTCAATGATTGGTACCAGGATGACCAAGATGAACTTGGTGGGGATTTAAGATCTGAATTGGAAAGGTACCTTAGTAGTCCTCGTGAGCCCAAAAATGAAACATTTGATTTATTGATGTGGTGGAATGCTACTAAGTCGACTTACAAGGTTCTCAGTTTGATGGCTAGAGACATCTTAGCCATCCCCGTATCCATGGTAGCCTCAGAATCGGCTTTTAGCACATCTAGTCGAGTGCTTGACCAATTTCGCAGCTCTCTAACTCCTAAATTTGTGGAAGCTTTGATTTGTTGTCAATATTGGTTGCACTCATCTCAAATTCCATTAGTGTTGAGCAATATATGGAAGATGCAGAAAAATATGAGGAAGGTAAGTCACTAAGTCTTTCTTTATTTTTGTTTTATGGATTTGAGTTATTTAGAATTTTTATTTTTGTGTATTATCTTTTGTCTTGGAATCTCACAATAGTTTTATTTTATTTTTCTAGAGCTTAGTTGTGTCACGGAAGACATAATGGTGGATTAGTATGCAAGTGGACGTGTGGCATTTATGAGCGTTTATTTAATTTTTTTGGCATCTCTTGTTTCTTTAGAAGATGTATTTTTGTTTTATGTTTATTTGGAGTTTTGTAATGTATTCTTCATTTAGTGATTGTGTTGTATCATGTTCCTCCATTTCAGTCACTGATTTCAGTCACGGGAGACCCATTTCAGATTTTCAGTCACTAATTTCCTCCATTTTAGGCTCAAAAGCAGATCTGCAATTTAGGCTCAAAAGCAGATCTGCAATTTCAGACACTAAATTTCCAGATTATGCTAACTTTTTGGATTATGCAGAGTAGTTTTACAATGTTTTCTTCATTTAGTGATTGTGTTGTATCATGTTCTTCCATTTGTCATTGATTTCAGTCATGGAAGACACATTTAAGATTTTCCGTCACTGATTTCCTCAATTTCAGTCACTGATTTCCTCCATTTCAATCACTGATTACATGTGGGTACCCAGGAACCTACTCGGAACCGCAGGGTCCGGGTAATGATTGCTATGGGTAGGTTCCGGGGAGTAGATTTAGTATCCGGTCGTTTACTGGGTAGGGTCCGGTAGTTAAAAAAAGTTAGGGTACCTGGACCCGCTAACCCCTACTACGTGCAGTCCATGGGTCAGCAGGTCCACTGCTTGCTGGCCAGTACCGAGCCGATTCGACACCTACCCAATTCCCTTCCATTCCTATTTTGAGTCAAGGGACCGTTACTCGTAGCCAACAGGGTAGTTTTAAACCTAAAAGATATTTTAATCTCAATTCTAATGTCACTAAATCACCCCTACCACGTAACCCAGTGTCTGTCCTTCATGACCCAAATTGGAAAATGGTCATGGATGATGAATATAATGCTCTTATTGAAAATAATACGTGGGAGTTGGTGCCCCGTCTTCCTGGTGTCAATGTTATTCGTTATATGTGGATATTTACTCATAAGAAAAAATATGACAATTATTTTGAGAGGCATAAGGCCCGTCTTTTAGGAGATGGCAAAATTCAACAGGTTGGCGTAGATTGTGGAGAGACAATTAGTCTAGTGGTCAAACCGGCAACCATTCACATTGTTCTTAGTCTGGCTATCTCGAAAGCATGGCCAATTCATCAGTTGGATATGAAAAATGCTTTCTTACACGGTGATCTTAATGAGACAGTATACATGCATCAGCCCTTGGGTTTCAGGGACCCCGATTATCCTAACCATGTATGTTTGCTGAAGAAGTCCTTGTATAGGCTTAAACAGGCCCTTCGGGCTTGGTATAAAAGGTTTGCAGATTATGTGTCTACTATTGGGTTTTCTCACAACATGTCTGATCATTCCCTGTTCATCTATCGCCGTGACACTTCTCTGACATATATTCTTTTTTATGTAGATGATATTATATTGACTGCCTCTTCTGATAACCTGCGCAAGTCTATCATGTATCTTCTCTGTTCAGAATTTGCTATGAAAGACTTGGGGCCCTTGAGTTATTTTTTGAGTATATCTGTTACTTGTCATATAAGCGGTCTTTTTCTATCCCAGAGGAAGTATGCAATTGAGATTCCGGGCTGGCATGTCATCTTGTAAGTCCTACCCTACTCCGGTTGACACCAAACCAAAGCTGAGTGCTAATTCTAGCACACCTTACGAGTATCCCTCTCACTATCGCAGTCTTGTAGGGGCTCTTCAGTACCTTACTTTCACGATGCCCGATATTACATATGCAGTGTAGCAGGTGTGTTTATTTATGCATGATCTGAGGGACGAGCACATGCATGCTCTCAAACACATTGTGTGTTACATTCAGGACACTCTTGATTATGGTTTGCACTTTTATCTATCCTCTATATCTACTCTCGTGTCCTATACTGATGCAGATTGGGCTGGTTGTCCAGATACCAAACGTTTGATATCTGGGTATTGTATGTTTCTTGGTGATAACTTGGTCTCTTGATCAACTAAACGCTAGGCTACTTTATCACGATCTAGTACGGAGGTCGAGTATCGAGGGGTAGCCAATGTGGTGTCCGAGTCATGTTAGCTGCGTAATCTCCTATTAGAGCTTCACTTTCCTATTCAGAAAGCTACATTGATCTACTGCGATAATGTTAGTGCAGTCTATATCTCTGGAAATCAGGTCCAACATCAGCGAACTAAACATATCGAGATGGATATTCACTTTGTTCGCGAAAAGGTAGCTCGTGGACAAGTACGTGTCTTGCATGTCCCTTCACGGTACCAAATTTCTGACATCTTTACTAAGGGTCTTCCCTTAGTTCTGTTTAAAGATTTTAGGGACAGTCTCAACATACGACAATCACCCGCTATGACTGCGGGGGTGTGAAAGACTACCGTGTATATCACACAGTAGTCCGTGTATATCGATTTCCTCCATTGTATATATTTTACCATAATTAGTAGAATTCTTGTATATGTATAATTATAGTAAGTAGTTTTGTATTGGAAAAAGCTAGTAGTCTTGTATTAGGAAAATATAGATTTAATTTCCTTAATTATATATTGTATCATGTATATATACCTTTTTATTAATGAAAATAATCAGGAGATTATTCTCTTTCAACTTCAAAAAGGTTTCTTAGTAGAAAATATTTTCTTAGTGCGAAAGGATTCTTCCATATATATCATATTTCTTGGAGGAGAAGTTTTAGAGTTCTATAAATAGAGGATCCTTTCTTTTCTTACATAATACAATAACATCCACAATGTAGTCATTAAAGAGTCTCGTTTAGGAGGAGATTTTTTCTCAATAGTTTTTATGATTTTCTTTTATATTAGTTTTTCATATGTAGGTCGATTGACCAATCAGTTTATTGTATTATGAGTCTTTTTATAATTTCTCTATGTTATCGTTGTTTAATAACTTTCACATGGCGCTCTGATTTTTTCGATCCCAACAAGTTTTATAATTTTATTGTTATAATGAGTAAAGTCAGTTACTTTAATGTGACAAAAAAATTATGATTTTATTGTTATAGTAAATAAAGTTCAATGATCATATATACGTGAAATTAACCCGTCAATTAATTAGTTATTCCGTTTTTCAGCAACTTGAGCTTTTACAATTTTAGAACCATGGAATACGCTTATATCTTTCTAACTAAGAACGATAAATGTTTTTTTCTCGTTATTTTAGACATAAAGGAACTATTAACACTCTAATGTTGAGAAACATCAAACGCTAAAATACCAAATTTCTGAATATATTATTTATACTTTCAAGTCAATCACCAAGGACCTAACGTTGAATTCTAAAGTACTTTAAGATTTTAAAATTAATCTAGTCTACCGGCAAGAAAGAGAGAAAATTCAAAAGTTTTTTTTTATATATATTTTGTACAGAGTCTATATTTGTCTTCATACATGAATAACTTTATGGTTTTAATTTCATAAAAATGGTACGTGTACCTAATGCACCTTTTCCTTAACGAATAGATGAAAATTTCATTTAAAAATTCTGTAACTATAGAGGGATCTAAGGTTCACATGTAGGGAGTATAAAGAAATTTTTAGAGTGGGAAAGGGTGTTGGGCAAGGGGGTAAGGGGCAGAGTGAAGAATTTGACAAAGGGTGTACGGATTTTCTTCTTATTTTGTGTTAAGAATGTGCAGAATTAAATATATACTCATAATAGCTAATATTTAATTTATATACATCACGTAATTTTCAGGCGAAAAATATGCACCGGACCATCCTTCATCTTGCTGGATATGTAAACCACTACGGGAAGTAAATAAATATTACAAGTGTTCGAAAGGATAAACAAACAAGCCAATATTCAGAACTGTCGCAAGCTTGTTGAGTCTCGTATCTTGATAACCTGAAATCAAGAAACACTAAATCTGGATTGTTACAACTGTGGGCTGAGTCGAGATATGACTCTCTGTCTTTAAGACAAGATTGCCCCGTATATATGCTTTTACTTTAACGGGCAATAGTCTTCCAAGATAAAACAACAACTAATCAACACTACAAAGCAAATAGGTTGATTCTGACGAAGAAAACAAACACGAAATGACTTGCTGAAGAATAGAAAAAGAAGGAAGAGTTTTCTGGTTTTTGTCCACTGTTTCTGGTCACGTTTTGGACATAATTTGTTTCTCTTTTGTTTTGTCTCTGTGTAGTATATTGTAGTCTCTGCAATTGAGCCAAAAGGCTCTAATATATAGCATAAGGGGAGGGACTCCTCAACTACCAAGTAATGTCAGTTTATGGCCAAGTGAAGGGTTGTTTATGGCCATTAGTGAAGGAGTTAATCAACCAAGTAATGGCTGATTTAATGTGTAACAGAGTTTTAACGCTCCAAAAATCAACTCCAACGGAAGGCATTCCGTCGTTCCCAATTTCATCTTTTCAGAAACTCCAGGGACCAAACTGTAAATATTAAGCAATTTAGGGTCCAAAGAGATAATATCAGAAGAAGCCCAGGGCCCAAGACCCACGACCCGTAACCCGAGCCCGGACCGGACGGGTGGGCGGCGGCGGCGCGCGTGTGGACTTAGCTTTGAACCCAAACACATCTAGGTCCTCCCTCCTTCAAACACATGGGTTACCCCTTGAGGTCCCAAACCCTTAGCCAATTTTACGACTTATAAAGAGAACAATTCTTCTTTTTTCTCACCGATGTGGTAGATTTGTCCCACACCATATTTTCATGCCTCAAACACCTTACTTCGTGGACCAATATCTCTTTCATTTCTCAATAAAATTTGACGATTCTTGGCCCTACGGTCATCTACTCACTTAGTAGATTATGCACGTGTGAAGAGACAAATCCTTCAACATACGGAACCCTAGTGTTTAAGTCATTAAATACGGGTGGACGCACCTCCCCACCAAAGGCAAATTTCCAACAATCCCCTCTTGAAAGAGATTTTAGCGCACACACAAGGTGGTTACTTTCAGCAATCTTTCAGCGAAAAGATATTGCATCCGGAGAGGTAGCTTCTGCTTTGAAAATTCCCTAGTTGAATACCACCGGACCTACTTACTGCGCGGTGAACGTGATGTCTTGAACCGTCAGTGTTTAGTGTAAGTCAAGACAATGATACCAACACAATAACTCTCCTTATTCATTTTCTTCTTATTGTTTTGTCCGTTATGGCCACAGACACACTTGGATTCCTATGTGCGTTCATTTGAGGCGGCCTGTCGTCGCACTTAAATAGGTGATCTCCTACAAGGTATCCTACTATACCCCACTTCACAAGTGTTAGAAATCATTAAAAGTTTCCCCAACCTTACCCTCAACCGTTTGAGGATCGTTAAAGGTTTGGAAGGTTAACTTTTACCCACCATGCAGGTAGAACTTTAATGTCTATTGAGGGAACAACTTTGGATTCATGTTTCCTTACAGAAATCATCATCTGAAGTGCTCTTGATTCCACCGAAGCGCTCAACTGAACCTTTTGCAACTTAGTTTTCCCATTGAATCAAATTCTTGGGATCTTCAGTCAGTATGGTTGGGTTACCACCGCAAAGGTTCATATTATTTGGGTTTTAAGCCCATTCCCCTAGACAGGCAGAACACTTGATCTTCGGGTAGTCCCTTAGTTAAAGGGTCTGTTATATCATTTGATTAGTAATCAAGGAAGTGACACCCGTGATGATCAACTGCCATACGATCTTATGTCTCCGACAGATCCTGACAGATATGTCCAGACGTCGTCATCCGTGTCCTTCCTGAAGCCGACCGGCTAGCCACAGTGTATAACTGTTGAAGGCACAGGTTTCTCCCAATAAGGGACGTCATCTAAGGAGTCGTGAAGTTACTCAACTTTTTTCATGCTTTTTATAAAGCTATAAACTCTGATTCCATCATGAATCGGCCGATGCAAGTTTTCTTAGAGGATTTTCTAAGATCCACCATACACATTTACTTGTGGCTTTGGTGTTCTTCACATCTGATGTCCAATTTGCATCACTGTGTTCTCCTAAAACCGCTGGACATCCAGTATACCATAATCCATAGATAAGTGAATATTTCAGATATCGTCATATCCGACTTAACGCCTTCTATCAATTATTTCCAGAATTACTAGTGAACCTTAGTTCAACTGATCTACTTTGTAGGCCGATACTAGGTCGGTTGTAGTGTGTACAATATATTAAACTACATGTGACCTGCACATATCGCTCATTGTCTATGGGTGCACCATGATTCCAATCAGTTCTATGATTCATATCCATTGGTGACTTTAACGAGATTGTCAATTATCTCACAACTGAGTTTGGAGTTAGACCAGTCCGTTAGATGTCTTAGAAATCCAATTCTTAAGATGTCATTTGTGATACCCATATCTTTTATTTCAATAGAACTTCCACTCTCAGACTGTTGGTTTTCCAACTGTTGGCTTTCTAACTTCAGAGTCAATATTTCTGTGGTAAGATTAATTGTTTCTGTTTTATCTGAAACTTTCAGGACCAAAATGTAAATATTTCAGGGACCAAAATGAAAGTTCAGGAAGAAGCCCAACAGTCCAGCAAACCAACTCCGATCCCCCTTCCAATTCTCTGGTTAGGAAGGTTGTTTCAACATCCATGCCACGCAAGACTGCAATGGCCCTGGATGTTAAGATATTCACAGGGAAGCACATGTACAAGTAGCCGAGGCTTTATACTCGTCAGTAGATCCATCTACTTTGTACTCACTTTTGAGTATCTTTTTTTCACAACCCAAAGGTTCTTTTTCCGGAGGAAGATCAACCATTACACAAGTATGATTCTATATGATGGAATCTATTTCTCTCTTTATAGCTTCTTTCCAAAGCAGCGCTTTTGGAGATGACAATTATTTGTTAATTATCCATGGTTCATTCTCAACCATACAAGCTAGAAGGCCTGGAACAAGTCTTTGTCCCCTCTTTGCTTCGTTTCGGTTAAACATCTAGAATCCCTGAGTTCTGTAGATATGGAATATTAAGCTCTGGATAGACATCAACTTTCGAGTCATGTAGATACGAAACGTCTAGTTCCGAACAGTCAGGCCCTCGCGGGTTCTTGTTAACCTCGAGCAATTACTTTTTTTTCCTTCTCAAGGAAAGTTATCCTCAAAGAATTCATCATTCTTTGACACTAAGAGGCGATAAGCACTACTGTTATTTGTAGATCCAGTGGATATGCAATCTACAGTCTTAGGTCCAACTTGACATGTTTCGGTATTTCAACTTCTACCAAGCCACCCCACATCACAACATTTGTATGTGAGATCCTTTTCATGTCTCATACGGAGGGTTATCATTACCCTTATGCAGAGTTCTGTTGAGAATCACATTAGCAGTAAGGATCGCTTTGCCCCACATAATTTGGGCGTACGGCTTTGCGCTTGGCTAACATCGTTAGACTGAGGTGAGTAATGAGCAGTCGTTTGATCAACGATGCTTCACATTCCCCCTCTCTATCACTACGAATTCCTCAATCTGTAGGCTTAGTTGATTTCAACTTCTGCTTTGTAGCGCTTATCCGCTTCAACAACTTCATCTTTGTTTTTCTAAAATAAAGGATGCAATACGTTGTACCATCATCAATGAAGGTCACAACGTACTTGTCTCCCTCTTATTTTTTTATAAACTTCAAATCACCCAAGTAGGTGTGACTAAGTTCTAGAGGAGCGGTGCTTCTTTCGCTATTCCTTTTACGGAACTTGGAAATGTGATTTTGCCTCTTTGCCTACCTCACATTCATTTTGAAGGTTTATGTCGACAGAAGGCAAAAATCTCAACTTCGTTAGCTTTTGAATGACTTTCTATTTAACGTGTCTTAATCTATGATGGAATAGATGCACGGATTACAAATATATCATTCATTTGGCTAAAGACATACTGTACCATTCTTAGTTATTACAGACCTGTTAGACTAGTCTCAAACCAGCTTGACCAACAACGTCCTTTAAACCAAGTTTGGGACATGTATCACCTCATCTGAGAGTGATCCCATTCCATGAAGTCCTATTGAGGACAACCTCTCCAACCCCTTCTACTTTAGAGGTGGCGTTGCTTCACATGAACAACCTCTTGCCCGTGGTTAAGGCGTAACCGGATCATATGTGATCTGGATACTCTGGCCTACTCCAGTTGCCTTGGCAGACTGAGTGTCCAATTTCTTTTCTGTCTTTCTTTAGGCCTTCAGGTCATTTAAGACCTGGAAACTCTGGCCCACTCCAGTTGCTTTGGCAGACTGAGTGTCCAATTTATTTTCCTATGAAATGAATTCGGGCCCCACTTTAGTCGCCCGTAGGCTTTGTATGACTGAGTGTCCAATATCATCCTATGAAGGATCTTCTGCCAAATAGTGTGACCGGCTCAACGTCTTTAGCTTTTAGTCTTCTTCCCTTATGATTGGTACCCAGATAATTTTTGGTGCTTACTTAAGAGTGGTAATAGTTTTCGCAGAGTCAGTGGATCTTTTTCCCTCGTATGTGCGAACATACTTTACACAGTTTTAATAATTACACTCAAAAGAACGAATCTTTTTAAGTTGTTTACAAAATCCAATCTTTAAACGGGAAGGAAGATGATATTAAACTTCTTATTTTAAAGCGTAAGGAATATAAATTATTTCGTGAAAACATTTTCATATTCCTCCCTACTTTAAGCCCTTTTTAATCAGTCATCATTTAATCTTATTCTTGACAAGGAAGAAAAAGTACTTATCCCAATTTCGTATTCTGGCCCACTTCAGTCACTTCATCGGACTGAGTGTCCATTTTCTCCTTACCATAATTCGGATCCTTTGTCTGGGATAGATATAGGCCTTCTACTACAAGATAGAACCACATCTTCAGCCTTCTCCTCTTGTCCCAGTTGACATCCTCAGCCTCTCGTAGGCGCTTGTTCCCACCACTCTCAGGAGCGGTGACACCATGAACACGTTGACATTCAACAGCATAATCAAAACTCTCTTCAACCAAAAAACCACAGCCATATTCAGATTTGGTCACACAACTGTTTACCGACATCTTTCGAATATTATTACAAATCTTGTCTTAAAATTGTTGGATATGTAAAGCAGTACGGAAAGTAAATAAATATTACAAGTGTTCGAAAGGATAAACAAACAAGCCAATATTCAGAACTGTCGCAAGCTTGTTGAGTCTCGTATCTTGATAACCTGAAATCAAGAAACACTAAATCTGGATTGTTACAACTGTGGGCTGAGTCGAGAGATGACTCTCTGTCTTTAAGACAAGACTATCTCGTATATATTCTTTTACGTTAACGGGCAATAGTCTCCCAAGATAAAACAACAACTAATCAACACTATAAAGCAAATAGGTTGATTCTGACGAAGAAAATAAACACGAAACGACTTGCGGAAGAATAGAAAAAGAAGGAAGAATTTTCTATTTTTGTCCACTGTTTCTGGTCAAGTTTTGGACAAAATTTGTTTCTCTTCTGTTTTGTCTCTGTGTAGTATATTGTAGTCTCTGCAATTGAGCCAAAAGGCTTTAATATATAGTATAAGGGGAGGGACTCCTCAACTACCAAGTAATGGCAGTTTATGGCCAAGTAAAAGGGTTGTTTATGGCCATTAGTGAGGGAGTTAATCAGCCAAGTAATGGCTGATTTAATGTGTAACATAAAGGAGCTGTTAGGGAGGAGTTAAGGTGCAGATTAATAGAGTTTTAATGCTCTAAAAATCAACTCCAACGGCAGGTAGAAACTTTCTGTCTTCCATCGTTCCCAATTTCATCTTTTCAGAAACTTCAGAGACCAAACTATAAATATTAAGTAAGTTGGGGTCCGAAGAGATAATATCAGAAAAATCCCAAGACCCAAGACCCGTGATCCGTGACCCGTGACCTGAGCCCGGACCGGCGGGTGGCGGCTGCGCGCGTATGGACTTAACCTTGAACCCAAGCACATTTAGGTCCTCCCTCCTTCAAACACATGGGTTATCCCTTGGGGTCCCAAACCCTTAGCCAATTTTGAGACTTATAAAGAGAACAATTCTTCTTTTTCCCACCGATGTGGTAGATTTGTCCCACACCATATTTTCATGCCTCAAACACCTTACTTCGTGGACCAATATCTCTTTCATTTCTCAGTGAAATTTGACGATTCTTGGCCCTACGGTCATCTACTCACTTAGTAGATTATGCAAGTGTGAAGAGACAAAGCCTCCAACATACGGAATCCTAGTATTTAAGTCATTAAATACGGTGGACGCACCTCCCCACCAAAGGCAAATTTCCAACACATCTAACGTAGCTTCGCCCATAAGGAGGGGTGGTTTAGAAAGAAAATATGGATGGCACAAAAAAGGGAAATGCCCACTAACAAAAAGAGCTTTTATGTTAAAGAAGAGTATTTAGCTAAAGGGGAAAGCGGGCATGATTGGGCATTAACAAAATGAGAAAGGGGAAATAAGAATTAAGTGATGAACTCCATGGAACTATTCCATGGAACTATTCCATTAGTGGATATTTCCTTTTTATTAACTTAATCAAAAGTTAAAAGATATTATCAAAAACCTAGTTAATTATGCTCTCTGTATACATGATGCTCTCTATCAAGGTCATGTGTGGGGGATTTTCACTAAACCTATTTTTATTCCTTTTAATCCTTACTCCAAAAGGTGGAATCTCTCACCCCAGGAGCCCCCACACCCCGGTCCGACAGATCTGTGAAGGAGGTAAATTATGGTGACTCAATTGATTTCAAAGGTTAGACCAGTATCACGCTGCGCACAAAGGGTCCTCCTTTATTTCAAGAAGAAACCCCCACACTACCGCTGACGAAATTCGATCCTTGGTCCTTACTCCAAATATTCCCTTGAAACCAATTAAGCTGCCCAAGTGGATTTAATCCTTTAACTCCCTAAACTGGCTTTCCAGATGCTTTTTGACAACTAATATCACTTATTTATTCCCTCTTATTTGTCAATCTAGTTACTGACTCACCACTTAGGAAGGAGCCATTATATGACTATTTTTATTCTCTAGTAATTAATTTGAGGTTTTATATTCTAAATTCTTTAATTATCTTTTATGAAAATAGGGGGTAGATACTAGCTGGCATTCACAATACTGGTGCTCACGCAAAGGCTTTTTTCTAATGCTCCTTTACCGATGCAGTACGGTCTTTAGTGGTGTTTTAGAATAGGAAACTGTAAAAAGCGTTTATCTATCATTAGAGAAAATGTTACTCCCTCACGGTAAAAAAGAGTATCTAGTCCGCCATTTATATACACATTAAGAAAATACTAATTTCTAAGTAAAAAAAAAATTTGACTAAAATGTCCTAATTAAATAGGTATTGAGATTTGATCACTTAATACTTAATAAGGGCAAATAAAAAAGTTAAGTGAACACTCTTTTTTATCCGGAGTGAGTAACTTCAAAGCATGGATTGTATGGCCCCACCAAATACAATACTTGTTGGAAATAATTGATGGAATCAAAGCAGTACGGGAAGTAAATAAATATTATAAGTGTTCAAAAGGATAAACTGAAGAATGGAAAATTTAAAGGAAAAGGAAGAGTTTATGTTCTTTTCTTTCTCTCCACTGTTTTTTCTTTCTACTAAACTGCTCTCAAATAAGAGTAAGGTCTCAATATATAGTGTTTAGGAGGATGACCTCTCAACTAGCCAACTAATGACTTTTTAATAGTCATGTAATGACACTTAGTGAGGAGTTATATTCAGCCAAGTAATGGCCGAATTCAAGTGCCTTGTAATGGAGATTCAATGCTCTTCCTATTCCTAATTTTATCTTTTCTGAAACTCCAGGGACCAAACTGTAAGTACTAAATAGTTTGGGGTCCAAAAGATAATATCAGAAGAGGCCCAAGGCCCGCGACCCGAGCCCGGACCGTTTGGTGGCGCGCGTGTGGGCTTAACCTCGAACCCAAGCACACATAGGTCCTCCCTCCTTCAAACACATGGGTTACCCCTTAGGGTCCCAAACCCTTATCCATTTTTTAGGCTTATAAAAAGAACAATTCTTCATTTTCCCACCGATGTGGTAGATTTGTCCCACACTATATTTTCATGCCTTAAACACCTAACTTCGTGGACCAATATCTTTTTCATTTCTTAACGAAATTTGACGATCCTTGGCCCTACGGTCATCTACTCACTTAGTAGATTATGCACGTGTAAAGAGACAAAGCCTCCAACATGCGGAACCCTAGTGTTTAAGTCATTAAATATGGGTGGACGCAAACCCACCCCCCACCAAAGACAAATTTCTAATAATGCTCTCGATCTCTATTTAACTTTATGTGAAGGTATTTGACTAGGCACAAAGTTTAAGTGTAAAATAAAACGTAAACACACTAAAAGTTGTAGTTGAACTTAGAAAAAATTAATTAACAATAAAATGTTTCGGGATATAGGTGAAATAATCCAAGAAGTGTGCATTTGAGGCATACTGAACAAATAGTCAAAAAATATTATATTAAGAAATGAATCTTGAATTTAATTTAACTCAAAAATTAGTTTATAAGGTAAGAATAGCTTCGATCATCAAACTAACGCGACATTACCCCCTCTATAATTGCCTCAAGCAAGGGAGGATTTATGATAAAAATTAAGATGTCTTTAAATTCATTGTTTCTCCGTAAAATTAGATATTTTATGTGCATATTTCTAGAATTGATCTAATATTATCCTGACACATTGACATTCATGTTATAAAAAGACTAAATGGTACACTTAATTAAATATTGAGTTATTAATCTAAAGTAATAGAGATCAATTCTCACTGAATACTTTTTTTTCTACTTTCTTTTAATGATAGCATTAATATTCTAAAAATTCTAGATCTACCCACATTTAACTCCTATCTCATACTCTTCTTTCTTAAAGACACATTATTAACCGGATGTGAAATGTCAAGTTATAGTTGAGTCAAATGAACTTTTTTGAAGAAAGAAGAGTTTAAAAAGAAAATGAATCGATCATTGGTGCGACGGCTGGCAGCGTCTACGTTTAATATATTCAATTCTGAAACAAACTTGTGCATTTTACCTACCTTTCCAACCCAATAATCTACGGTTCTTTTTAAATTGTATTTGGTATGAAAGAAAATATCTTTTTGGACTAAGTAATTTTTTAATTTATTTTTTTGTTGTTGGATAAGTATCTCAAAAGTATTTATATAAAATAATACTATAAAAACGGGATGAAGAGTATCTCGTTTATACCACTCGTTAATAGTTTGACTTATTTATACTATTGTCGTTACCAAAATGTCTCGTCAATGACATTTTCATTAACACCTACATTAATGTAAAATGGTATTATAAAACCGGTGTTAATAAAATATGACATGGATAAACTATTTTGGTAACGATAATGATATAAATAAGCCAAATTATTGATAAGTAATATAAATGAGTCACTTTTTATAATTCGATGACATATTTAAATGTTTTTCCTAAATTAAATGATGAAGTCAAACTCAGATATTCATACACCTCGCCCTGCTATTGGTAAGGGAAGTGCATACTTGTGATAATTCGACCATCAGACAAGTGCTGCCAAGTGTCCACTATGTCACAGGCCATTAAATATGGGCTTCTGAATGGCCTTTCAACAAGCTTTTCTTACAGAATTTCCATTGTTTGATCCCTCTATAAATTAAAGTAGATTAATTTAGTATATAATGATAAAAAATTCAGATATTCAAAAACTATACAAAACATATTATAAGTTGTAATTTTTCTCATATCAATTTGATAGAAAAATATATTTTAAAAATTAATCAAAGTTTGTACAATTTGACTCTCGAAAAATAAGACACTAACTAATTTGGGACAGAGGGAGTAAGTTTTGAACCACTTTAAATGGCCGACCCAAACGTAGAAATGTCGGAGAAAACAAATCCTAGAGAGCTTCTACTTGTAGTAATTGACCCTTGGACAAATGCTTGTCACTTCTAGTTTTTTTTTTCTCAATCTATTTATTAAACACAATGACAAAAAAGAAAAAGGTGGACCAATATGTAAAGTGCAGCCCACCCTATCATGTTTAACTGGCCCAACACCAACTTAGGAGGTACTACTATTTGACTAGTACTCTACCTCTTCTTTTTTAATAATCCAAAATTCCCGAAAATGCATATGTTTAAATTCAACGACAACATATAAGTGGAATCTTAAGAGGATGACGTATACACATACCTTAACCCTCTCATAAAGGTAGAGAGGTTATTTTCAAAAGACTCTGGGCTCAAGTAAATCAATTCAAAGTAAATTTGACATAGTGTTCAAATTCGATAGATAATAACTTCACTTAAATATGCCAAGATTTTGTAGGGTTCAAACTCGTAACGTGCACCTAACTCATACATCATACTCTTACCTCTAAACTGAAACCCTGTGGGCAGTACTCTACCTCCTCCTAACTTGTATGTTGAAGAAAACCTACTAATTGTAAAAGAATAAAGTTAAAGGTAAGCTAAAAGTTCATAACATGGTATCTTGTAGGAGCTATGGATAAGCTACTTAATGAAGGAATTCTAGGCACCCAGTTATATTGCTATGAATGTCTTCATAGGTATAGCCATAGCTGGAAGAAGACTCTATCAAATGATTGAGACTGTCCTTACGGTACATTATTCACTAGTACTAATTGTTTGGTTAGGACAACCTGAATCAATGCATGCTCACCTTATTACGAAATGAAAAGGAGAAAGAACATTTTTATACTATATGTATTTATTTATACACGCATGTTCATACGCGTGCGCGAGCATATGCACATACACATAGGAATACATTAACAAAGCTGTCATGTATATGCTGAATAAACAAAAGAAGTAAAACCATGAGTTTTCCACCATACCTTCTGCTTCTGCAACTACACAATATTTGGTTCTTCCCCTTGATGAACATTGGGATAAATTAAATGGCAAAAGCATATGGCTTATTAGCTTTGGTCCATCATACATCCTTTATTTTAAATGGTAAAATACTGTACAAGCATAACGAAGCACCATCTGCACTTGTCAAAGATATTTAGTCATTTGCCTTCCCATTTCAGCACTCAGGTTCCAAAAAACTGAGTTGAATGTCAGACATATATATCTCTACACTTTCTACTGTCATGAGCAAGATGACTCTTTACATAATGTTCCTCCATTTAAGAAACTCATCACAGAAGTGCACTAATGAACATGTGCAAAGATTAGTCATTCCACAAACACCTTGTCTCTGTTAGTATGGATAGCTAGTAGTTTAGTTAGCAATGTACGATGAGAGTGAGAATCCTTATTCAGTTGAAGTAATATGGGATTCAAACTCGTAATCATGAATCATGCATATATTGTAATAGGTCAGCATGCATGATTCGTTTCTTCCACTTCCAAGGCTATATCATATAATCGTAAAGCATTACATTGGTGTCAGGCACAGTAAGTGGCAACTTATCAATATAAAGGTAGAAGCGTGTTACGTTCTCCTGTGCGAGTACGGTGCTATCAACCACATCACAGTCACTAGTTAGAACCCACAAGTCTCTAGAGTTTACTCTCGTTAGACTACCTCGGCAAAAAGGGCATGATTGAGACCGGATGTACCTGACACATAATAGTATTTCAATATTTGGCTGAAAAGATTTGTGGGCGGAAATAATGTATTATTTCACTTCAAATACTCCCCAAACCGCTATTTCAATATTTTACTAATATTTCAAATACTGATATTTAGTATTTGCAAATATTGATAGTGAAACCAGTATTTACAAATAATGAAGTTCAGTATTTGAAATACTGAAGTAACATGTGATGTCCAAACGGGCCAATCTTGTTAACATTTATAAAACTAGTTATGCGAACGGGGGTCTCTTTCGTACCAGTCGTGGAAACAGCCAACACACATGGAATGGCTACAATTAGGCAAAACCACCTTGGAGCCAGTCTCCATGCATATACCACATTCTTCTTCTTCTCCCTGTATACTTTTACATGACTGTCTTTTCTCTTCCACTCCTTCTCCATTTGAAGTGTTAGAGAGTTGAGTTACTTTATGATTCTCCTTCATAAATTCCACTAGATTTCCCTCCAGCTGCTTTAGTGAAGGATATATAATGGCTGCAAGATTTTATAACTGTTGAGCATTGATGAAATCCTAGCACACCATCCGATATCATCTTATTATCATTATTTACAGTGGAAAAAGGAGAAAAGTAATGTTGCCTCCATCCCATTTTATATGATGATGTTTGACTGGCACGGGGTTTAAGAATGCAAGAAATACTTTCGAAACTTGTGATCTAAAACAAGCCATAACTATTTGTGTGGCTGTAAATCATTGAATGAGGGTAAAATGAGAAGTTTAAAGTTAAATTGTCACCAACTATAGAATGGTGTCATTTTTTACAGAACTGACTAAAAAAGAAAGAGTTTCACATAAATTGAGACGGAGTGAGTAGTTTCATGAAATTGATTAACCAAGTTTTAACAATTAAATTCAATTTCTTGCCTCTTCTTTTGTTTTTAATCTAAGTCTTACTCGCCTTCAATTTAAATTGCACCAAAATTTCACATTCATGTCTCAAATTTACTTCTTATTTGAGAACTTTCTTTTGCATTTCTGTCTCCCTCCCATTTTTGTACTCTAAACCAAAAGAAGAATAAAAAAGGAAAAAATACAAACCGTAGAATTCTCTAATTGTGGCTTTCCTTTCCTGTGGGGACATTGTTTGCATTTCATCAACATAAACCTACAAAGATAAATAGTTTAGATTCTAAAACATCAGATGCGGAAGCAATACTAAGAGAATATACATCCTTTGAAAGGTGAAAGTGTATATCAAATGGACAAAGACAACCAAAAAAGGAAACTCTAAGTAATAAAGTGAAGTAAAAGCGAAAAGCTTACCTTGTAAACAAGAATATGAAGGAGTCCTAAACAACTAGGAAGAGTATCTAAACAACTATAGTCCATCCATTCTATTAGAAATAGCAAGAATGAGGCAAGAAAACCATAGGAAACTTTCATCTGAACACAATCCCCATCGAGATCCCGTGGAATTGCTGCTGCCCTGCAAAACGCACCCCATGAACAAAAGAATTGTTAACTAGCTATTCTTCAAACAGTTGTTGTATGTGTAACAAGAACAAAGATAGAACAAAACAAGCACTTAAAGAAAGGAAATCAAACCACAACAACAGCAAAAACATACCCAGTGTAATCCCACATATGGGGTCTGGGGAGGGTAGGATATACGCAGACGTTACCCTTACCTTTATGGGGTAGAGAGTTTGTTCCCGATAGACCCTCGACTCAAATCGAACCACCTCAAAAGCAAAATCTTCATAACTAACATAACATCACATTTTCCTTTAAATTTTTTCTCCAATAGCTGAAGAAGTATGTACCTAAAAACTTAAACCTATTAGCCAGCCATACCTCTTTTTAATTACTTAATTATACTATGGCTCAACACCCCCCCTCCCTCCCTGACTTTTTTTTTCAAGGGCCAAACACGTGAAAATATTTTCTTTTTGTTTCTTTTTTTTTTTAAAAAAATTGGGTGAAACTTGAACCCAGGACCTTTGTCTAATATGACACCATGTTAACGTGTGTGACCATATCATCCAAAAGCTTAAAGCTATCATAGAGCATACTTTAAATTACTACAACATTTCCAGATTGTGGCAATTTTGGCCACAAATCGATCCGATTAACCGTTGGTATATTTAAGTGTAAATTTAAACATCAAGCAAATGGAAATGGGAAATTGTTAGCTACTTTACTAGTAAACAAATTTGCACCAATTTCAATATAAAGATTACAAATTTTAAGTTATTGATGAAAGAAACTACCCAACAACCACAATGATGTGCAACCAACTCATAAGATGTACAACAATAAATTTGATCAGAAATAACAGATAAGACAAGAAAAATAAAAATTTACTTAGAATATCAAACTCTCCTAAGCAGTTAGAAACAAAAGCACTGAAAATAAAGAAAGTTTGAATAAAGACTTACATAGTATTGGCATGTTGAACATCAGCTTCAAGGGCTTTAATGGATTCTCTAAAGGAAGAATTCTGAGTCTGATTCTGCCACATTTATTCTCACTTTATTTTTACTTCAGTTTTCTTGAAGGCTAAAAGGAATAATTAACAAAAAAAGAGGGTCTTTTAGGATGATGCTTCCAAATTAGCTACTATTAATACAAATTAATGGGGAGGAGAAGAAACAGGAGATAGCTTAATGGTTTTAAGTTTTAACTTGCCGTGTTTGAAGCCTCAAAGTAAAGAAAAGGATATCTTCAATATCTGTCATCTCTTATTTGGCTTTCCTAATTACTCTTCCTTTTTTTCTTTACTTTGTTCTCGTTTCTTTCGTACACTGTGATTGATCAAGTTTATTTTTCTACGAAAGTAGTTTTTTTTTAATAAATATTTATTTTTAAAAAGTGAGGTATTTGATTAAGTTTTTGAAAGAAAATAAGTGTTTTTGAGAGTAGCAGAAATAACTTTTCAGAAGCTAAAAAATAGCTTTGTCCAAAAGTACTTTTTTTTAAAAAGTATTTTTGAAAAAAATATACTTAGAAGCACTTTTTAAAAGTTTAATAAAATACTGATTGTTGCTCAAAAGTGATTTTTAAATTAATGGCCAAATAAAAATTGAGAAAAAAGTAATTTTTAAAATAAGCTGATTTAAAAAGCTTGGCCAAACAGTCTATTTAGACTCCTTTTGTTTCTTCATTATTTCTCATCCTGTTTTTTTTTTTACTTATAATTTCCGACATATATACAAAACTCTAAAAAATATTTCAAAAAATTCAGAACTTCGAATCCATTTGAATTGACTTATTTTAAGTACTTTTAAGTGCTTTTATAATGTTTGGGTAAAAGAAAAAAGTGTTTTTAAGTCAAAATAACAAAAATAAGCCAAAAGTCATAAGCTAAAATTCACAACTTATTGCTTTTGGCTTATAAGTCAAAAGCCATAAGTCCATCCAAATGGTCTCAAGTTTGGATGTTTGAGTCGGGCAATTCGCATAAATGCCCTTATTTCGGGATGGACTTTAATATTTGCCCATCAAATTTAAAATATTTAATTTTGTCCTTCGCTTAATACCCCGAGATTTTGGGTTCAAACCTCTGCTCAAGCAAAAACTAAAAAGAAATCGCAAGGCAGAGGTTTTGTAGCAAAAATAGACCTATTCAGGTAAAATTAGGGATATTTAGACAAAACTAGACCTATCCGGCAGAGATTTGCGACCGCTCTTGCTCGAATTGGAAATTGTGTGAATAGTGGAAGAACAATCCATTCGGATTAGAGCTGTGGCACGAGAATGCAAACTTTTACCCAAAATTAGGCCTTAAGGCAAACCTCTATCTTAAAGGCAAACTTCTAATTAATAGGCCTAATTTTTCCGAATAGGCCTAGTTTGCTACAAAACCTCTGTCTTGCAATTTTTTTTTAATTTTTATCTGAGCAGGAATTCGAACACGAAACCCATGAATTTTTAGACGAAGGGTAAAAATTAAATATTTCAAATTTGAGGGGGGGAAATTAAAGACCAGTGTCTTTGAAGGGATTCCGCACAAAAAAAAAGTTTGAATCTGACTCTGGTTGTTAGGCTAATGTCATTGTCACTGCTTATCAGGATCTACATAACCTTCTTTAGTTTAAATTTTGGGACATAATGAATTCTTAAATTTCTCAATTAAATGGCTTGAGGCACGCAGTTAATTGCATATCTAAAAGGAAGTAGAAAATTAAATTTACAAATATTTTTTTTTAATTTATGTGACTCACTCAACTTATACTAATAGTATGACATCTTTTTTTTTTATCTCACATAAAAGATGATCCAAAGTTTGTGAGAAAAAAATCTCACACAATTAATATCCGTAGTGTGAGATGCATATTACAAATTTTGTTAAAAATATATGAATAGTTGAATGTGCACTGTAGGCTTAAGACGTCGGATTAATATAAGGTACACAAAAAAGTAGGGGTGTGCACGGGTACATGGTACCCAGATACCCGATCAGAATCGATACTAATGAGTAGGTTCCGGGTAGATATATTATAATAACGGGTAGGTTCTGGATAATAAAATTAGGAACTGATCAATGTCGGGTCTGGTTCCGGTTCCGATAAATAAAGACAGGGTACCCGGATCCGGAACCGTTATCCGGAACCTATGAAATATTAAATATTTTTACTTTTTTAATTCCAAACCTATCAAGATAACACTTCCCCTACACGAGATGGTCCAAAAGTTAGTGAAGTCCTTGAGGCTTGAGGAGAACTGATATAGTTTTTCCACTTTATATTGGTAGACAGTTCTTACTAGTTCGTACTTTCATAGGAGCTTGTAAGATTCTTAATAGGAGTTCTTCAGGCACCATCAAACATAACGGTTAAAAGATGATATTCTGTATGTATTGTTGCAGAATCCTTTAAAAGTTTTACTGTCTATTATCAAGATAGCTGTTTGGGCAGAGGGTAAGGCAGTTGCTTATGTAGTGATTGATTAGTATGTTCTGTAGAATGTTAAGCGTTGATTGAAGAAAAGCACTGATGCTCAAATTTTAGTTCATTGGTTCGTTGATAAAACTAGAGGGATGTGAGTTAGGTAAAATCCAGTAATATAGTTTGAACTATGAGTGGAATTGCTATTCTCGAGATTCGTATGATGTGAAGACATCTTAAGAAGTTATTTCTTTACAGGGTACCCGAAAACCTATCCGGAACCGCAGGTCCCGATAGGTTCCGGGTAATAATTGCTACGGGTAGGTTCCGGATAGTAAATTTAGGAACCGATCTTTTACTGGATAGGGTCCGGGTAGTTAAAAAAGTTAGAATACCCGAATCCGTTCACCCCTTCAAAAAAAGATCTTTTAATACAGGAGTATGGGTTTGATGAAAAAAGTTTGTTTATAAAAAAAAAAAAAAAGGAGGATCTCCTTCCGTCAGATCCTACATTAGAAAATGAATATTTGCATAAACGTATTGAAAAAAATAAAATGTTTATAGCCACTTAGTCATAAAATATCATTGATCATTTTTTAGCAACAAAAACTTACCAATGATATTCGACATTCAAAAATATATATGAAAAAGTAACCTTTTTTGTTGGTATTGTTGAAATATCTTGGAATATATTAGCGAGGTTTGATACAAAATTAGAGAAAATTGAAGGTGATTTGAATTTTGGGGTCAAAATTCCTAACTGAAATCGAGTTTGAAAAATGTCTTCGTGACACATGTATATCATTATATGTATGAGTAAATTACACACATATGGATACAAAAATATACACGGAAGATATGCACAGTTACAGATGACAGAAACTTCGTCTTCTTTGAAATGTAGATCAAATCTCAACTCAAACCACCTCAAATCTCCACCAAAACGTCTTAAAATGAGATTTGAACTCCTTAAAATGTACCCAATTTATTCCAACAACACCCATTCAAAATAAATTTAAATTTCAAATATTTAAATTTTCTATCCAAGCTTACTCGAGTGTCATGGCCTAGATTTGGCACCTAAGCCACGATATGACACATGATGAGCTACTACCCAGAAGGCGAACTCTCTAAGCTAAAAATGCGAAAATAAAGAACCGAAAGAGAATTCAGTCTCAAATTGTATCCGTAGACATGTAAGTGCTGAAGCTAAAGCAAAACACAAGCATGCACATGCAACCTTCAAAGTATACAAGTCATGGAGCGATTAATTATTGGGTAACAAGATACGAAACGCAACTCGGTGAAATGAAATACTAAATTCTCTAAGAGGAATTGGCCACCATGATCTAATGATGGTTCATCTCAATTGAATTGACTGATGAATGTTGGAGTCGCTGCTCAACCACTTGCACACTCAAACAACAATAAGCGTGAGTTTAAAGATCTAGCAAGATCATAGACTCGCCCTTTCAACTTACTCTCGGAGCAAGTCTTTAAAAATTACCGGCAATGCATAAAAGGTATAATTAAGGAAAATATAATAATAATAATAATAATAATAATAATAATAATAATAATAATAATAATAATAATAATAATAGTAAAGCAACTGAACTTGAGCTACTGGTATTGTAAACGTGTACAATTATAATACTACAATCCCTACCCATAATTAGAATATATCCCATAAATTATAAATATATTTAGTGATAGATAATTATGGTAAACTAGGATTCCTCTTGTATTGTGACTATGATTCCTCTTGTATTAGGGTTGTATATTATACACTATATATATTGATATTAATGAGAAAGACTCCCCAATGGAGATTAATATCATCTTACATGGTATCAAGAGCCAAAACCCTAATCTAGAAAAATTCCTCCCATTGCCCCCCCCCCTCTCTTGGCCGACGACACCACTGTTTTTTTCTCTTCCTAAATTTCCACCATTCTAATGGAAAATTTGGCTACTCCCACCTCTTCCGATGCTTCCGCTTCTAACTCAGTCGTCATCCAACCACTCACTACCCTCTCCTCACCGTCATTCCATCCGGCTCTCGCCGTTACCAACATCAAGAATTTTATCCCTATAATTCTTGATTAGGAAGATGACCAATATTGGTCATGGGTGGAACTATTTCGTATCTATGCATGTGTATATCATGTGCTTGATCATATAGACGATTTTTTCCCTCGTCCTCCCGATATGGACGGCATCACATGGCATCGCCTCGATGTTGTAGTCAAACAGTGGATATATGGCACTATATCCAAGGATTTACTATACACAATCATGAAAACGGGTGCCTTTGCCCGTGATCTATGGACACGTTTGAAAGAAATTTTTCAAGACAACAAGAACACTCGCGCGGTGTACTTGGAAGAACAGTTCAACAACACCCGTCTTGAAAACGTCTCTAATATGTCAGAATATTGCAAGCAGTTGAAACTGGTGGCAGACCAACTGTCCAATGTTGGTACGCCCGTGTACGAAACAAAAATGGTGTTACAATTAGTTGCAGGCCTCCCTAAGGGTGAATATGACACCCTAGCCACGATGATACAACAGCCTGACCCTCTACCAAGCTTCAACAAAGCACGCTCGCAATTGTTATTGGAGGAGACTCGACGTGCGAAGTAGGACGAGCATAACTAGAAGGCATTAACAGTTGAAACGCCCGCACAACATCAGGCCACCGTCGGCCAACAACCTCCGCCGGAAAATATCCAACCGCGGCGGCAGGGGTGGCAGGGGACGCGGCAATGGGCGAGGTGGCAAGGACCACGAGAAAGGTCGAGGCCAATAGCCACAGCAGTTCAGCAACAACGCTTCATGGTTCGGCCTAGTCTCTGGCTACCCAAATCAGAACCGGGCCACGATTTCAGGCTATCATCCAGCCCAGTACCCTTTTCAGCAATAAGGGTTACTGGGCCAGGCTCCAGGTCCGCGCCCACCAGTATTCCAGCAACAACATGCCCACGTCGTGCAGGCCCAGTTCCCACAGCAACCCTTAAATCAAATCCCCACCGACTTGGGTCAGACATTCAGCAGTATGAGTTTGCAGCAGCCCGACGAAAACTGGTATATGGACTCCGGAGCGTCCTCTCACCTCACCCGGTCCACATGTAATCTTTCCCAATTATTTCGTTTAAAGTCTCCACAATTTATTACAGTTGACAATGGTCATCACATTCCAATTCAGGGTTATGGTCACACCCACACTCCAAAACCTTACCCACCCTTCTCCCTAAATAACGTCATGCATGCCCCCCACATCATCAAAAATTTAATATCCATTAGGAAATTTACTCGTAATAATTCTGTGTCTGTTAATTTTGATCCCTTTGGTTTTACTGTGAAGGATCTACGTACGGGGACACCTCTTACGAGATGCAATAGCACAGAGGACCTCTATCCATTCACATCCTCGTCTGCTGCCGGTTCCCGCCCACACACTACCCTAGTTGCTCTGTCTCCGTCAATTTGGCACAATAGGCTCGGACACCCAGGAGCTCCTATTTTTTATTTTCTTAGAAGTAATAATTTTATTCAATGTAATGGGAAACTTGCCCAGACCTGTATTTCCTGTCAATTAAGCAAACATGTTCGTCTTCCGTTTAATTCCTCAGTTAGCATTACGTTTGCTCCTTTTGATATCATTCATGCTGATTTGTGGACTTCCCCCGTTACTAGCTGCCTAGGTCATAAATATTATCTCGTGTTATTGGATGACTACTCTCACTTTCTTTGGATATACCCATTAAAATTTAAGTTTGAAGTTTTTGCCAAATTTCTTGAATTTTGCACTTTTATCAAAACGCAATTCGAACGCTCCATTAAATCTTTCCAATGTGACAAAGGCCGTGAATTTAACAACTCCGCATTTCAAAATTTCTGCAACAATAATGGCATGGTCTTCCGATTTTCGTATCCTCACACGTCCCCTTAAAATGGCAAAGTCGAGCGTCTCATCCGTACAATAAATAACATGGTCCGCACTTTTTTGTTTCATGCCTCCCTCCCTCCATCCTTTTGGGTTTATGACGTCAAAATGGTAGAATATGTCCTTAATATTTTACCCACTAGTACCCTCCATAACATGACTCCAACCGAAATCTTAGACCATAGGGTTCCCTCCTATGATCACCTACGGATATTTGGTTGCCTATGTTTCCCTAATCTCTCTTCCACAGCCTCTCACAAATTGGCTCCCCGCACCATTCCGTATGTCTTCTTAGGTTTCCCGTCAAACCATAGGGGCTATCTGTGCTATGACTTATCCACTCGTCAAATTCACGTCTCGCGTCACGTCACTTTTGACGAGACGCAATTCTCCTTTTCCAACATCCAAAAATTTCAAAAACCGGATTATGAATTTTTAGATGAATCAACTCTCTCTCCTGTCCACCTTCGAGAACTGTGCCCGACTGACACCACTGCACCTCCTCCATCTGCCACTGTACATCACCTGCCGTCGGCATCCCTGCCACTGGTGTTCCCTCCCCCCCGTCGCCGCATCTTTCCACCTCTAGCACCACTCTGCTCCCAGGTTCCACCGACTCACCGGTCACCGTCTCATCCACTGTGCCATCCCAACAGTATCACCACCGTGCCGACCACAGTTCGCCCCTCAACCACCACCCATCAAACCCAGATACCGGACCTAATACGCCACCGACATTGTACCCTACCCTACAAACCTCCTCCATTTCCAGCATACCGAGAATCCCCACAAATCCCTACCACAGTTCACCAACAAACAACGACCAAACCCACTCGACTCCAACCCCAAACACCGTCACTGTTCCGTACCACCCGACCGCCACCCTCGACCGAAACCTAGTCCCGACAACACAAAATGCACCACACCCGAATCTGCCATCACCCAGTCCAACCAACCAGTCGACCAACACCCTTACCCAGCCAGCGCCCACACACCGGATGGAAACCCATGCCCAACACAGGATTTTCAAACCCAAAGTCCAATTTAACCTGTCCACTCAAATAATTTCACCTATTCCAAAAATCCCTAAATTAGCCAAACTAGACCTGAATTGGAATGCGGCCATGTGTAAGGAGTTTAATGCTTTAACAAAATAGCATACTTGGGACTTGGTTCCTCGACCAGAGGGGGTGAATGTGATCCGTTGCATGTGGCTTTTTTGTCACAAGTTCAGGGATAGTGGGGACTTAGAAAGATACAAGGCAAGACTAGTGGCAAATGGTACTAACCAGCAGGAGGGCATTGATTGCGGTGAGACATTCAGTCAGGTTGTTAAACCGGCCACCATTCGCACAGTTCTAAGCATTGCTATGGGAAAGCATTGGCCGATTCATTAGCTAGATGTGAAGAATGCATTTCGTCATGGGGATTTAAGAGAAACTGTCTACATGCACTAGCCACCTTTTGTCCACTTAGCAGCCCCACATTATGTGTGTCATCTCCGTAAGTCACTCTATGGCTTAAAACATGCCCCAGAGCATGGTATGATCATTTTGCATAGTTCATTATACGTCTTGGGTTTACATGCAACAGATGTGATAACCCTCTCTTTACTTTACATTGAGGGCGTGACACTGCTTATTTACTGTTATATGTGGATGACATTGTTCTTACTGCCTCTACTACTGTGTTGAAAGATGAGATTATTGCACGGCTTAAGTCTGAATTTTCCATAACTGATTTGGGAAAGTTGAGCTATTTTTTGGGGATCTTAGTCACTAGATCTACAGATTATATGTTTCTTTGCCAGCGTAAGTATGCAGAGGAGATCGTGCACAAGGATAAGATGGACAATTGCAAAATTATGTCCACTTCAGTTGATTCTAAATTCAAACTTTGTGCAATGGTCGATACTCCAGTGACTGATCCTACTATGTATCGGAGTCTTGCAGGTACACTTCAGTAACTCACATTCACCAGGCCTGACATTGCCTATGATGTCCAGCAGATATGCTTGTTTATGCATGCTCCCAGAGAACCTCATTTTACTGCCCTCAAACGTATCATTCGATATATTAAAGGCACACTAGATTATGGACTACACTTATACCCCTCCGCACCGACCTCGCTATTATCCTACACAGATGCAGATTGGATAGGCTGTCCAAACACCCGCCGCTCTACATATGGCTACTGTGTGTTTTTGGGTGATAATCTCATCTCTTGGTCTGCCAAACGGCAAGCCACATTATCCCGTTCGAGTGCAGAAGCTGAGTATAGAGGAGTTGCTAATGTTGTTGCTGAGATCTGTTGGCTCCGAAACCTTCTCTTGGAGCTTCAGTGTCCTTTAAGTAAAGCGTCTCTGGTCTACTGTGATAACATATCCGCCATATATCTGCCTCACAATCCGGTTCAGTAGCATCGAACCAAACATGTTGAGATGGACATCCACTTTGTTAGCGAGAAGGTTGCTCTCAGGCATATTAAGGTATTGCACGTGCCTTCCTCATATCAATACGCGAATATTTTCACAAAGGGCCTCCCAAGACAGTTGTTCCTTGATTTCAGATCCAGTCTTAGCGTTATGCCTCCTCCCGCTCCGACTGAGGGGGTGTGTAAACTTGTACAAGTATAACAATACAATCCCTACCCATAATTAGAATATATCCCATATATATTAAATATATTTAGTGATAGATAATTATGGTAAACTAGGATTCCTCTTGTATGGTGACTAGGATTCCTCTTGTATTAGGGTTGTATATTATACACTATATATATTGATATTAATGAGAAAGACTCCCCCAAGGGAGATTAATATCATCTTACAGGTATAACTAACAAGTGTAAACGCAAAATGAAAAATATAATAAAATGCTACGGAACATAGGTTGTATGTCTGATCCGACCCAAGCGGTGCATCAATATCATGTCTCACCCATCTTCGGTGTGTAAGTTCCTATCTTACCTGTCTTTAGCAGTGCAGCGACCTCACATCTTACCCGATCTCACTAGTACTGCATAACACTGCTATTAAATTTTAAGTTACAAAAATTGAACTCTAGAACATTATTTCAAAGTTTTACTTGTAAAATTGAGTGTCATGAAGTTCGGACTTTTACAAGTGAAATTCTAGGAAAATGTCTTGAAATTTAAATAAAGGTTGATAAGATGAAGAAGTAGCCTCTGTCACTTTCAAATGAAGAAGACTAAGGGAAAAAGTTTTTTGTAGCTGAAAAACTAGCATTTTTCTAACATCTCAAACATAAATTAAAGTTCAACTAGTTCTAGAACTGGTTAATAGTATAAATTTTAGGGGCATTTCCGCGATGTACCTAGGCAGCAAAGATAATTACACAACAATATTCATTTGAAAAATGACACTTCATACCTATTTAGAAAAAAATATTTACAAAAACTTCAGCAGGTATATACGTTGTATATCTTTAGGATTACAATACAAATGTTGTACATCTTAATGGTGTAGGTTTTTGTTAGGTTGTTGTACAAATCGGATATTGAAAACTTGTTTCAAACCTAACAAACGTAGAACTGTTTGACTATAGGGTAATTTAAAGCCGTAAACATAAGACTTGAATGATACTTACATGTTTACAATATCTGAAATCTTTATCAACTGTGGGTGCGCACGCGAATACCCTTTCGATTGGAAGCTCCAAACTTCAATGTATTCCTCCTTTGGAAAGCTAGGAAATCCGGCAGAGGTTCGAGAGAGTTTTTGATTCTGAGTCTCTAAGACTTAGAGACTCAGAATAATGATATGAAAATCAAGTGTAATGAATAATGAAGTGTAGGTCTGTATTTATAGGTGAAAAAATAGGTCAAACCGGATTAGGATTTGACCTTGGGCCTGGCCCAAAATTCGAGACAGATTAGGTCATGGCGCCGCGACCCTATGGTGTGGGCGTCGCGGCGCTGACGTAGCCCTACACTGTCTCATTTTATTTTTCGCACATTCTTAATTAAATTCAAAATCCAATTTTGACTTAATTAAAACAATCATTATTCATTTAAATATCTCGATTCTAAATCGAATATTTAATACTCTCTCAATACATCCTTAGGTCGAAAAGACAATCGACATAGTGTGACCCGAACATGCCTTCACATATCGACATTAATCAAATTAAGGTCTACGCGGAACTCCTAGACGACACTGCAAGAAGAACTCAATATGTGAAGTACGTTTACACGAATCCAGTAAACTTAACCTCTATGTGGTAAGATAAAATCCTTTCATTCACGACACACCCGATTAAGCTTAGGATTTGTCAAGTGTCTATCCAAATGGCTTAAGCATTGTATCTCATCTATATTGGTTGAAAACAATATCATATTCTAAATATGTCTATTGCGTTGGCCAACGATTTAGTCAACCTAATATCACTGTGAATCTTAGTGTTCTCTCGAATATACATTCGAGGAATGAATCATAATCTTGGCTCAATTACCACCTTTAATCTACATCGTAATGTACCCAATACAAGCCGTATCTCAACCTATAAGGCATTTGAGCTTAGGACATGATCAAAGTATATTACTCTGTAGACAAGGTGCGCATTGACCTCAAGTCTAAGGACTTTTATCTCCCACACACTGATCATACTTTAGACAAGTATAACAAATAATATATCAGCAGGGTGTATCCATGTGTCCATCACGAGTAGTCATTACTCGTAGCAGGTGAGACATACTACACCCTCTAAGGATGTGATGCAGACCACATGTCGACTTATCACATATCATCGATATCTCATTCTCGATGATCATTAGTCGATGCTATTTTAAGAGTTGCGTTATAATATTAATATCTCACATTATTAATAACAATGTAACCTCTAGAGATGCATATTATAAAATGTTATAAACAATCAACTAATAATTCAATAATTGCAAATGACAAAATATTAATCTCCATTAATAATAATACGAATGTGTATAAAGTACATTTGTCATAATACAGATTGTCTCTAGGACATACATATACTTTCAAATGGTACACAACTATTCTTATCGTTGTATATCATTAAGGTATATAAAATGTGAATATTATATTCTAAAGGTATGCAACTACCTAATCCTTGCAGTGTAATTAAGAGAAAATTTTGTAAATAAATACAAGTAGAATTAACCCTAAATAATCATGTAAAAAGTGGACTCACATTTAGGACTGGTAAACTAGGCCTGTCCAAAATGCAGACCATTACAAACTTGATACAGTAAGTGAGTGATGATCAGTTCATTAAAGGGATATTGACACTTATATACAATCATGAGTATTCATTGACATGTTTTTTTGTCAAATATTAAGTTTAGCAATTGAAGCTCAAAAAAGTAGAATAGTCATCTCTAATTATGATAAGAAATTCAATATTCTCTTCCTAGTTTCATGCTAGAAATATATCCTGAAAATGGCTACCATTTTCATCTCAAATTAAAGATGACCAGATCCAAAAATCAATAGAAAAAGGAAAAGCAATTTCAACTCCTCCTCCAAGTTGGAATTGATCGCGAAAAAGGAAAAAGCAATTTCAACTCCTCCTCCTTTCTTCTTCTCGTTGGAATTGATCGTGAAAACACTTGGATGGGATTATATACAAAATTTAAGGAAGATTAAAAATAATTTGAACTTGTTTCAAGTAAAAAATCAGACCTAGAAAGTGTCTTAGCGACGTGTGTCTATCAGTGTATGTCACACACAAATTTTTATGAAGACACACATATATACATGATATACGGAAGATAAAATAGATAAAGGAAGAACACGGTGGGAGTTAGCTAAGTTACCAAACGACAAGAAGGCATTGCAGAACAAATGGATTTATCGGATAAAGGAAGAACACGATGAAAGTAAGCATTTTAAAGCGAGGCTGATTGTGAAGGGATTTCAACAGAAAGAAGAAATTGACTATACGGAGATCTTCTCTCTCGTAGTAAAGTTGGTGACAATCAGAACTGTTCTTGGGCTGGTAGCAAAGGAATATCTACCTCTTCAACAAATGGACGTGAAAACTATTTTTCTTCACGGTGATTTAGAGGAGAAAATCTACATGAAACAACCTGAGGGATTTGAGGTCAAGGGGAAAGAAAAGCCGGTGTGCAAGCTTCAAAAGACCCTGTACTGACTGAAACATGCTCCAAGATATTGGTATAAGAAGTTTGACAGCTTTATGAAGAAAGCCGAATTCTTAAGGTGCGAGGCGGATCATTGTTGTTACTTCAAGAGATTTGAAGACTCTTACATGATACTGCTCCTTTATGTTGACGACATGTTGATCGTAGGAGCAGACCTACATGAGATTGATAGGCTGAAGAAGAAGCTGTCAGAAGAATTTGCAATGAAGGATCTGGGAGCCGCAAAGAAAATCCTCGGAATGAGAATCATCAGAAGTAAGGAGGGCCTCAAGCTCTCACAAGAAGAATACGTGAAGAAGGTTCTCAAGAGGTTCAACATGGATGATGTGCTAAGCTAGTTAGTACTCCCTTGGCCGAAACTTTCGTTTGTCCAATGATCAGTCGCCTGTGACCAAGGATGAGATGGAGCATATGGATAAGGTCCCTTATGCCTATGTTATTGGCAGTCTTATGTACGTGATGGTATGTACGAGGTCAGACATTGCACATGTAGTGGGAGTTGTTAGCAGATTTATGAGTAATCCAGGAAAGCAACACTAAGAGGCTGTGAAGTGGATTTTCAGGTATCTGAAGGGCAGCTCAAGTTCAGCGTTGTGTTTTCGGAAGTCAGAGACAATATTGCAGGGATATGTTGATGCTGACAATGGTGGTGATGTTGATAACATAAAGAGCACATCCGGGTATGTTTACACCTTCGGAGGTACTGCGATTTGCTAGGTTTTAACGTTGCAGAATATATTAGCTCTCTCTAGATGTGAGGCTGAGTACATTGTCGTGACGAAGGTCACGAAGGAGATGATGTGGCTACAATCCTTTCTGAGGGAATTGGATCAGGACCATGAGGGGAGTGTGATATACTGTGATAGCCAGAGTGTACTTCATTTGGCAAAGAATTCGGTCTATCATTCCCGCACGAAGCACACACAACTCCAGTACCATTTGATCATATCAGCTTTGAAAGATGGCGTATTAGTGCTTGAGAAAATCCCAGGGAGCCAGAATCCAGCAGACATGCTGACGAAGGTCGTGCCGAATGATAAGTTGGACTTCTTGGATGAGGATCAAAGTCGCCGTTGCAGATGGAGACAAATGATTGAAATTAGTCTCCAAGTGGCAGATTGTTGAGTTATGGAGCCTAATTCATCGCCGACACTATGAAGACCCTACGCAGAGTGTGGAACGTTGATCGACCTGACCGGTTAGGTCGACGTGGGGTTGGATTATAGTGGAGGGTATTTTGGGACTTTTGGGCTTGTATTATGTTCGCCCTAGTTTTCGCTATATATTCTGGGGCGCCGTTTTTCTTTGCATGTGAGCAAGAGAGAATCGTAAAAAAAAAAACTCCCTATTTTGATTATAGTGAAATCTGTAGTGGAAAAGTGGACGTAGCTCTCGCATTGAGAGTGAACAACTATAAATTTGTGTGTTATTTGTTCTTCGCTTATTTACTGTTTTCTGATTAGGGCGGATTTGAGACTCAAATCTAAGAAGAAGTTCCAAATAAAAATTCAATATCATCCAGATGAGAGAAATCACAAATACGTATAAAAGAAATCTGAATCCAAGCTTCAATGACCTTTATTTACTTCCAAAAATCGACGGACAACTCAAAAATGAAAGAATATTTCTGTAAAGATTGATTTTAGGGCCTAACTCAACCCCAAAAGCTAGCTCAAAGGGAGGAGGATTGCCAAGCCATATAAGAATACCAAGGACCACTTATCTGCCGATGTGGGAGAACTCACTACCGAAATTCAAAAAGCTTCAAATACATGTTTTCACATTTTTCACTCTGAATCACTATAAAAATTTCAACATTTTTTAAAGTTGTATTCATATTCAAACACAACTCCAATTTTCTAATACTATTTTTCAACTTTTTTTCAAATACTACTTTTTTATGTCCAAAACGCCAAATATAAATAATGTTGGTTATTGGGTGCCAAATCTCTTAGATAAATATTAAATTTGAGCTACCAAATACCATATGCTAAAAATGAGCTCTTTCATACCAATTTTTACACATAATTGTCGTACCGTGTCAATTTCTCTTCATTAAGTTTCGCAATCTCACTAAAAAGTTGTCGTTTATAAATGACTCACCCAGAAATGAGTCAGGAACTTAAATGATAAAAAAAAGTACAAAAGTAACAAAGTACCCCTAAAAAAAGTAGAAGTACCTTTAACGCAACATATGGTCAGTTAAGTTTTTTTAAAGTGAAGAGGAGACTTAGAATAACTAATAATATTGCTGCAATGTGACTTGAAGGTCATGAATTTAAGCTGTGGAAATAATTTTTTGCAGAAATGCAAGATAAGGTTGTGTACAATAGATCCTTATAGTTCGGCCTTTTCCCGAACTCTGCTCATAACGGGAGCTTAGTGCACCTATAGATTATTGTGTTAAAGGTCTCACTAAATCTATGGCAGAGCCTCCATTTCTCACGCTTTGTGTTAAAGGTCTCACTAAATGTAGGACAGAACCTCCATTTCTCACACTTCTCCATTCCTTCATCTTCTTCATTTTTAGTTTTTTTCATACTTTAACCCCTCATAAATCATGTCTCAAGACTTCGGAACGTCAATGTATATGAAAGAAATAATCCCGTTGATTATTTTCATTGATTGAATAGATATATATATACAAGTTACAAAACCTTCTTCTACCATAATTCTAACTCTACAATTATGGTAACTCTACAATTATGGTAGTGTATATTCCTAATTATGGTAACCTATATATTACAATATATTACACATATATTTTCCTAATATACAAGATTCTTACCTTGTCTAATATTAATAATTACCAAAAAAATTAGAGCCAAATCTGGCCAAAGAACTGAGAGACAAATATGGCCAACCGAGAGCCATAAGACATTGCCTTATTTAACACACCCCGCTACATAGCGGGCGGTCTTCAACGCCGAGACTGTCCCTTAAAATCTTCAAAGAGAACCACCGTAGACCCTTTTGTAAAGATGTTCCAATTTGATAACGCTGACGGGACATGGCATACGCAAACTTGACCCTTTGCAACCTTTTTCAAGGACAAAGTGAATGTCCATTTCGATATGCTTAGTACGCTGGTGTTGAACTGATTACCCAAAGGTAGATGGCACTAATGTTATCGCAATATACCAAGGTTGCCTTCCGAATAGACAATGAAGCTCCAAAAGCAAATTACGAGCCAACATGATCTGAGACCACATTCGCCACCTCGATATTCTCGCCGTGACTTGAGCGTGATAGGGTTGCCTGACGCTTTGTCGACTCAGAGACCAAGTTTTTGCCAAGGAACATACAGAGCTTAAGTCGACCGGCCTGCGTCGGACAACCACCCCAATCAAGATCCGTAGGAAACAAATGTGGATGTAGATGACGGATACAAGTGCAACTCATAGTTCTAGTGTCCCCCGAATATACCTAATGACGCTTGATTGCATTCATGTGCTCAACTCGGGATCATGCATGAATAAACACACACGAACCGCATATGTAATATCCGGGTCTCGGTAAAGCGTAAGATACCGAGGGCCCCCGCAAGACTACGATAACGGATCGGTCCTCAGATGGCGCACTCCGCCAGGCACTTAGTTTTGGGTTTGCATCAATCAAGGAGGTAGACTTACGGGATGACATCCCAGCCCTTTCTCGATGATCTCAAGAAGATACTGCTGGAGACAGTAAACAACCCACCGAATGACGCTTGACGACAATCCCCAAAAATAACTCAATGCCCTAAGTCTTTCATGCAAACTCGTAATCGAGCATGGTCATGATAGACAGCGTAAGGCATCTCAAGAGGCTAAGATGATATCATCCACGCATACAGATGTATGCCAAGGACGAACCATCAGCGGGTAGATGAACAAGGAATTATCTAACCCGCCGTGGAGCGAACTCCCATAGTTGAAACAAATTCAAGAAACCTCGTGTACCAAGCCCTCGAGATCGCTTAAGCCCATACAATGATTTCTTCAACAAATGCATGATTAGGTGGTTGGGATCCCTCAAACCCAACTACCGGATGATATAGATCAAGCTTTCGGTGTCACCATGTAGAAAGCATTCTTGGACATCCAACCGATGAATTGACCAAGTCTTTGAAAGAGCCGAGCTAAGCTACATAACGGTAGGTAGCCGGTTTGACCACCGGACTAAACGCCTCACCACAATCAATTCTAACCTCGAAGTCTTTACCATCACCAACAAGTCGCGCTTATGTGTCGAGCAAAGGACCCATCTCAATTCTCCTTATGAGCAAAATCCACATAGACCTCGATAACATTAATACCATATGGACGGGCACTAACTCCCACGCCTTATTAGCAATAAGAGCATTATATTCATCACCATAGCAATTTTCCGCTAGTCATTTAAAGTCGCACGGATTATTGGCAAGGGGGATTTAGAGACATCCGAATGTAAATTAAATCGTCTTTTAGGTATAAAAATACCCCTGGCCGACTTCGAAAGTGACCTATTTATGACTCGAGGAAGAATTGAGAGAATTTTGGGAATTTTTTCGTCGGACGGATCGCCAGCAGCAAAGTGGCCTGCCGCCCAAATCGGGTAATTGTTGGATCTCTGGCTTACCGGACCCGCCTAATTGCTGGACTGCCCACTCGAACTGCTGGCATTGCCGAATTATCAAGGCAGATGCGGGTCCAATGGCAAGTCTACTGAGGATTTAGGGCGCGAGAGGTCCGAAAAATTCAATAATATACTAGGATATTTGGTCATCCAAAAATTATACGACTTAGGCTCGAGTATGAACTTTCGTGAAAGGAAATTGGGTTTCATAAAAATGGTACGGTGATTTATTATGATTTTCTTGGAGGATAAATCAAAACACTTATAACCACGATGATTCACTGATAACCCAAAAACACACACTGGGTAGACTAGCCCAAGTTTGTTAATTGTGGTGGATGGGAATAACGGATAACACAAGCACCCAAAAATCAAGATGAGAATAAGAAGGGTTCTTATTATATAGGATTTTGAGGGGGAAGAATATGTCGACCTTAGACGGAATTATGTTAAGAAGATATGTGGCCATTTGTAGAGCATGATGCCAAAAATATGAGGTACGGAGGCATGAATTAAGAGAGTTCGGACAATGTTATTTATGGAACTAATTTTGCATTCGGCTTTCCCATTTTGTGAAGATGCACGAGGACACGAAAAATGAAAATTTATCCCATTATTAGCAATAAAACGCCTGAACTCCCTATTGTCATACTCTTTCCCATTATCACATTGAATATTTTTATTTCTCTTCGAATCGAGTACGAATGAACGCCTAAATTTGATGAAGACGGAAAACACTTGTGATTTATTCGCAATTGGAAACGTCCCACAAAAATCTAGAATAATCATCTAAAAAGAGAACATAATATCGATGACCCATGAACTAAGAATGTGAGATGTCCATAAGTCGCTATGAATAATTTCAAATGGCTTTGAAGTATGAGAATTGGAGTCTACAAATGGCACTAACAATTTTTCCTAAAGAACAAGACTGACAAAGTGGAGGATGACTCGTGACTTACAAGAAATAAAGCTATTTTTATCTAAAACTGATAAAATAGAAGATCCTGATGACCTGCATTTGAGCATGCCACATGGAAGGAGTAGATGACTGCAAAGATGCATTTATCGCAAGGCTCGGACTCGATGGATCAAACCGGGCATAGATACATCCCTACTATCACACCTTATGAGATGACTCTCGCCTTGAAATCCTTCACATAGAAACCAAAGGATCAAATTCAACGGAAACAGAATTGTCATTTGTGAATTTCGACAGACACCAAATTTTTAATCAATTTAGGAGCATGTAACGTATTTTTCAAGACGAGTGGTGGATTGGGGAGACAACGCTCACCATACCCTAAAAATTGAATAGAACTGCCATTACCACAATTATCTCTAGGGTGCTCAAATTGGAATAAGATGAGAGAGTACCGATTCGGTCATGTGAGCGGTGGCACCTGTCCATATACGAATTTGGGTCCGCTGAGATAACCCCAAGCGCGTGCATCGCTGCCCTCGGGATATCGGCCGAGCGGGCCTGCATGATGGGCCTGGCGGCGTGGTTCGGGGCTCAAGAACTCCTCGTCCGCGGGTGCACCCGTGGCCGTAGTCGCTGCTGTTACCGCTGGCCATCGCCAGCCGGCCGCCACCGCTGGTATTGGGCTGATCGGCTGCACCACCGCCACCGGAAACCGCCGCTGGATGGTACGCCATTGGCCCCACCGCCGCCCATGGCGGTGGGGCCATCAGACTCTGGCCGACCCACCGGGCCGCTTATTGACTACCGGAACCGCCAACAGACCCGCCGCATTTCCCTCCGCGATTTTTGTTATTATTCTTGCGATTATTCTTGTCGCCACCATTATTATGGTTTTTGGCCCAATTATTAACAAAACCCGGCGACTAGGAGATGATGCCACCATGACAACCGGGCTTGCTCCAGAGTCGCTTTTAGCCAAACCGCTTCTTCCAACGCCAAGATAGCGGCTTGATGGAAGTTCTCGGGAAGAGGGTTGCTTTGGCGAAGGAGAGTTCCAACACCATTATAAGCCTCCAAAGACCGCAACCAACCGTAGAACTAGACGATTATTTGTTACTGTGGCGCCAACATTACTGAGTTGATCCGCCAACTTCTTTAGTTTCTGCAATATGCCAAACGCTCGTGAATTCATCCATTCAACGAGAATTTCGCCGAAAGTGTGATGACACGTGAATGTTGGTTGTCTTGGAATATGTCACGCATCTATTCCATGCACCATAGCCGTGGTATCCTGGATCAATAATCGCTTGTAGACGGTCCACCGAATAGTGGCGATATCCACCGAAGAATCCGGTGAGCATCAAGTGTAATCCATAACTTCGGGATCCTCCGCAGAAGAGGTCTAGCGGGAGGAACGATGTGATGAAGAACTTGATAAGATATAGCGTGAATTTTAAACAACTCCGCCCATCGCTAGCATATCGACGCTTTTCCATCTCAAGGACAATAGTGACACCGAGCTTGATATTGGAAACCGCAGGCAGGTGAAAATTGTTCTAGACATATTGAAAGAACAAAGAAGGAGGGGAAATTTAAGAGAGGTTTTGAGAGCGGAAGACAAAATTTTGGAAGAGAAAACCCTGAGGAGTGGGGTCTCGGCCAAAGGGAGGCAAAGTTTGAGAGATAAAACTTTGTTTAGACCTAGTCTCTGATACCATGAAAGAAATAATCTGCTGATTATTTTCATTGATTGAATAGATATATATACAAGTTACAAAGCCTTTTTCTACCATAATTCTAACTCTACAATTATGGTAACTCTACAATTATGGTAGTGTATATTCCTAATTATGGTAACCTATATATTACAATATATTACACATATATTTTCCTAATATACAAGATTCTTACCTTGTCTAATATTAACAATTACCAAAAGAATTAGAGCCAAATCTGGCCAGCAAATCCGAGAGACAAATATGGCCAAATCCGAGAGCCATAAGGCATTGCCTTATTTAACAGTATACTATAGAACCCGATGTTTGTTCGTACAGTCTATATATAGGTCAAAACATCAAGGACCCTAGAAAATTCGGACCGCCGTCTATGGTGTTGTAAATGCCCGAAATAAGTTTTTTTACATCTTTTTATAGAGTAATTATCATATTGTCTACTTATTCTAGTTTCAAAATAACTAATTTTTTATTTGTTATATTTATAGGCAAATGGTGGGTGCAAATACTTTAAGCAGGAAGCTAAAGATCCCGTTGATAAAATCGTGGTGGCGTGGTTTAAAAAGCTTTTGATTGATAGAGATACCACGACTTTACGAAACAATAGAGATACCGTGAAATTTGATTTGCCGTTTAAAATTAAAGAAGCTGAAGAAAAAATTGAACTTCTTGAGTTGTTGGTAATAGACTGAGGAAAAAAAAGTTACTTCAAGGATAACCTTAGAGATATCAATGCAAGAGAAATGCTTTGTAAGGAAAACTGAAATTTTGGAGGATGATTTGTGGTATCTTCTTGACATACATTTCAAGCATATTCAAAGTGATAAAAAATTGAACTTCTTGAGTTGTTGGTAATAGAATCGGGAAAAAAAAGTTACTTCAAGGATAACCTTAGAGACATCAATGCAAAAGAAATGCTTTGTAAGGAAAACTGAAATTTTGGAGGATGATTTATGGTATCTTCTCGACATACAATTCAAGCACATTCAGAGTGATTAGGTCCCTATATTCATCTAGCCCCCTCAAAAAATCAGTCAAAGAGTCACCGTCAATGATATTCCACTCGTCGTAATTGACTAAACCTTGCGGTGAAAAAGGTATTGGATATCTCCCTACTACTGATAATTTAAAATATCGCCTACTAACTTTAATTCTCTAATATAAGGCATCAGATAATATTGAGTATTTCAAGTTAACTGGAAACCTAACATGATATTTAATGGAATACTATAATGCACAGTATTAGACTCATGAACAATATCCCCGTCCCAGAATAATGAAACCTTAACAATTGAAGGATCCGACATTCTTAAAAATTTACGAGTTGAATGAGTTTTTACCTCATTCAAAATCCGCTTTAAATAGACTTTGAATTAGCTCAAACGTATTATATACCACAAAAGATTCTTGCACCATGCAATAATTTGTTGCGTTAAAGGACTTAACTAGCATAAATGCCGTCCCTCCGGCTAAGACCTTTAACGCAATATATTATTGCGTTAAAGGTGCTAAGGGGTACCTTTGACCTTTTTGAGTCATTTAACTTCCGGACTCCCCAAAAATGGACTTAAACAAACATATCTTTTTATAGGAAAATGGTGAATGAGTGGACTCAAATGTAAGAGAAGTCAAAATTCAAAAAGGCCAGAAGATGCTATTACCAGAGAGTGCAGTCCTTTTCCAGCTTATAAATATACTGCTTAAATTTGCATACATGAATTCAACTCTAATCCCAGAAAAATAATATATCTACTATGTAAAACTAGTTAATAAAATTAGGACTATTACCTCATGTAGTAGTTCTTGTATGGTTAAGAGTAAAGACAGATTCATAATTTAAACGTAATAGTCTAAAGTTCTGAGTTCTTTAAAGATTCCATAAAAGATTCTTATTGGGGACAATGAGAATTTTGAATTTCAGGACATAATTACGGAACTTTACGTTGTAAAAATCGAACTACAGAATAGTATTTTGAAGTTTCACTTGTGAAGTTGAGTGTCGTGGAGTTTGAATTTCGGGAAGTAAAAATCTAGGATAATGTGCTAGAGTTTGAAAAAGGCTGAGAAGATGAAGAAGTAGGTTCTGACACTTTCAAATGAAGAAATTAAAGGGAATAAGTTCTTCGTAGCTAAAAATTAGCTAATATTTAACATCTCAAACGTAAGTTATAGTTCAACAACTAGTCCTAAAATTGGCTATTGGTATAATTTTCAGGAATATTGATGCGTGTGCCTTAGACGGCTAAAAATAATTATGCGAGAATGTCCATTTAAAAAAATATGACACCCCACACCTATTTAGAAAAAAATATTTATAAACCACTTAGCAGGCATGTACATTGTACACCTTTGGGTTACAATACACATGTTGGATACCTTAATGGTATACAACAATATGGTTCATATATTTTTAATGTTTGTACAAAATGTGAATAGTATATTATGATCTACAACGTACCTAGTGTAATCAGGGGAGAATTTTGTAAATAAATACGGGTAGAATTAATCCCGAATATAGGAAATTACACCCAATGATCTTAGAAATGGATGATCTTAACACTTTAATTATCACTGCTCTGTGGGAAAATCTTCAAGGTCAAAAGACAACTTGTTAAACTTGATATTTTACCTATAGGGTAAACTAGGTCAAAAATTCAAGTCTAGGGGTGTGGATAGTTTGGATAACCCGGAATCCGAATCGAAATTCAAATATTTTGGACTTCTATTTTTGAAAATATCGAATTTTGGATTGAGTTTCGGATTTAATTTTAAAATTTTTGGATTTTGGATCGGATTTCGGATTTGAAGCTTCGGATTTTTGGATATCCGAAAATCAAATTTCTTATACCTTATGTTTAGGCTACCCCACTATCCATTAATATATTAGTGCATTACCTATATGTCCAATCATTAAGTCAAATATACCTTAACCATTATATATCAACTCCTATATTCAAAATATTACTAAGTTCAATATGTTTGAATTTGTTAATTTTAAAGATGACTAGTTATTAGATTTCCTTTTTATTTTCATTGTCAGTATATATTCTATGCCTGAGATGATTTTACTAAATTAGACTTGTTAATTCATAGGACTAGTGCTTCTGTTGCATCCTTGGCGATAATTTTATTGCTTGTAGAAGTACTTTATTTATATGAGTGTGATAGCGACGAGGAACTATATATTAAGTCAAATTGATATAAATATTTTATTTGATTGTTCATTTTGTAAGACGGAAAAGAAGAATCAATTCAACTTTTAATTAAGCCGAACCGAAAATTCGAATTATTCAAATCGATTTATCCGAAATCGAACTTAAAAAAAATTGATCTGATCCGAACGTATTTGTATCGAATTCGAATTACATATTTCGAAAATTATAATTCGAAATATGCTAAACCCGATCCAAACCGACCAATGAACAAGCCTGAGTTCAACATCATCCACCTTCATAGTCATTCTTGTAAATTTTCCCTCCCCGAACAATCCTGAAATAAATACTCACATTTTGGTAAGCTGGACCTGTCCAAACTGCAGACCATTACAAACTTGACGCAGTAAATGAGTAATGATGACTGATGAGTTCATTAAATTTCTCAATGTCACCAGGGGCTGCTCAAGAGTGTTGGGGTCTAAAGCCAAAATTCAACGAAGGATCTTACTTTTTTTTTTTTCACAAAATGAGAAAAGAAAAAAAATCATATATATTTTTATTTGAAGTCTAGAGGATCTATTCCAAATATATAACTCATTAACTTCCTCAAGAGCTTATTTTTTAGATTATATCAAAGATTTAATTTTTTTATATTTTCTAATTGACATATCTTATATTCTAATAAATAATTAAAATGACAATATATATTACGTAGTAAATATCAAAACAAGCAAGTTTTAGATGAAAACAATACTAAAAAGTTGAAATAATAAAATTTGATTAAAGAAGTTAATAACTTGATTTGAGAATACTTGTTTGGTGCTTCAATATACTTCTTGCAATATTTGATGCCCGAAAAAAATAAAAATAGCAAATTCATATATTGTAGCTCTTGTCTTTCTGAGAAATTCAGTAAAAGAGTCTCTTGAAAAATAAAAAAAATATAAAAGCAATATATTAAGTATCGTAAAGAGGTCAACCATGAGCCTTTTTTTTGTCAATATACTAAAAATAGATTCAACATTTATACTATACATATATTACTTACTGATTTTGGGGTCTTCTTTTCTATTAATTAGTTAATTGTATTTTTAATGACAAAAAATTTAATGTACTTTATGTGGGGTTTTGTTGGGTTCAAAACATATAAGTAGGCACAGCGGAAATTTAAAATTTTATTCTACCTACCCCAACAATTTCTTCTGGTATGGTTATATGACAATCGAAACATGTAACATCAAACATGAACACTTATAGGTTAATAAATCTGGAGTCTTTACTTAGGATTACACGCGACTGTCCCTTCGACTGCAAGCACTATGCTATGGTGTATTCCTCTGTCAAGAAAGCTAGGAAATCTTGGTAGAGGTTTGAGAGAGTTTCATCCTAGACTCTAAGTCTAGAATTAGTTTATAGAATTTATATTCTTAATATGCTAATAACTAGAGATTAGTGATGTATATATAGTGATTTTTAGGTCACAAAATGGATTAGAGTTGGGCTCCAAGCCTGGCCCAAAACCGAGGTGCAGTGGGCGCTTTGACTGGCTCATTTGTCGGGTCGCGCTGGCTCACCTAGCAAGCAACACCGTGACTCGACCTAGCGGTACATGCGCCTTACGTCAAACAATGTTTCCCGTTTTTCGTTTAACATATATATTTAGCACATTAAATCCAAATTCTAATTTTGATTTAATTACATAATTTTCATCTAATAGAAATTATCCCATAGTTATTATCAATTTAAATATCTCGATTCCAAATGGAATATTTAATACTTTCTCAATACACCCCTTAGATCGAAGAGACAATCGACATAGTGTGACCCTATAGGCCTTCATATATCGACACTAATCCAATTAAGGTCCATATGAAACTCCTAGAATGCGCCATACGACGAACTTAATATATGAAGTACGTTTACATGAATCCAGCAAACACAACCTTTATGTGAGATGATAAATTCCTTTCATTCGCGACACACTCGATCAAGCTTAGGATTTGCCATGTGTCTATCCAAATGGCTTGATCACTTTATCTCATCTATATTAGTCGACAACTAGATCATATTCTAAATATGTCTCTTGCATTGGCCAATGACTTGGTCGACCTAATATCACTGAGAAGTTGGGTGCTCTATCGAATATCCAATCGAGGAATGAAACCTATTCTTGTCTCAACTACCACCTTAATTTACATCATATTGCACCCAACACAAGCCGTATCTTATCCTATAAGGAGTTTAAGCTTAGGACAGGGTCAAAGTACATTACTCTGTAAACAAGATGTGTATTGACCTCAAGTCAAATGACATTCATCTCCCACACGCTGATAACACTTTAGACATGTATAACAAATAGTTTATCAGCAGGGTATACCAATACTTTCCAAAAGTATCCATGTGTCCATCATTAGTAACCATTACTAGTAGCAGGTGAGACATACTACATTCTCTAAGAATGTGATGCAGACCACATGTCGACTTATAACATATCATCGATATCTCATTCTCGATGATCATTAGTCGAGGCCGTTTTAGAGTTACGCTCTATCATTAATATCTCACTCTATTAATGACAACGTAAGCTCAAGGGATGCACATTAATGAATAATTACAAACAATCAAATAATAATTCAATAATTGCAAATGCTATAAATATTAATCTTATTAATAATACGAATGTGTTCAAGTACATTTGTTCCTAACAATGATTGTCTCTATGACATACATACTTTCACTTTATAATATTTTTTACATTATATTAATGAAAAATGAAGCCCCAAAATGAGAAGTCTAAAGCCTAGGCTTTTTTACCCAAAAGTCACTCCTGAATGTCTCTAAAAAGTGCAGTTTATAAATGGGTCAGAGATTTAAGCAAACAGATCTTTCATAGGAAAATGGTGAATGAGTGAAATACGTCAAAACTCAAAAAGACCAGAAGAATCCTATTGCCAAAAAGTACATGTACTGTTTAAATTAGTAAAGTATATATGAATGGGTTAATTTCATAAATAGTCACTTAACTATTATTATTTTTCATAAAAATCACTTAATTATTATTTTTAATATAAAAATTACTTAATTTTAAGCAACTAACAGAAAAGTCACTAAAACCACTCCAGGTGTCACTAAACCACTCTTCCATGAATAATTTATTTTTTACTCTTTTTTTATTAAAATATAATAAATAAAATTTTAATTTAAAAGATTCAACTCGACCCGATCCAAAACCCATATGAAAAAAGTAAATCACCTTTCATATTCTTCTCTTTTCCCTATCATTTTAAAATTACTGTATCTTTTACCTTGTATTTGTTTTTACATTTTTAAGTTTTTAAAAATGTATTACTCTACATAATCGTCAATAATTTGTGAGATTAGCAACTTAAATCATAAGGCAAATGACCGGCTACAATAATAATACTTATAGTGTAAAAGTTATTTAACATATCATAAGCAGTCATCTCCCCTAAAATTAATAACCTAAAAATAAGGCAAGTAAGTTCCTATAGCAAGTAAATTTGAAATTTATGATGACAATGTAATATTTCGCTAAGAGAAACTCTGCTATAGCCATTTCTGTACATTCAATGTATTCTACAGATAGAGGAATACATAGAGTTGAACATAGTGAAATAAGAAATTGAAATATTTCGTTGAAATTGTTCGTTTGGAAATTTTCCGAAGAGCTAATCATAGGTTCTTCTCTCCATCGGAACAATAGAGCCATTGTGCTCATTACTAAACTTGTTGAAGATATGAAATATAACCAAGATATATCTTTTTTATCAGAGATTGAATCAATCATCAGAAGAAGAATAAGGCAAAAAATTAGGATACATTTTGGATAAATCAAACTTCCATCGAAGAGAAGCAAATGAAAGGCTTTCAGAAAAATTCTCGTAGAATTGAGAATGAAGTTTTCATTCTGTACATGCCAGATCATGAATTAGTAACTGCTTCCAATTTTCAAAAATAAAAATCCCAATTGTGTCAAACTTTCCATTTTTGGAATAGATACGGAATCGCCATGAATAGGATCAAACCTTATTCCATGATATTTACATGAGGTTCCTCTTTAAGAAAGTCCCCGGGAGGGCTTAGTTGATCCATGATTTATGTTTCATCTTTCATTTTCTTTTCATTTGTTCAGAGAAATCTATCGATCAATTTTGATTTTTTTTTCTCTTGATTCTTTTGCGATCGAGATGTATAGATCATGTTCATGGATTAACGAAAATATGAAAAAACTCTATTTGCCTCTGCCATTCTATGAGTCTCTTCCTTTTTGTGTATGGCATCGCCACTTCCTTTGGCAGCATTCACTAATTCGAAACTTAATTTGAAAGTCATATTTTGACCTGGACGTTTTTGGGATGCCGCTAATAACCAACGAATGGCAAGTGATTTTCCTTGTGTGAATCCTATGTCAATAGGAACTTGATGAGTCGATCCACGTACATGTCTTGTTTTTACTGTTATATCGGGAATTACTCCACGTATTGCTTTACGTAAAACAAATAGTGGATTTGTTTTCGTCTTTTATTGAATCTTTTTCATGGCTCGATAGATAATTTGATAAGCCAATAATTTTTTTTCGTGTTTCAGAATACGGTTAAACAACATGTTAACTAATAGATTACGATAAATCGGATCGTATTTTGCTATTTTTTTCTACAGTACCTCAACGTGACATGAGCGTGAAAGGGGTTCAAGAATCAAATTTCTTTTTATAAGGGCTAAAATCACTTATTTTGGATTTTTTACCCCATATTGTAGGGTGGATCTCGAAAGATATGAAAGATCTCCCTCCAAGATGTACATACGACTTTCATCGAATACGACTTTCCGCAGAATTCTATATGTATCTATGAGATCGGGTATGAAATTATGTTTACTCACTTTAAATTGAGTATCTTTTCCCACCCTTTCCTTCTAGGATTGGAAATCCTGTATTTTACATATCCATACGATTGAGTCCTTGGGTTTCTGAAATAGTGTAAAGAGAAGTGCTTTGAATCATTGCTATTTGACTCGGACCTGTTCTAAAAAAGTTGAGGTATTTCGAATTGTTTGTTGACACGGATAAAGTCAGGGAAAACCTATGAAATTTATTTCAATATTGAACCTTGGACATATAAGAGTTCCAAATCAAATCTCTTTAGAAAGAAGATCTTTTGTCTCATAGTAGCCTGCTCCAGTCCCCTTACGAAAATTTCGTTATTGGGTTAGCCATACATTTCACATGTTTCTATAGATTTACATGGCATCATAAAATGATACAAGTCTTGGATAAGAATCCACAACGCACTAGAACACCCTTGTTGATGATCATTTACTTCGACAGCATCTAGGGTTCCTCAAACAATGTGATATCTCACACTGGGTAAATTCTTAACCTTTCCCCATCTTACTAAGACTACAGAATGTTCTTGTGAATTCTGATCAATACCGGGTATATAAGCAGCTATTTCAAATCCAGTGGTTAATCGTACTCTGACAACTTTACGTAAGGCATAGTATTTTTTTGGGGTGGTAGTGTAAAAGTTGACAGATAAGTCACCCTTACTGCCACTCTACAGAATCGTACATGATATTTTCACCTCATAAGGCTCCTCGTTTAATTCTTTCAAATTCATTGGATCCTTTTCCGCGTTCAAGAATCCCCCCTTCTTCCACTCCGCCCCGAAGAGTAACTAGGACCAATTTAGTCATGTTTTCATGTTCCAATAGAACACTGTTTATTTTTTATTATTATCAAAGGATAAGATTATTCTCTTTACCAAACATATGCAGATCCAATCACGATCTTATTTATAAGAAGAACAAAAGATCTTTCTTGATCAATCCATTTACCCACATTCATCAAGAATAAGAAAGATCATTTTCAAGTTTGAATTTGTTCATTTGGAATTTGGGTTCTTCTACTTCATATTTATTTAATATGAATATTTTTCCTCTTTTTTTTTTATTATCCCTTAAGTCCCATATGTTTGATCCTGTAGAATTTGACCAATTTTCATTGAATGAAAGGTACGGAATAAATCAGATTGATAAAAGTACCATGTGAAATCTTCGATTTCCCCCTTCTTAGATCCCTATCCCATAGGTACAGTGTTTGAATCAATAGAGAACCTTTTTGTCTATATGAATCTATATTATTCCATTCAAAATCCTTCCCGATACCTCCCAAGGAAATCTCAAATTTGGATGAAATAGATTCATAATCAAATTTGGATCCCAAATTGACGGGTTAGTGTGAGCTTATCCATGTGGTTATGCACTCTTTGATTATGAATCTGTTTTCTGAAAGATCCTAGCTTTCGTACTTTGGTGGGTCTCCGAGATCCTTTCGATGACCTATGTTGAAGGGATATCTATCTAATCTTATCGATTGCATAAAGAATGCGGTAGCAACGAAATCGGGGAAAGTATACAGAAAATACATTCTTTTCTATTATATTAGATATATTATTATATTAGATTAGTATTAGTTATTAGATTAGTATTAGTTAGTGATCCCGACTTAGTGAGTCCTTTCTTCCGTGATGAACTATTGGCACCAGTCCTACATTTTATCTCTGTATACCAAGGAGAAAAGGGGCTCGATGGGAAGATGAATGTACCATGAGAGAAGCAATGAGGTCAATTTCTTTCAAATATACAACATGGAATATGGAAATGTAGTTGGACTCTTATGTAGATCCGAATGAATCATCCTTTCCACGGAGGTAAATCTTTGACTGCTACGCAAGAGAATAGCAAGTTCTAAATTCTGTCTCGGTAGTACATGCATTTCTATTACTATGAAATTCATAAATGAAGTAGTTAATGGTAGGGTTACCATTATCCTTTGTGTAGTGACGAATCTTATATGTGTTCCTAAGAAAAGGAATTTGTCCATTTTTCGAGGTCTCAAAGGGGCTTGGAAACACATAAGAACTATTGAATAAAAAAGAGATGTAACTCCAGTTCCTTCGAAATCAGTAGTCAATCCTATTTCTGATAGGGGCAGTTGACAATTGAATTCGATTTTGACCATTATTTTCATATTCGTAATAGTGCGAAAAGAAGGCCCGACTGCAAGTTGTTCAAGAATAGTGGTGTTGCATTTCTCGACCCTTTGACTTAGGATTAGTCAGTTCTATTTCTCGATAGAGCGGGTAAGGGATATAACTCAGCGGTAGAGTGTCACCTTGACGTGGTGGAAGTCATCAGTTAGAGCCTGATTATCCCTAAGCCCAATGTGAGTTTTTCTAGTTGGATTTTCTCCCCCGTCGTCGTTCAATGGGAATGGATAAGAGGCTCGTGGGATTGACTTTGTCGCACCCGATTTTGACCCGCGGGCTTCGCGACGCGATGGCGTTGATTCCCTCTGGATCGGTTAAAAACTGCTTGCTTTGAGGAGTCGCCACCTAATTATTCTAACGTGAATTAGGGCACCTGAAAGTTAACTAAAAGCTGCAAAATAACTCCAATTTTGTGATCTGCGAAACTAATGAGATTCTAGGTAAGGGTTCTTTATTATCCTAAAGGGAAGGGGTTAGGCATCCTTTAAGATCCGCTAACACGATTATCACGTGGTCAAACTCGGGTTAATTATTATGTTAAAAGTGCATTTTTACAAGTATAAAAATAATGTTGCAAGTATTTAATGAAATGATGCATTTGTACAAGCATGCATTTGTATGACAATAATATACATGTAAAGCTAAAAAAGAAGAATGAATATGCATTATTATGAAAATTGATAAAGATGTATGCAATGTGATTTCTTATGAGGCGGGCAGACTTGAAAATAGATAAACTAGCGATTAACAATTTTAAAACTAACGCGAACCCTAAAAATAAATGAACTAGCAATGGGTTTCAAGTTTTTAGACTACCTATTAATTAATTCTATGTTTGCCTATTCTAAACATTTCAATAATTTCACGAGTACAATAATATTACAATACGGAATGAAATAAAGGCTGAATTAAGAAAGTAAATGACAACAACAAAATAAATAATCTCAGGGGTTATTTGCCTTCTTTGACTTTATCTTTGCAAGCTGTCAAGAATAAGCGGTTAGAAACAATTAAATATACATAACTTGAATCAAGTATCCAAAACAATAAATGTTTTTATTCACGGAGGGCTCGGACTTAAATTTTTAAAGATCATTCCAATCACGTCGTGGTTGCAGAACATATGACTCGGTGGTCATTTTAGTTGCCTTGCCTACTCGAACATGTTGGTCTCGGGTGAAGAGATTTAAGTTTCATCCTTGCCCAGAAGCTTTATTTTCCGTCTTTTACAGCGTGGAGGCCTCAAAAATCGGCGGATATTTTTCATCGACCAAGTGTAGTATTTAATTCCAATCGGTAAAATTTGTATCGAAGCGATTGAAAAAGAATAGAAATTGAGAGAAATGATGTCGAAGGGGCCAGCGACCTCAATTTATTTTCCTTCGGCACAAGTGCGATATTAGTTAAGAAAATAAAGCGATCAAAAGCAGAAAGATATCGTCGCCGCGGATGTTAAAGCGATGCGAGAAGCGAAGCGAAAAAAGTGCGACCTCGAATTTAATTTCATCGGCCTATGTAGTATAATATTCAAATCGTAAAATGGTGCCAGCTTGATAAAAAAGAAAAAGCGAAATTGAAAAATAATATGCGGAAGGAATGCGATATTTAGTTTAAAGCGATGAAACGGTAAAGCATTAAATATCATTGCACGGATGTTTTTAAGCAACGAGATGAAAGCAAACAAAAAAGCGCGGCCTCGAATTTAATTTCATGAAGCCTAAATGCGATTATTAGTTAAAATGATAAAAAGCCAAAACAACAAGATAGTTGTGTAGCAGGATGTTTAAAATGCCAAAAAAAAAAAAGCGGCGATTCCACAATTAAAGCGTCAGGCAGTGCGAAATTTTACTCGACCGGATCACGAGCGGATTTCAGGTTCGGAGTTGACGAGCCGAATCACATTTTCTTGAATTTTGGATAATAAACAACAAGATATTAAAACACAAAATCCAAAAATTTATTGAGTAGAGTCGACGACCGAGAACAATGACTTGAAACCGCGCCGGATACTTCAGCTTGAATCAAATTCTTTCAAAATTTCGGGTAACCAACAACACATGATATAAACATACAAAAATCACGGAAATTAACGGCAGGGTCGGTGACGACGGCAGATTCGATGACGGCGAATCGGATGTTTTTCAACGAATCGATTTTCTCCAAATTTGGATACACACAACAAAGTAAAACATAAACACTGGAGATTTTCGTCCGAACATGGGGTGACGGGCGGATTGTGACCCTATCGAAATAAAACCACCAAAAGCGGATCGAAAACCGCAGCCAGATCAAACGCGATACCACGACAAAAGTACAAACCACCAACAAAAGCAAGCGGAAACCACGGACAAGAGTGCGGAACCCTGTTTGGGACTTGGACCTCAAAAACCCCCAAAATCGGCGGTGGTGTGGGTGGTGTAGGGTGTCTGGCGTGGGTTGGTGTCGGAGGCTTGAAGATGGCCCGTGTAGGAGTCACGGGTATGGGAGTCGTCGATTGTGGGTATGGTAGTGGTGAAGGTGGCGGTGTAGGGGTGACTTCTGAGCGTGGTGTAAATCGTTGTGGCCGGCGGATGGGTAAATTAGCCGGTATGGGAATAGAGTCGTTGGTATGGGCGATGATGGAAGCGACCCGTTGAGAGAAGAGAGAGAGTGAGATTATATGGAATGAATGTTTTGTTGTAGGGTTTTTGGTTTTAAAGGGGAAATAAAGGAAAAGGAATTGGGTATTGAAGGCGATCAAGGGTGGGCTTGCGGTTTTAGAGTTTGGCGAATTGGACCACGGGTAGGGGATAAGTGGGGTGATTAGTTGGGCCTTGGATGGGGTCAGAAAATGGGTTGTTTTTATTGTAATGGGTTGAGTAGAAATTGTTTTTGGGGAAATGAAGTGGGTTAAGATATAAAAAGGATTGAAATGGGTTATGGGTAAAAATATAAAAAGGAGGTTTTATTATATAAAAGAAAACTTTGCAAAATTTATAAATTATAAAGATGATAATATGATAAAATATAATATTTGTGAAATGCTTGATGCTTAAAAAAAATAAAAATACAGCGCCGTTTTGCGAAAATAAAAATAACATATAATATTAAGATAAAGTATGCTTGTGATATAAAAATGCAAATGGCAGTAAAAATGCAAATAATAAATGATAATAATGATATATATACACATATATGCCTATATTTTAAAATTGTTTTAAAGTGTCAAAAATATTAAAAATTGCAAATTAAATCCAAAAAGATGGGACAAAATTGGGTGTCAGCGGATGCCTCTTTGGGCCATGAGCGATGAAAGAGTTTTCGGTCAAAGAAGTTGGTAGTAGCCAATTTTGTCACGATCACCGACTGAGGAAGATTAGAGATGCATGGTGGTAAAATAGAATCCAGGGAGAAGGATTATAAGAGATGAGTGCGATTCAAGAAACAATGCCCGGTGTCGAGCTTATGATGACAGTTTGCCGGATGTTGTGGCCGAGATCTTGGGGAAGGTTGAGCGATGTTGAAGAACTTCCCGATCACGGATGATGATATATCATAGGCGTGATGAGGTGGCGTCGTCGCTTAGGCGTTATGCGGATAGCGGCGTCGCATATGTGTGATTGAAATTAAGATACCGCGTTAGAAGGTGGGCGCCTAAGCGGGAAATTAAAATCACAGCGGCGTTGGAAGGTGGGTGCCTGAATAAGTGGAAATACCGCATTGGAAGGTGGGTGCGGTGAAATTAAAATACCGCGATAGAGGTGGGCGCTGACAGAAATTTAAATACCCGCGTTAGGAGGTGGGCGCTGGTAGTGGAAATACCCGCGTTAGGAGGTGGGTGCTGTTGAAAATAAAATACCCCGCATTAGGGTGGGCGCTGTTGAAATTTAAATACCCGCGTTAGGAGGTGGGCGCCCTATGAGAAATTTAAATACCGCGTTAGAGGTGGGGCGACAATTTAAATACCGCGTTAGGAGGTGGGCGCTGTTGAAACTAAAATACCGTTAGGAGGTGGGTGGTGAGGTGAAATACCGCGATGGGAGGTGGGCGCGGTGAAAAATAAAATACTCGCATTAGGAGGTGGGCGCTGGTAAATTTAAATACCGGCGTTAGGAGGTGGGTGCTGGAAATTAAATACCACGTTAGGAGGTGGGCGCTAATTGAAATACCGCGTTAGGAGGTGGGCGCATTAGCGGTGAAATACCGCGTAGGAGGTGGGCGCATGGTGAAAATGAAATTAGCCGCGATGGGAGGTGGGTGCTGATGAAAATGAAATACCATAATGGGGTGGTGCACTTTGGTGAAATTACCGCTGCGTTAGGAGGTGGGCGCTTTGATGAAATTTAAATACCGCGTTGGGAGGTGGTGCTGACAGGTGAAATACCCGCGTGGGAGGTGGGCGCTGTTGAAATTTAAATACCAACGTTAGGAGGTGGGCGCTGTTGAAACTAAAATACCCGCGTGGGAGGTGGGTGCTGGTGAAATTGAAATACCCGCATTAGGAGGTGGGCGCTGATTGAAATTAAATACCAGCGTTAAGGAGGTGGGCGCTGAAAATGATAAATACCCGCGTTAGAGGTGGTAGCCTGTGAAATTAAATACCCCGCGATAGGTGGGCGCTGTTGAGTGAAATACCCGCGCGTTGGGAGGTGGGCGCGACGATTGAAATACCCGCGTTAGGAGGTGGGCGCATTGAAAATGAAATACCCGCGATAGGAGGTGGAGTGCTGTGAAATTAAAATACCGTATTAGGAGGTGGGTGCTGTGAAAATGAAATACCCGCGTTAGGAGGTGGGCCTTTGGCTGAAATTTAAATACCCGCGTTAGGAGGTGGGTGCTGGTGAAATAAAATACCGCGTTAGGAGGTGGGCGCTGGCGAAATTAAAATACCCGCACTAAGAGGTGGGCGCTGGTAGGTCAAATACCCGCGTTAGGAGGTGGGCGCTGATTAGCGTCGTTGTATTGGCGTGATGCGCTTGTGACCAGCGTGGGTTGAAATAGCGTCGTTGCGTAGGCGTGGTGCGTGTATGGCGTCATTGTGTAGGCGTGTTGTGCACATGGCGTCATTGCATAGTGTTCTTGATATGGCGCCGTTGTATGGGCGTGTTCTTTGATGGCCGCGTTGTATGGGCGTGTTCTTTGTCGTTGTAATCTTTGTGAAAGATGTAAATGGCGTCCATTCTCGTCGGTTTGGTGTAATATGATTCCACGTTGTGTTGAATCTTACTGATTCAAACTCGTAATTTGTGAATTGAAATGTCATCGCACTTGCGGAGGAAAATGTGGCGGCGTCTTTGCCAAATTAAGCACATGTTTGCGGCTTCTACGCCTTTGTCACCACGAAGACCTGCACTCAAGAATTTTGTGAGTTGTAGCTTTTGCCCTGAATGCTTACAAGCTCGGCCCAGTTTAGATTGAAGACTTGGTTGTTTGGCATTTTGGGTCCATTGGCATATTCTTGCAGTGAACCCTTAAATATGCCCAGTTTACGGTATATATGAAGATGTTGAACTTCCATTGGGACGAAATCGAGTTTGTGCGGGCAGCTTTTAAAGCGTCATGCGGGCCAATTGCATTGTGTGCAAGATAAGGGGAGAAAATTCCAATGGGTGTGACCGAAGCGATATAAGGCTGCCTCGTGTATTCCGACAAAGGAAAATCGGGTCATAATGTAGTTAGTTGCAAGCAAAATGGTGATTGTGAAGTTTTCCAAAATGGGACCCGGCGATGTAGGCTGCCCTCATTATCCGAGGAATCAAGTCATAACGTAGTTCATGCAAGCTAAAAAGGTTTTTGTAAGGATTTTCTAAAAAATGAGACCCTAGGCGATGTGGCGCCTCATTATCCATGAGAGGAATCAGGTCATAACGTAGTTAAATGCGGCAAAGAGATTTGTATTTGTGCGAATGTTTTTTTTGTAAAGAGAGTGACTAGAGTTTGAAAAATGATGCAATATATTTTGCAAGGTTTTTTTTGTTGTTGTTGTTTTTTTTTCTTTTTGTGGAAAATATGAAAAAGACATAATCACGTCTTGACCCGGTTGGTACCAACAATTAGTATTGTGCTTAGGAGTTTTCATTATTTGCTTTCTGTCAAATGAGGCAGACTTCAAGGTAATTCCTCTGACTTGAGATGCTCAGACATACACAGTATCGACACTTACTTGAGCCAAGATTTTGACATATATCGTCTCGTGTTTCAAATGCACTCATTGAAAGAAAGTCCCTTCCTCACATGTATTTGATATTTTGAACTTTGGGGCGTCTAGAAGTATACTCGCTCGAAAGATGTTCAATGCATTTAATTGTGATACAGCGATACCATAGGCTTGGCCAGTCATGTGAGTATCCACTAATGTGAGAACCCTCGGTATAGGATCATGTAGGGCTTGTTATGGGTTTGTAATGTAGGTTTGGGAAAGGAAAGGATATTATTTGGGTAAGAGTGACTAATCCTTCCTTGAGCTTTGGAATATATCAGTGCTTGGTATTTGTGTGCATTGATTCGATTTGCTTCTTTTGCCCCCTTTTGTTTTGTCAGGCTTCTTTTGAATATTTAGTTTGAAGCTTTTTCCCTTTTTCGGAGTTATTTCCTTCTTTTTTCTTTTTATATTATGGGACTTTTAACTTCCTTTTTGTGTGAAGTCGTCCTTTGATTTTGTTTTGTTTTCCTCTTTTAGAACATTGCAACCTTACTCGAATCATTTTAAACAATTTGCATATTTACGATGCGCTCGGAGGTCGGGCCAAAGGGATAAGCGGCGTGTGCGCACTCGGAAAGGTGTATAGGCATAAGATGTGGTTGTTCAAAAAAAAAAAAAAAAATAGGCTTGAGGCTCAAGGGGAAATGCTACGGATAATGTTATTTGGTAGGTGGAAAGGCTCAAGCGGATCAAAAGCCTCGATCCTTTCCTATGCAAGTGTTACTTTCGAGTTTCGCCTCAACAAACATTGAGCCAAGTTCTAGAATCACAATGCAATGCAATTGAACTTATTCTAAAAACTCACCACCTGATGCACATGAAAGCGATGAGGTTGGCTTTGTTCATATCTAGGAAGCATGAAAAATAATTTTTAAGTGTCAACACAGTGAATGAAGTACCCAGGAAGAATCTATGGTTTTACCCACGAAGACAATCTTCTCCATTGTTCTTTCCTATGCACACTCCTAAGCGTGTTGGTATCAACCAAGTCCATCAATGATTCTTAATTTTTTTGTATTTTTGAATAAAGAAGTCAGAAGACGAGAATAGGGCTGCCTCATTATCTCATCTTTGACGAGAATCAGGTGTGCGTAGTTCGTGCTTATAGGTTATAAAAAATGTATGATTGAAAAAAAATTTATCCACGATAGGATAGTAAGTAAAATTGTATGCAATAAAAAGTGATTGTCCATGAATGCAATGAAAAAATAATAATCCACATTAGGATGTAATGAAAAAAAAGAAAGATTGATAATCCAGAATCATTTTTTTTATTTGATTTGATTTGATTTTTTTTTTAGGGGGGTCGCACCCGAGAAGGGTTACCTACGTATCACACCTTATGGTGAGAATCAGACACTCGTAGTTCGTACGATATGTTGTAAAAATGGTATGATATAAAAAAAAATTATGTAACGAAAATTAAACATATCAACTGAATTTGCAAATATGTAACAAAACAAAAGTATAGACAAATTAAAGTGATGATTCGTTGAATCACGGTGTTGGTGACTTTTTCCCGGTCAAAACATCTTTCAGTCATCTTTGTAAGCCTTTGGCTTTGTTCTTTCCTAGAGTATATCCAAAAATAATGTTTTAGAAACGACCCCCAAACTATTAGCGAGGGCGATCTTCTGCAAAAAATAAAACCTTAAGGGTGAAAGGAGAAAGCCACTAAAAGAATAATAAAATGTAAGAGTGAAAGTATGGTCAAAAACTCACATTGCTTCACGAGATCCAGAGTCTTGATGTTAAAAGCGCTTTATCCTTGGGTAGTGACACAATTTCTATTCAAGAAATCATAGCGACATGGTATGATATGTACAAAATTGAGCGACTAATTATTGCATTAAATAATATGTGAGAGATAAAGAAGAAAAATAGCAAACAAGTGGGCAGAAATTAAATCGCGTCCTATCATGCATGGAGCCTCTCTTGTATGCGGAGGTGGGCCTACGCCAAATATGAGAGATTATGTGAGAATAATCCAAAATTTGTCAAACTCTGATTGCTTTTGTTGGAAATGAAGACAAAATGTATGTACATTTTCCAATATCGGCATGTCATGATTAAGCAGGCTTAGTCCATCGTTATCACGCTACAAATAATATGTTGATGGTCGTTGGGGGCCAGAGATAAATCGACAATATTGGTGGATTTCTTAATTGTGGAGTCGATGCAGGATCGACCCACCTATAGTGTATGTATGCATGATTAAAAATAAAGGGTATAACTCTATCCTAAATTTCTTTGAGATTAGGCTTCTTTGGACTCGAGGTTCAGAAGCGGACTACTCGGTGAGGAAAGGCTACGCGACCTCGGATGGTCAGGACACTTCCATCTCGCCAACTCTCCTAAAATTTGGTAGATTGAAAGAAATTCTTGGTCATAAAACACACCTCGCGTGTAGTGTGTGATAGTGTAAATTTTCAGTGGAAGAAATATGGCGGAATGCCAATTTAAGAAAAGCGATAAAGAAAGTAGCATTTAAGCGGATAAAACATTCAAAATTTTAAAAGATACAATTTGAAACAATAGATCAAATAAGAAGCAAAATAAAGTGCAATAATAAATAACCTGAATTTGCTATGGTTAAGAACGATATTCCCCCATTGGTCGCCATCTTCTTTTTGATTTTGACACTTGAACCAGCGGCGATGGCGTCGATTCCCTCTGGATCGAGGTTAAAAAGCGCTTGCTTTGAGGAGTCGCCACCTAATTATTCTAAGGTGAATTAGGGCACACGAAAGTTAACTAAAGCTGCAAAATAACTCCAATTTTGTGATCTGCGAAACTAATGAGATTCTAGGTAAGGGTTCTTTATTATCCTAAAGGGAAGGGTTAGGCATCCTTTAGATCCGCTAACTTGCGATTATCCGGTCAAAACTCGGAGTTAATTATTATGTTAAAGTGCATTTTACAAGTATAAAAATAATGTTGCAAGTATTTAATGAAATGATGCATTTGTACAAGCATGCATTTGTATGACAATAATATACATGTAAAGCTAAAAGAATATGAATATGCATTAGTATGAAAATTGATAAAGATGTATGCAATGTGATTTCTTATGAAGCTGACGGGCACGAAAATAGATAAACTAGCGATTAACAATTTTAAAACTAACTTAAGGCTAAAAATAAATGAACTAGCAATGGGTTTCAAGTTTTAAGACTACCCTATTAATTAATTCTATGTTTGCCTATTCTAAACATTTCCAATAATTTCATAGTACAATAATATTACAATACGGAATGAAATAAAAGCTGAATTAAGAAAGTAAATGACAACAACAAAATAAATAATCTCAGGGTTATTTGCCTTCTTTGACTTTATCTTTGCAAAGTATCAAGAATAAGCGGTTAGAAACAATTAAATATACATAACTTCGAATCCGTATCCAAAATAATAAATGTTTTTATTACGGAGGGCTCAGACTTAAATTTTTAAAAGATCATTCCAATCACGTCGTGGTTGCGAACATATGACTCGGTGGTCATTTTAGTTGCCTTGCCTATCGAACATGTTGGTCTCTCGGGTGAAGAGATTTAAGTTTCATCCTTGCCCAGAAGCTTTATTTTTCGTCTTTGCAACTGTGGAGGCCTAAAAAATCGACGGATATTTTTTCATCGGCCAAGTGTAGTATTTAATTCCAATCAGTAAAATTTGTATCGAAACAGTGAAAAAGAATAGAAATTGAGAAATGATGTCGAAGGGCGACCTCAATTTATTTTCATCGGCACAAGTCACGGTATTAGTTAAGAGAATAAAGCAGTAAAGCGAGAAAGATATCGTCGCACGGATGTTAAAAAAAGCGATAAGCGAGAAAGCGAAGCGAAAAAAAGTGCAGCCTCGAATTTAATTTCATCGGCCTATGTAGTATAATATTGAAATCAGTAAAATGGGGTCGAAAACAGTAAAAAGAAAAAACAAAAATTGAGAAATAATATCCGAAGGGACGCGATATTTAGTTTAAAAGCGATAAAACGATAAAATAGTAAATATCTGTTGCCACGGATGTTTAAAGCGATAAGCAAGCGAGAAACAAACAAAAAAGCGTGGCCTCGAATTTAATTTCATCATTTAAATGCGATGTTAGTTAAAATGATAAAATAGCAAAACAACAAGATAGTTGTGTAACATATGTTTAAAATGCCAAAAAAAAAAAGCGGCCGTTCACAATTAAACGTCCAGGCCGGTTAAAAATTTTACGGGCAGGAATCACACATTTTTTCTTGAATTTTGGATAATAAACAACAAGATATTAAAACACAAAATCAGGAAATTTATTATTGGGTCGACCGACGGAACAATGACGAAACCAGCATCGGATACTTCAACTTGAATCAAATTCTTTCCAAATTTTAGGGTAACTAACAACACAATATAAACATACAAAAATCGAAAGTTAATCGACCGGGTCGGTGGACGGAGCCAGAATCGATTTCTCCAAATTCGGATACACCAACAACAAAGTAAAACATAAACCTGGAGATTTTTGTCAGGCATGGGTGACGAGCCGGATTGTGACCTATCGAAAATAAAACCACCAAAAGCGGTCGAAAACCACCAGCCAGAATCAAACCGATACCACCAATAAAAGTGCAAAACCACCCAAAAGCAAGCGGACCACCAAACAAAGTAAGCTTGGAACCCTCGTTTCGGACTTAGGACCTCAAAAAACCCCCAAAATCGGCGGTGGTGTGGGTGGTGTAGGGTGTCTGGCGTAGGTTGGTGTCGGAGGCGAGTGGCCGGCGTGTGGGAGTCACGGGTATGAAGTCGTCGGTATGGGTATGGTAGTGGTGAGGGTGGCGGTGTAGGGGTGACCCGGCGTGGTGTAAATGCGTTGTGACCCGGCGGCGATGGGGTCGCCGGTATGGAATGTGGGAGTCGCGGTATGGGCGATGATGAGAGCGGCCCGTTGAGAGAGAGAGAGAGAGTGAGAGATTATATGGAATGAATGTTTTTGTTGTAGGGTTTTGGTTTAAAGGAAATAAAGAAAAAAAGGGAGTGGGTATTGGGCGATCCGGGTGGGCTTGCGGTTTTTGGGCTGGCGAATTGGGCCACGGGTAGGGGATAAGTGGGGTGATTAGTTGGGCCTTGGATGGGGTCAGAAAATGGGTTGTTTTTATTGTAATGGGTTGAGTAGAAATTGTTTTTGGGGAAATGAAGTGGGTTAAGATATAAAAAGGATTGAAATGGGTTATGGGTAAAAATATAAAAAGGAGGTTTTATTATATAGAAAGCTTTGCAAAATTTATAAATTATAAAGATGATAATATGATAAAATATAATATTTGTAGAAATGCTTGATGTAAAAAAAAATAAAAATACACCAGTTTTGCGAAAATAAAATAACATATAATATTAAGATAAAAGTATGCTTGTGATATAATAATGCAAATGACAGTAAAAATGCAACTAATAAATGATAATAATGATATATATACACATATATGCCTATATTTTAAAATTGTTTTAAAGTGTCAAAAATATTAAAAATTGCAAATAAAATCCAAAAAGATGGGACAAAATTGGGTGTCAACAGACGTGAGGGGGCAGAAATGGCTATATTTCTGGGAGCGAACTCCGAGCAAATATAAAGTGGATGGATACAAGTTATGCCTTGGAATAAAAGACAATTTCGAATCCGCTTTGTCTATGAACAAGGAAGCTATAAGTAATGCAACTATGAATCTCATGGAGATTTCGCTCCTCGCTTAGCATGAACACTGGCGGCATGCTTAACATATGCAAGTTAGACTAGAAAAATGAGAAATCATATTTCTAGTGGTGGACAGATGAGTAACTCATAAGAACCTTCCCTTGGGAGGGGAACAACAGTTGGAAACGACTGTTAATACCCCATAGGCTGAGGAGCAAAAATGGGAATCTGCCGGAGGAGGGCTCGTTTCTGATTAGCTAGATGGTGAGGCAATACCTTATCAAAGTGATGATCAGTAGCTGGCCTGAAAGGATGATCAGCCATACTAGGACTGATACATGGCCCAGACTCCTACGGGAGGCAGCAACGAGGAATTTTTCGCAATGACGAAAGCATGACGGAGTAATACCGCGTGGAGGTAGAAGGCCCACAGGTCGTGAACTTATTTTCCCAGAGAAGAAGCAATGATGGTATTTGGGGAATAAACATTGGCTAATTCTATGCCAACATCCTTGGTAATACATAGGATGTAAGCGTTATCCGGAATGATTGGGTGTAAAGCATTTGTATGTGGCTTTTTAAGTCTGCCGTCAAATCTCAAGGATCAACCTTAGACAAGTGATGGAAACTACCAAGCTGGAGTTCGGTAGGGACAGAGGGAATTTCTGGTAGAGCGGTGAAATACATAGAGACGAAAAGAACACTAACGGCGAAAACACTCTGCTGAGCCGACACTGACATAGAGAGACGAAAGCTAGGGGAGTGAATGTGATTAGATACCCAGTAGTCCTAGCCATAAACGATGAATACTAGTCGTTGTGTGTATCGACCCGTGTAGTGTTATAGCTAATGCGTTAAGTATCTCACATGGGGAGTACATTCTCAAGAATGAAACTCAAAGGAATTAACGAGGGCCCGCACAAGCGGTGGAGCATGTGGTTTAATTCGATACAAAGTGAAGAACCTTATCAGGGCTTGACATGCTGTGAATCCTCTTGAAAGAGAGGGGTGCCTTCGAGAATACGGACATATGTGGTGCATGGTTGTCATCAACTCGTGCCGTAAGGTGTTGGGTTAAGTCCCGCAATAAGCTCAACCCTCGTTTTTAGTTGCCATCATTGAGTTTGGAACCTTGAACAAACTGTCGGTGATAAGCCGGAGGAAGGTGAGGATGATGTCAAATCATCATGCTCCTTATGCCTTGGGTGACACATATGCTACAATGGCCGAGACAAAGGGTCGCGATCCTGCGAGAGTGAGCTAACCCTAAAACCCATCTTCAGTTCGGATTGCAGGCTCCAACTCGCCTACATGAAGCTGGAATCATTAGTAATTGTCGGTCAGCCATACGGCGGTAAATTCATTCCCAGGCCTTGTACATACCACTCATCACACTATGGGAGTTGTCTATGCCCGAAGTCATTACCTTAATCACAAGGAGAGGGATGTCGAAGACAGGGCTAGTGACTGGAGTGAAGTCGTAATAAGGTAGTCGTACTGGAAGGTGCGGCGGAATCACCTCCTTTTTAGGGAGAGCTAATGCTTGTTGGGTATTTTGGTTTGACACTACTTCACACCCCAAAAAAAGGGGAGCTACGTCTGAGTTAAACATAGAGATGGAAGTCTTCTTTCATTTCTCGATAGTGAAGTAAGACTAAGCTCATGAGCTTATTATCTTAGGTCGGAACAAGTTGATAGGACCCCTTTTTTTACGTCCCTATATCCCCCCCCCCCCGTCTGGTGATATGTGGGTGAAAAAAGAAAAGAGAGGGATGGGGTTTCTCTCATTTTTGGCATAGCGGGCCCCTAGGAGGCATGCACGATGGGCTATTAGCTCAATAGTAAAGCGCACTCCTAATAATTATGTCGTTGTGCTTGTGTTGTGAGGGCTCTCAACCATATGGATAGTTCAATGTGCTCATCGGCACCTGACCCTGAGATGTGGATCATCCAAGACACATTAACATGGCGTACTCCTTCTATTCGAACCGGGGTTTGAAACCAAACTCCTCCTTAGGATGATAGATAGGGCGATTTGGGTGAGATCTAACTTTCAATTCACTCGTGGGTTCTGGACGGTCCAGAGGGGACCACTACGGATTCTCTCTTCTCGAGAATATATACATCCCTTATTAGTGTATGGACATCTATCTCTCGAGCACAGGTTTAGGTTAAGCTTCAATGGAAAAATAAAATGGAGCACCTAACAACGCATCTTCACAGACTAAGAACTACGAGATCACCATTTTCATTCTGGGTGACGGAGGGATCGTACCATTCGAGCCATATTTTTCTTGACTGGGAGCAAGTTTGAAAAAGGATCTTAGAGTGTCTAGGGTTGGTCCAGGAGGGTCTCTTAATGCCTGTTTTTTTCTTCTCATCAGAGTTTTTTCGCAAAGACTTACTAGGGTAAGGAAGAAAGGGGAACAAGCACACTTAGAGAGCGCAGTACAATAGAGAGTTGTAGGTTTGGATTAAACGCTCCCGAAAAAGAATCTATTGATTCTCTCCCAATCAGTTGGACCGTAGGTGCGATGATTTACTTCATGGATGAGGTCTCTGGTTCAAGTCCAGGATGGTCCAGCTGCACTAGGGAAAAGAATAGTAGAAGCATCTGACTACTTCATGCATGCTCCACTTGACTCGGGGGGATATAACTCAGTTGGTAGAGCTCCGCTCTTGCAATTGGGTCATTACGATTATAGGTTGGATGCCTAATTGTGCATGCGATAATGATAGTATCTTGTGCCTGAACCGATGGCTCACTTTTTCTAAGTAATGTCGAAGAGGACCAAAATGTGCCACTGAAAGACTCTATTGAGACAAAGATGGATTGCCAAGAATGTAGAGGAGGTAAGATGGGCAACTGTTTAGATCTATTCCAGATCGTACATGGAGGGTAGTTGGAGTCGGCAGCTCTCCCAAGGTTCCCTCATTTGAGATCTCTAGGAAAGAGGATCAAGTTGGCCCTTGCGAATAGCTTGATGCACTATCTCCCTTCAACTCTTTGAGAGAAATGTGACAAAAGAAAAGGAAGAAAAATCCATGGACCGACCTTATCATCTCCACCCAGTAGGAACTACGAGATCACCCCAAGGACGCCTTTGGCATCCAGGGGTCACAGACTGACCATAAAACCCTGTTTAATAAGTGGAACGCATTAGATGCCCGTTATTAGGTTGGGCAGTCAGGGTCGGAGAAGGGCAATAGCTCATTACCTTTTGAGTGAGATTTTGAGAAGAGTTGCTCTTTGGAGAGCACAGTACGATAAAAGTTGTAAGTTGTGTTCGGGGGGGGAGTTATTGTGTATAGTTGGCCACTATGGTAGAATCCGGCGGGGGACCTGAGAGGTGGTGGTTTACCTTATGGCGGATGTCAACGGTTCGAGTTCGCTTATCTCCAACTCGTGAACTTAGTTGATACAAAGCTTTATGATAGCACCCAATTTTTCTGATTCGGTCGTTCGATCTATAACTTATCATTCATGCATGTTGACAACATCCATCCATTTAGCAGCACCTTAGGATGACATAACCTTAAAAGTGAAGGGCGAGGTTCAAACGAGGAAAGGCTTACGGTGGATACCTAGGCACCCAGATATGAGGAAGGGTGTAGTAATCGATAAAATGCTTCGGGGAGTTGAAAATAAACATAGATTAGGAGATTCCCGAATAGGGCAGCCTTTCGAAATGCTGATGAATATATGGGCAAGCAAGATACAACCTGGCGAACTGAAACATCTTAGTAGCCAGAGAAAAAGAAAGCGAAAGCGATTCCCGTAGTAGCGGCTAGCAAAATGGGAGCAACCTAAACAGTGAAAAGGGGTTGTGGGAGAGAAATACAAGCGCAGTGTTGCTAGGCAAAGCAACCTGAATGTTGCACCCTAGATGTCGAAAGTCCAGTACCCAAAAGCATAACTAGCTTAAGCTCTGATCCGAGTAGCATGGGGCACGTGGAATCCCGTGTGAATCAATAATGACCACCTTGCAGGGCTAAATACTTCTGGATGACCGATAGCAAAGTAGTACCGAGAGTGAAGGGTGAAAAGAACCCCTATCGGAGAGTGAAATAGAAAATGAAACTGTAAGCTCCCACGCAGTGAGAGGAGCTAGGGCTCTGTCCGTGTGCCTGTTGAAGAATGAGCTAGCGACTCATAGGCAGTGGCTTGGTTAAAGGGAACCCACCAGAGCCATAGAGAAAGTGAGTCTTCATAGGGCAATTATCACTGCTTATGGACCCGAAGATGAAGCTTGGGTGAAACTAAGTGGAGGTCCGAACCGACTGATGTTGATGAATCAACGGATGAGTTGTGATTAAGGGTGAAATGCCACTCGAACCCAGCGCTACCTGGTTCTCCCTGAAATGCGTTGAGGCGCAGCAGTTGATTGGACATCTAGGGGTAAAGAACTATTTCGGTGTGGGCCGCGAGAGCATTACCAAATCAATAAAAACTCTGAATACTAGATATGACCTCAAAATAATAGGGTTCAAGGTCGGCTAGTGAGACGATAGGGGATAAGCTTCATTGTCGATATGGAAATAGTCAGGATCACCAGCTAAGACCCCTAAATGACCACTCATTGATAAAGGAGGTGGGGGTCCAGAGACAGCCAAAAGGTTTGCCTAGAAGCAGCCACCCTTGAAAGAGTGAACAATAACTCACTGATCGAGCGCTCTTGTGCCGAATATGAACGGGGCTAAGCGGTCTGTCGAAGCTGTGGGATGTAAAAATACATCGATAAGGGAGCGTTCCACCTTATAGAGAAGCCTCCGTGTGAGCGATGGTGGACGAAGCGAAAGCGAGAATATCGGCTTGAGTAACACAAACATTGGTGAGAATCCAATGCCCCAAAAACCTAAGGGTTCCTCCGCAAGGTTCATCCATGGAGGGTGAGTCAGGGCCTAAGATCAGGCCGAAAGGCATAGTCGATGGATAACAGGTGAATATTCTTGTACTGCCCCTTATTAGTCCTGAGAGACGGATGAGGCTAAGTTAGTTGAAAGATGGTTATCGGTTCAAGAACGTAAGGTGTCCCTGCTTTTTAGGGTAGGAAGGGGTAGAGAAAATGCCTCGAGCCAATGTTTGAATACCAGGCGCTACAACGTTGAAGTAACACATGCCATACTCCCAGGAAAAGCTCAAACGACTTTGAGCAAGAGGGTACCTGTACCCGAAACTGACACAGGTGGGTAGGTAGAGAATATATAGGGGCGCGAGACAACTCTCTCTAAGGAACTCGACAAAATAGCCCCTTAACTTCGGGAGAAGGGGTGCCTCCTTTCAAAGAGAGTCATAGTGACCAGGCTTGGGCCACTATTTACCAAAAACATAGGTCTCCGTAAAGTCATAAGACCATGTGTGGGGGCTGACGTCTGCCCAGTGTAGGAAGGCCAAGAAATTTGGTACCCTGATGACAGGGAAGCCGGCGACCGAAGTCATAGTGAACGACAGTCGTAACTATAACGGTCCTAAGGTAGCGAAATTCTTTGTCGGTAAGTTTCAACGTGCATGAAAGGCGTAATGATCTAGGCACTGTCTCGGAGAGAGGCTCGGTGAAATAGACATGTCTGTGAAGATGCGGACTACCTGCACCTGAACAGAAAGACCCTATGAAGTTTCACCGTTCCCTGGAATTGGCTTTGGGCCTTTCCTGCACAACTTAGGTGGAAGGCGAAGAAGGCCTCCTTCCGGGGGGACTGAGCCATCAGTGAGATACCACTCTGGAAGGGCTAGAATTCTAACCTTGTGTCAGGACCTATGGGTCAAGGGACAGTCTCAGGTAGACAGTTTCTATGGGGTGTAGGCCTCCCAAAAGGTTAGGTTCGATTTTGTGACTTTCAGGATTTGCTGATATTTCAAACATGTTAAAATGGTAAGGAAATGGGAAGAATATGAAAGGTTATTTATTTTTTTCAAATGTTTTTTGGGTCGGGTGGGGTTGAATCTTTTAGATTAAAATTTTATTTATTAGATTTTAATTAAAAAGGAGTAAAAAATAAGTTATTCACGGAAAAATGGTTTAGTTAGTGACACCTGAAAGTGGTTTTTGTGACTTTTTTGTGTTTGTTGCTCAAAGTTAAGTGACTTTTGTATTAAAATGATTGTTAAATGACTTTTGTGGGGAAAAAAACTAATAGTTAAGTGACCATCTGTGAAATTTACCCATATATGAAATCAAGTCTAATGCTAGACAAAGCATCTATCTAGTATGTAAACCTAGTTAATAAAAAGAAAAAGGGTAAAAAATACTCCACTACTTTGTTTTATTGGTCAGATTTATCTTCCGTTATAAGTTGGGCTCTGCCGTTACTAAAATTAACAAAAGTGCCCCTCAATTTAACGGAGTCCCCCAAAATCAACCTCAATTACCCAATTTCAATTGAAATTATCCGATTTCGGATAGATCTCGATTAAATCGGGTCATTCTCACAAATGCCCCTATTTTTGGGTGGTCTTTAATTTTTGACCTTTATTATTTTTGGCGCGGCATATGTAGAATTTCGCAAGGCATAATTAGTGTTTATCTTCGACATATGTATTATACACAATCCACAAATTATGCTGAAAATGCATAACTCTAAACACTCAACATAATATGAAAAATGCATAATTTCATATTTCAGCGAGCATATTTAGCGTTTAATTTCAACATATGTATCATAACATCCACACAAATTATGCCGGATAAGGCATAATTTCCAACACTCAACATAATTTTAAAAATTATTATAAATTTATGCCGCATAATTTAATTTCTACATAATTTATACCACGCGAGACAAAATTTCAGTTTTCAAAGAGAAAAATATTATAGAGACTATGCCTTGTGAAGTAAACTTGGATATTTTTATAAAATATATAGCATGGGCAAAAATAAAAGACTACAGATATGAAGAGTAAAAGTTAAAGATCAGTGCGTTTGAAGGGAAATCCGCACAAACAAAAAAAAAACGAACCAGACCCACTAAACTAATTAAACCCATAACCATTTTCCCTTAATAAAATTAGGACTACCACCTGAGGTAGGAGTTCTTGCATGGTTAGATCCACAATTTAAACATAATTCCAAAATTTTGAGTTCTTTAATATTTTGAAACTTATATTTCTATAATTGTTTTACATATATCTATAGTTCAAGAAAAAGAAATGATGGATTCAATGTTTGTTTTGTGCGAATTGTTATTCCTTTGAGCTGGTCTTTAATATTTGCTCCACAAATCAGTGGTCTTTAATTTTTTGCTCCTAATTCGCATTTAATAAAAATTTGTGAGTCAAAGTATTCTTTATTCGCTTATCTGCCAAATCAGAAATTCTGGGTTCAAAACTCAGCATAGTTAAAAAAATAAAATAAAATTTTAAGACAAGATTTTCATAGAAATTATGTCTGTTCGGCCAAAATTGCGTAGAGATTATGCCTTAAAAGACATAATTTCTATATAACTAGTCAGACAAGACATAATCTTAATTTTCAATGAAATTTTGTCTTAAGGCATAATTACATAAAAACTTACCGAATAGGCATAATTTCTAATGAAATCTTCCCTTGCGATTTTTTTTTTAACCTTCAGGCGTGTTACATAGAAATTATGCCTCTTAGGCATAGTTACTATACAACTTTGGCCGAATATGTATAATTTATAATAAAATCTTATCTTGCGTATTTTTTTCTTGACTATGCTGGAATTCGAACCCACAACCTCAAAAATATTTTCGGTCATTTTTAAAGTTAAGAATAAAAATTAAAGATCACCAATTTACGGACAAAAATTAAAGACGACCCTAAAATAGGGGTCCAAAATTATAGGTCCACCCATGGTTAACGTAAGATTGTGGGGTGACCGATTATTCTTGTAAGACACAAGGACAATCTTGGAAGTTTACAGGTCATTGATTTGATTTTGCGTTCTTTATCAAACTTGCAAATGTTAAAGATAAGTTGGGCCAAAAGTGACAGAAAAAAAGATTATATGTTACCAAAAGCAAAAGGGAGATGATGTGATTATTAGATTCTCTTTTTCTTCCTTTAAAAGATGCTTTTGCAGTTTGCATGGCCAAATTTTCATCCCACATCCATATCTAATATCACAATAATATATTCAAGAAAAAGAATCATTCATCAATAAATAATTCAATCAATCTTCCTTTAATGACAGGACCCCACCAGCAAAAATTGTGAGCTTGTGATTTTCGCACTGCTAAAAGGTACTGGTGCAGATGGAAACACAAGATCTCCCTAGAATGACAGAAGCAGCTCTTTCTGAATTAATTACAGAATTGGTCAAATCAACTAGAAGAAAGAAACAAAATTAAAACAGATGGAAAATGAAACATATAAAAATGGACAAATATTGTTTCCTTGCTTTCTAGTTAGCAGTGGTGTCAACATACTAAAAATTCTTTTCCAAAGCAAAGTGAAAAGGGTGAGGCTGTAGGATGAAGTTGAATTCCTTCTGCCTTTGGAAAAAGCTGATTTCAAAATATTCAAAATATTCAAAATATTCAAAACAAATAATTTCTTCATTATTTTTATTAATAAATAGTATATATATAATTTATAATTTTTTTATAATAGAAAAATTCTATTTTTATTCTACTCTCAAAACCCTATTCTAGTAGTACAAGAATCATATAATTATGGTAAATGTACAATACTAATTTAATACAATAATGTTACACTACATATGACACAAAACCTTACACTAAATATGATACAAAACCGTGACATACACTGGTATGTATACTGTGTATATCACGATTTCACACTAGGTAAATTGCCTTATGAAACCGTGATATATATGGTATACAAACCTATGTATATCACAGGTTTTATCACACTCCCGCAGTCATAGCGGGCGGTCTTCGTACGCTGAGATTGTCCCTAAAATCTTCAACTAGAACTGATAGAAGACCCTTGGTAAAAATGTCTGCAATTTGATACCTGGAAGGGACATGCAGGACGCGTACTTGTCCACGAGCTAACTTTTCACGAACAAAATGTATATCCATCTCAATATGTTTAGTGCGCTGATGTTGAACCGGATTTTCAGAAAGGTATACCGCACTAACATTATCACAATAAACCAAAATAACTTTGTGAACTGGAAAGTGAAGCTCTAAGAGGAGATTACGGAGCCAACATGATTCAAAAACCACATTGGCCACCCCTCGATACTCGACCTCTGCACTAAAGCGGGATAAGGTAGCTTGCCGTTTGGCAGACCATACGACCAAGTTATCACCAAAAAACATACAATAACCAGACGTAGAGCGTCTGGTGTCCGGACAACCACCCCAATTAACATATGTGTAAGAGACAAGTGTAGAAACCGACGAGGGATATAGATTTAAGCCATAATCAAGAGTGCCTTATAGGTAGCGGATAATGTGTTTGAGCGCATTCATGTGCGCAATCTAAGGATCATGCATAAACAAACCTACCTGCTGCACGACATATGTAATATCCAGTTGCGTAAAAGTGAGATACTGAAGTGCCCCTGCAAGACTACGATAGTGGGTGGGGTCCTCGTATGGGACACCGACCGCAACACCTAGCTTGGGTTTAGTGTCAACTGGTGTAGACGTAGACTTACAAGAGGACATACCAACATTTTTAATTATCTTTGCGGCATACTTTCGTTGTGATAAGAATAACCCACATGCATGACGAGAAACAACAATCCCCAAAATGTAACTCAAGAGCCCCAAGTCTTTCATAGCAAACTCAGAACTGAGCATGGTTATGATAGACTTGCGCAAAGCATCAGTAGAGGCAGTCAAGACAATATCATCCACATATAATAGAATATAAGTCAGGGCAGAACCACGACGATATATGAACAATGAATTATCAGACATGCTGTGTAAAAACCCAACAGATGAAACATAGTCTACAAATCTCTTATACCAAGCCTGTGGGGCCTACTTAAGCCCATACAAGGACTTCTTCAATAAACAGACATGATGAGGATATTTGGGGTCTCAAAAATCCAATGGCTGATGTATGTAAACGGTCTCCTTAAGATCACCATATAAGAAAGTATTCTTCACATCTAACTAATGAATGGGCCATGCTTTGGAAAGAGCCAGACTGAGAACAGTACGGATGGTAGCCGGTTTGACCACCGGACTAAATATCTCACCACAAATCACGCCAACCTATTGAGTTTTACCATCACCTTCAAGTCGAGCCTTATGTCTCGCAAAAGAGCCATCGGAATTATCTTTATGAGTAAAAATCTACATAGACCGAATAATATTAACACCAGAAGGACGGGGGACCAACTCCCACGTCTTATTCGCAATAAGAGCATCATACTCGTCGGTCATAGCTAATTTCCAATTTAGGTCATTTAAGACAGACACGGGGTTACGTGGTAGAGGGGATTTTGAGACATTAGAATTGAGATTAAAATGCCTTTTTGGTTTAAAAATGCCCCGTTGACTATGAGTAACTGGACCTTGACTCGAGAAGGAAGCGAGTGGATTTTGGGCTGGTGACGGATCGCCAGAGCGGTGGGCTCTTTGGGCCAATAATAATGCGGATCTGGAACGGTGGATCGGGCAAATGGTGGACCACCGAACAATACCAAGATCGATCGGGCCGAGTCCGCCCACTAGGTTGGTTCGACGGAACAGCAGGGCCAGTGGGCCAGCTGCGGATTTTGGGTGCGGGACACGTCCGAAAAATGGTGGATAATACACGGAGAGACCTCGTCATCCAAAAAATTATACGAACTAGGCTCGGGACTACTCTCTTTAGCAAACGGAAATTGGGTTTCATCAAAAAGAACATGGCGACTAATGATGATTTTATTAGACGATAAATCAAAACATTTGTAACCAATGATTAGATGGATAACCAAAAAATACAAGACGTAGAATGGGCTTGAAGTTTGTTAATTGTAGTTGACGGAAATAGTGGATAACATAAGCACCCAAAGACCCTAAGATGAGAATACGAATGGTTCTTATTATATAGGATTTGAAGGGGGATGAATATGTCAATCCTTTGGTAGGAAGTATGTTAGGAAGATAAGTAGCCATTTGTAAAGCATGATGCCAAAAAGAAGGGGGTACAGATGCGTGGACCAATAAAGTTCGAATAATATTATTAATGGTACGAATTTTACGTTCGGCTTTCCCATTTTGTGAAGACGTATGAGGACAAGAGAACCAAAAAACTATGTCATTATTGTCACAAAAATCCCGAAACAACTCATTATCATATTCTTTGTCATTATCACATTGTATATTGTGATTTTTTCGCTAACGGAAAGGTCCATAAAAATTAGAATAATCATCCAAAAATAGAACATAATAACGATGACCCACATAACTCAAAACGGGAGATGTCCGTAAATCGCTATGAATAATATCAAATGGAATTAAAGTACGAGAAGTAGAAGCTATGAATGGTAATCTAACATGTTTTCCTAGAGGACATGACTGACAAATTAGAGTACTATGCGTATCCTTACAAGAAATAAAATTATTTTTATGTAAGGAAGAAACAATAGACGACCCATGGTGACCCAAACGTGCATGCCATAAGGAAGGAGCTAGAGGTGCAAAAGTGGATGTCAAGACTTGACTCGAGAGATAGGATATTGGCGTGATAGGATAAAGATCTCTCCTACTATCACATCTCATGAAAGGAATCCCCGTCTTGAAAGCCTTCACAGAAAATCCAAAAGGATCAAAATCAACAGAAACCCAATTATCAGTGGTGAATTTACTGACAGACACCAAATTTTTAATTAAGTTAGGGGCATGAAGGGCATTTTTCAAGACAAGACGTGGATGGGGGGAGACAAAGTTTTATGACCGTAACCACGAATTGGAATTGAGTTACAATTACTAACAATTATGCCACGATTGTTGCTCAAATTGGAATAAGACGAGAGAGTACCTTGGTCAGACGTCATGTGAGTAGTGGCTCCGGTGTCCACGTACCAATTTATGTCCGGGAAATTTAATCCAAGGGTGTGCATAACGGCTTCAACGTCGGTAGGGGTGGGGCCCACTGCATGGTGGGCCTGCGGAGGCCGAGGCCAAGCACCCCCGCTTGCTACCTCGGCCCAGAACTGCCTCTCGGGTACTACTACTGACCTGATAAATTGGGCATGTTGTTTGGGGGAATTTGGGCCTAATTCCCCTAGTAATGTTGCGACGACGGAAAATAAGAGATGTTTGCGCCAGGTCCACTGGCCCAGTTCCACGACCATGGGCCCCAGGGCTGTGGCCAGTTGGCTTGCGACCCACTACCCCGAGACCCATTTCTATCCCCATTATTGCCACCTCAGTTTCCATTACGATTTTACTATTATTTTTGCAATACTAACCTTTTTTGCCGTTTGGCCGGAATTGTTGGAGATGGAGGAAGAAAAGTTGGACTCGGTCATCATGATGGCCGAAGGGGCCCAGTGGCCATTTTCTTAGCCAAGCATGCTTCTTCGAGCATGAGCGTGGAACGGGCCTGATAAAACTGTGGAAGAGGACTGCTCTGACGAAGAAGCGTACCGACCCCACTATAGGCCTCAGATAGGCTTGCAACCATTTGAAGGACAAGACGATCGTTGGTGACGGGCACACCAAAGTTGCGGAGTTGGTCCGCCAATTCTTTCAACCTTTTGCAGTATGCTGAAATGGTAGGGAAATATTTCATATTGACGTGGGAGAATTCTTGCTCAAGGGTAACAGCATGAGAATTTTGATTATCTTGGAAAATATCATGCACTCGATTCCAAGAATCCATCGCTGTAGCATCTGGTTCGATAATCGTTTGCAACATGTCGCTAGAGATAGTGGAGTAAATTCACTGAAGAATGGTAGCATCAAGGGTCGTCCACAACTTAGGATCATCCTCGGGTTTAGGCACCTCCGTATCCGCAGGAGCCGCGGGGATAATGTGATGTATGACTTGATGTGAGCGTGCATGAACTTTGAACAGTTCGGCCCACGTCGCGTATTGGACGTTTTCTATTTCAAGAATGATAGAGATGTGATTCTTGATGTTAGAAACAATAAGGGTAGGGTGAAACGTGTTCTTAGCCATAATAGCAACGCAAGACGTGATGTAGGGATTGGGAAGAAAAATTTGGGAAGAGAGAAGACACCATCGGGCACGAAAAACAGAGAAGAAAGGCTGGGAAATCGATGCAAAGTGGACGGAAATTTGGGAGAGAGTTTGAGACCTGGGTCGTCTATTGTGGACGGAAATTCTCGATGCAAAGTGGATGTAAATCGATGTAGGATGGGGATTGTTCAAGTCCATATAAGGAGACCAATTACCCATCCCATATCCGATGTGGGACTCTTAACACTCTCCCGCACGCCCAGGCCTCGTTAACTAGAGCGTGAATAATATAATATGGGGGTCCAACATCGGTGAACAAAAAATTGGGATAGGTCTGGCTCTGATACCATGAAAGAAATAATCCCTTTATTATTTTCATTAATGAAAGAGTATATATACAATTTACAATTTTTCCATAATAGAAAAATTCTATTCCTATTCTACTCTCAAAATCCTATTCTAGTAGTACACGAATCCTATAATTATGGTAAGTGTACATTACTAATTTAATACAATAATATTATACTAAGTATGACACAAAACCTTACACTAAATATGGCACAAAACCGTGATATACACGGATATATATACCGTGTATATCACGGTTTCACACTAGGTAAATTGCCTTGTGAAACCGTGATATACATGGTATACAAACCTATGTATATCACTGGTTTTATCAGAAATAGTAATAAACATAGGAATGTGAGTGAACATTGCATATGATTCCTCAATTAACAAAAAAGTTAAAGGTAATCCAAGAAAGATAATTAAGATCCACTTTTAGGGAGTCTTGAACAACACTGAAATACTAAAATATTATACCAGTTTATCAGACAGAACACAACTTATCTTCTTCTTCTTCATCTTCCATGGATTTCATTTTACAATCCTTTGTTTTACTTCTTTGCTTCACTTCAGCAATTGTGTGCCAAGTTACAGGTATGTCCACTTTGCATCTTTACCTTACCACATAATCTGGCAATAATAACCAATCTTGGCTTCAAACCATATTTGTCACATCTAGAAACAACTACTTGAATTTCATTAGGTCATGATAGAGGGGTTCTATATAGGTACCAATTAGTTGAGAATAGATTTTAGTCATGTTAATAAGTTTACTTTAGGTACTATGTTTTCGAGCAATCTTTTAATCATGTCAGAGATTTATATGCCAGTAGAAAACAATGAACTTCTAGTGTTTCTTTTTTTGTTTTATAATATTGGTTGGAGATGAGCTTAAATGGAGTGACTGGTCAGTGAGGATTCCTATAGCCGATCCAACTTGCTTGAGATTGAAGCATAGTTGTGTGTGTGTAGAAACAACTAACTTGAATTTCATTAGAACGAGATAAATGATTGGCATTCTTGTTAATGAAATAAAGCTTAATAATGCAGAGTTTGTAAGTATAGACTGTGGAAGTGCAAGCAATTATACCGATCCGAGTACAGGATTAGCATGGACTTCAGATGCTGGAATCATGGGGCATGGAAAACCAGTTGTAGTAGTGAATTCAAATGTAAACTCACAACGATATCAAAGGCGCAGAGACTTTCCAGCAGACAACAAGAAATACTGTTATACTTTAAACACCAAGGAGAGAAGGCGATATCTTGTCCGAGCAACATTTCTATATGGAAGTCCTGCAGCAGAAGGAACATACCCCAAATTTCAGCTCTACTTGGATGCAACAAAGTGGGGAACTATAACCATTTCAGAATCTTCAAGAATATATGTGAAGGAAATGATCATAAGAGCACCTTCAAACTCGATCGACGTGTGCTTGTGTTGTACAACAACAGAGTCCCCTTTCATATCTACTCTCGAGCTGAGACCTCTAAACTTGTCAATGTATGCCACAGACTATGAAGATAACTTTTACTTAAAAGTGGCAGCAAGAGTAGATTTTGGAGCTCAAAGCAATGAACCTATAAGGTATAGCAGATTTTCGGAATATGGTATAGTCATGTTAGCACGTTTCTTTGCATCCTATGTTTTCTAAAAAGTCTTTTAGTCCTGTTAGAAATTTATATGCCAATAGAAAATATAGTGAATTTCTAGTTTACTATATTTTTATTTTGTTATTGTAATATTGGTCTAATATGATCGGTGAGGATTTATATAGTGTAACTTGTTTGGGAATGAGGCATAGTTATTGCTGTTTATGAGGTGATACAAAACCAGATTGTTAAGAGTCCAAGTCCATATAAGGAGTCCATGTTATCATTCCATATCCGACGTGGGACTCTTAACACTCCCCGCACGCCCAGACCTTGTTAACTGGAGTGTGGATAATATAATTTAGGAGCCCAACATCGGTGAACAAAGAATTGGAATGAGTGTGGCTCTGATACCATGTAAAGAATGGATCTTGGGCCTAACTCAACCCCAAAAGCTAGCTTGTAAGGTGAGGATTGTCCAAGTCCATATAAGTAGTCCATGTTACCATTCCATTTCTGATGTGAGATTCTTAACACAGATAAACCATAAGTTAGACATTTTCAGCTCTCACAAGATCATAACATGAATTAGATCTGTCTCACAGGTATCCTGATGATCCCTATGACCGTATATGGGATTCGGATCTAGAAAAAAGGCCAAATTTTCTAGTAGATGTGGCTGCAGGCACAGAAAGAATCAACACAACAAAGTACATAGACACAAACACAAGAGAGTACCCACCCGTTAAAGTAATGCAGACTGCAGTAGTTGGGACTAAAGGGATGCTCAGCTATAGGCTGAATCTTGATGAATTTCCAGCGAATGCACGAGCTTTTGCATACTTTGCGGAGATTGAAGACTTGGGGAAAAATGAGACCAGGAAGTTCAAAATGGAGCACCCTTATGTTCCGGACTACAGCAATGCAGTGGTGAATATAGCAGAGAATGCAAATGGAAGTTATACTTTGTATGAACCTAGCTACATGAACATAACATTGGATTTTATACTGTCATTCTCCTTCATGAAGACTCGTGACTCAACTCGAGGTCCACTACTAAGTGCAATGGAAATATGTAGATATATGCCAATTGCTACAAAGACCGATGAACAAGATGGTAACAATGACCATTCTATGCTTAGTCTAGTTATTTCTCTCTATGGTAATTGTTCTACTTCTACACATATTTTTACCAAATATAGCTAATTGATTTAAAGCTGCTACTTGGAAGTGAGTACTCTCAACGCCTTCCGCTCCATGTCATTGGGAAGTGATTGGACAGATGAAGACGGTGATCCTTGTGTACCCACACAATGGGAATGGGTGACTTGCAGCACAACTAGTCCACCAAGAATCACAAAAATGTGAGTTATATTGCTAACATATGAGATATGGATATAATGCTAGTCACAGGAAGAAAACAAAAGGACATTATTTGCAACAACAACTTACCACTGTCCTGCTATAATCCGACAGTGGGATATAGAGAAGAGATGATATAAAACTTTTATACAACATTAGACTGAAAAGGAACCTCGGATCATAGTGCTTATAGTCTTTCCTAGTCAATTTGACATTTTACTTTAATTTCAACAGTACACTGTCAGGCAAGAATGTTAAGGGTGAAATTCCTCGCGAGCTACAACATATGGAAGGATTGACAGAGTTGTAAGTCTGCTTATAAAACAAGTCAAAATTTAATCTTACTATTTTAGTTCCTCATTTTTCTACTCTATAGGTGGCTGGATGGAAACTCCCTGACCGGACCAATCCCTGACTTGAGCAGTCTTGTAAATTTGAGAACTATGTAAGATAAATTTTGTTAGTGGCTCACTATTACTACTCCCTCCGTCCCAATTTATATGATGTAGTTTGACTCGGCACGGAGTTTAAGAAAAAAAAGGAAGACTTTTGAATCTTATGATCTAAAATAAGCCAAAGATATTTGTATGGTTATAGATCATCTCGTTAAGCGTAAAAGGTAAAGTTTAAAGTTAAATTGTTGCCAAATAAGAAAATGTATCATTCTTTTTGGGACTGACTCAAAAGAAAAGTGTGTCATATAAATTGGGACACAGGAAGTACCATTTAAACAAGTAAATCTTTTTCTTTTTTTCCTTTTTAACTGGATTTTTGTATTTTGTTAACATGCAGACATCTTGAGAACAACAAGTTGACTGGTCCAATACCTTCATTCCTTGGAGGTTTACCAAGCTTATTAGAACTGTATGTTGTGATCTGGATTACAAAACCTTAGCTTGATATAAAGTGGCATTCCATATTGCTTGTGTCCTCCCCACCCTCCAATCACACCTCATCTTCACCCCACCTTGTAGCCCTCATCCCCACGCCCCTACCCTCCCACCCCCAGTATTTGTGTAGATTATATATAAATGCTTTTAGGATAATATTTTTTGTTCACATACCGAACAGAAGAAAATAAGTAAGAATCCATTATTTTCCTAGAAAATATTTTCCAAGAAAACATTTTACTTTATGCCAAACACACCCTTAGTATAAAATGCTTTATAATTTGGTTACTTCATATTTAAAGTATCCAAGATGGATAATTGATAGTCTTCTTTATATCTTTTGCTGTCATGGAAACAACTTGTATTAAACTTGGAAATTTTGTTTCATTATGGCAGAGATATCCACAATAACAGCCTAACTGGAGAAATACCGTCATCTTTATTAACAGGAAAAGTAACTTTCAAGTAAGTATAACTTTAATCCAGTACTGGATTGTACCCGTAATACCATGAGAAGATGTCAGCAACTAAAACAAAGTAGTTATTATACTATAGGCTGATTATATTCCTTAGTTTGGATATCTATATCATAAACAATTCTGCATGAAAATCCAAAGTTTTTTACCAAAAAGAAGGGCTATGTCAGTGGTCTAGCATTTAGATATACACATCATTTTTATGTCACATTATGCTAGGAAAAGGGCAAATAAAATTCCTGAATTTTCATAAATTCTTGTAAGTGATAACTAGGAAGTGACATTTACATTTATCTTTGAACATAGTTAGGGAAAGAATACCTTTCTTGTATCTTTCTGCAGTACCACATGGATGTGTGTACACTGATGGAATATCTGTTACAATCAGGAAAATAACTTCACTTGAAAGTTGTGTTCCATGTCTTACAGGTATGAAGGAAATCCTAATCTAAGACCCGAGTCAAAGCATAGTAAACGTAACAAAGTGATACTAGGAGCTTCAATTGGAGGACTTGTGATTATATTTGTTCTATTTGCCGTCAGTATATTCTTGTTGTGCCACTTCAGAACAAAAGTATCTCATCAAAAAGGTGACGCTAAAGGTGCACACATCACCTAAAGTTTCTTCTTAACTTTTAATTCTACTGCTCCTCACTTTTTCATACAAACCATTTCATCTATACATCTCAGGTGAGTCTATGCGCACAAGCGCTAAACCTACAACAACTGGTTCAATCGCACGAGGTGGATCCTTAATGGATGAAGGTGTTGCATACTATATCCCACTATCCGAGATAGAAGAAGCTACAGAAATTTTTTCAAAGAAAATTGGAAAGGGAAGTTTTGGACCTGTTTATTATGGAAGACTTAGAGATGGGAAGGAAGTTGCAGTTAAAACTATGGCAGATTCATCAAGCCATGGAACCAAACAGTTTGCTACAGAGGTATATTATTTAAGGTTGCTATACTTTTGTACCATCTCAATGAGACAATTTTTTTTCCATATCGAGGATGTACTTTATGTTGGAAATTAGCCTTTGGCGGGAGTTGCGACCGACCAACTTTAACGGCTTAAACACTAGTGTTACGTATGTTGGAGAATTCGGTTCTTCACACATGCATGATCTACTAAGTACGTAGATAACCGTAGGGCCAAGAATCGTCAAATTTCATTGAGAAATGAAAGAGATATTGGTTCACGAAGTAAGGTGTTTGAAGCATGGAAAAGTGTGGTGTATGATCAATTCTCCCTCATCGGTAGAGGAAGAAAGAATTGTTGTGTATATAAGACTCGAAATTGGTTTGGGGTTTGGGACCCCAAGGGGTATCCCATGTGTTTAAAGGAGGGAGGACCTAGATGTGCTTCGGTTCGAGGAAAGACCACACGCACTTGCGCCGCCACGCCAGTCAGTCCGGTTCGAAGTTCCGCTTTCAGATGTCTGATTTGGACCAGAATTCTTTCAAATATACAGTTTGGTCCCTGAAGTTTCAAGATGTACAGTTTGGTCCCTCAAGTTTCCAGAAAGTCAGAATTTGGACGGTCAAAGCAGAAATGTCACAGCACTCAATTCAACCATTTATTTTGGCTGAATTACTCCTCCTATAATGGCCAATTCGTTGGTGTTCTTCACCATTTATTTTGGTGACATTACTACGACCATTACTTGGCCAGTAATGGCACTTATGGAGGCAGTTTTGTTGCTCCTCCCTCACCTATATAAACACCCCTTACACCATTATTGAGGCACACTTACAATACACGAAAATACATAAGCAAAACAGTTTCTTCCTACATCTTCCAAGCATCATTTCGTTACTCAATATTCTTCACGGTAGCATTTGAGTTTCCTTTGCTCAAGTGTTCCATTGTTGTTTTATCTTGGGAGACAAATTGTTCAGGACGTATAAAGCATACATACGGGGCAATATTGTCTTAAGGACAGAGTACCACACTCGACTCAGCAAAAATAGTTTTTCAGTTTTTCTTGTTCATCTTTGTAATTTTCAGTTTTCTAGTTGAATTGTAATTTCAATTCTTACATAAGCAGTTATTTGTAATTTCCGTTCCTGCAATCCTTTGTAATCCCAATAACTTAAGACAATACTTGCTTACGATAACTGCAATAACATGGCTGGAAATATGACCGATGTTGCTGCTACTGCTGCTGCCTCTCGAGGCAACGTTGTTGTCTTCCCGCCATCGCCAGCTCTTGGCAAAGCGATAACTCCGCCGCTTTGTTGTTCGCTGCACTCGTTCAAGGCGATAACCGCCGCCTTCCCAACTGTTGGAGCTTCACCCTCTTCTTCACACCACCATGATCGCCCTGAAAAGTTCATGGGATCAGAATTTAAGAGATGGCGGCAAAAGATGTTGTTCTACTTAATTATGGGCATGGCCCGGTTCCTTCACGGAAGATCCTCCATAAGTCGAGATGAAATGGACTCTTCGCTCAATGAAACGGGTGAAGGGCCTTGGTATCCATGTCGTTAACGGCATGAAGATGGTTCGTGATGCGTGGAATCATAGCGATTTCATGTGCAAGAACTATATCTTGAATCGCTTGGCAGACCCTCTCACACGGTCTATTGTATTGCTGGCACCGCCAAAGAGCCGTGGAAAAAGCGCAAAGAAGTACAACGCACAAGATGCGGGTACTAAGAAGTTCATCGTTGGGAAATTTCTAAAATTCCAAATGGTGGGACAGCAAGACGATGATGTCCCAAGTCCAGGAATTCCAAATGATTTTACATCACCTGGATTTGGAAGGATCAAGCCAAACGAGCGATTTTTGGTTGCATCGGCCCGATTGAAAAGTTACCTCCTTCATGGAATGAGTTTATGAGTTACTTGAAACTCAAGACAAAGGAGATGACATTTGAAGAGCTTGTTATCAAACCGCAAATCCAGGAAGATAATAAGAAGACCTTGCCAAAGGGTAGACAACATCTTTGAGGCAAAGACGAATCTGGGTGAGGCCAAAGGGAACTCAAGCAAGAAGCGGAAGTTCCGGAAAGGCGGCAAAGCCCCTGCGGCGGAGATGTTCGAGGTAATTGTCATCACCGTGGGAAACCTGGTCATAGGATCAAGGAATGCCGCAAGCTCAAGACCGAGCAACAATGAAAGCCAAGTCGAAAGGCAAGGCTCGAGCTAACGTCGTCAAGGACACGCTCTGGATGACTTGATTGAGGATTTATCGGCCGTGGTGCGAGAAGCCAACTTGGTTGAGAATCCGATGCAGTGGTGGGTGGACATAGGGGCAACAAGGCACAGCTGTTCCAACAAAGATGCCTTCTCCACGCACACTCCGGGCACCGACAAGAAGCTGTTCATGGGCAACAACGCTTCCTGACGTGCTAGGAGTTTGAAATGTGGTCCTGAAGATGACTTCCGAGGGAACTCACTCTGAAGGAAGTGATGCACGTCCCAGTAAATTAGAAGAAATTTAGTTTCGGACCTTTATTGGTTAATCTTTGGTTTTAGGCTAGTGTTTGAATCCAATAAGTTTGTACTACGCTAAAAATGGCACATTTGTAGGGAGAGGCTTCGTCTGTGAAGGCCTCTTCAAAGTGAATGCCATGTCTGTATTGCGTCAAGGAAATAAAGTTGAACCTTCTTCTTATTTGCTTGAGTCTTCTAATTTATGGCATCATATATTAGGACACGTTAACTACAAGTCTATTCAAAGGCTGGTAAAGATGGAGTTGTTGTCGTCTATCGACGTAAACCCTCAACATAAGTGTGAGGTGTGCGTAGAGGCAAAACTCACGAAGCTTTCTTTTCGATCCGTCGAAAGGAATACCGCTCCTCTAGAACTTATTCACACAGATATATGTGATTTGAAGTTTGCACAAACTAGAGGGGGGAACAAGTACTTTGTGACTTTCATTGACGATAGCACAAGGTATTGTTACCTTTACTTGTTAAAAAGTAAGGATGAAGCCTTTGAAGCGTTCCGATGTTACAAAGCAGAAGTTGAGAACCAACTTAGCCTACGGATTAAATCCATTCGTAGCGATAAAGGGGGAGAATATGTAGCGCCTTTTGAGTAATACTGTGCCCAAGAAGGCATTATTCATCAAACGACGGCTTCATACTCACCTCAATCAAACGGTGTGGCGGAACGTAAGAACCGCACATTAAAGGAAATGATGAATGACTTGCTTATCAATTCTGGACTTTCCCAAAACATGTGGGGAGAAGCCGTCCTTACCGCTAATACGATTCTTAACAGAGTCCCACATAAGGGTAAGGACAAAACTCCATATGAATCATGGAAAGGAAAGAAACCCACCTACAAATATTTTAAGGTGTGGGGTTGTTTGGCAAAGGTTGAAGTACCCAAGTCAAAGCAGGTCAAGATTGGGCCTAAGACTGTAGATTGCATATTCATCGGATATGCAAATAACAGTAGTGCTTATCGCTTCTTAGTGCATAAGTCATATATTCCAGATATCCACCATGGTACAATTATGGAATCAAGGAATGCTTTATTCTTTGAAGATACCTTTCCTAGAAAGGAAAAAGACATAACCTCTCGCAAACGAAGTTATGCACAAAGCTCTCAAGAACCGGGAGTCCTTGACTGCCCGGATCTAGATGGTTCAGATCTAGAGAATCTCGAGGTGGCTGAACATCCGGAATCTAGTATTCCAGATTCTCAGAACTTGGAGACTCCAGAGATGGATCTAAGGCGAAGTAAAAGGGCCAGGAAGGATAAATCCTTCGGTCCTGACTTTGTAGCTTATATGGTTAATGATGAACCAAGGACAATTGCTAAGGCGTTGTCAACTCCAGAAGCACCGCTCTGGAAAGAAGCTATTGAGAGTGAAATAAGCTCCATTCTGCATAACCATACTTGGGAGTTGGTTGATCTTCCTCCGGAAAATAAACCGTTGGGGTGTAAATGGATTCTCAAACGAAAATACAAGGCAGATGGGTCTATAGACAAGTACAAGGCCAGGTTGGTAGTCAAGGGCTATCGACAGACAGAAGGCTTTGACTACTTTGACACATACTCTCCGGTATCCCGGATGACATCCATACAGGTATTCATTGCAATGGCAGCTTTGCGTGACCTTGAGATACACCAGATGGATGTTAAGACAGCCTTCCTAAACGGTGATTTGGAAGAAGAAATTTATAAGGACCAACCCGAGGGGTACATGGTTCAAGGGCAAGAGAAGAAAGTCTGTCGACTTATCAAATCTCTATACGGGTTGAAACAAGCCCCGAAGCAATGGCACGAAAAATTTGATAGTACTCTACTATCGAAAGGGTTCGCCATTAATGAGTGTGATAAATGTGTTTACACGAAAGGTAACTCTGACTCATTTGTTATGATATGCCTGTATGTAGACGACATGTTGATCACAGGAAGCAGTCCTAGGGTAATCCTAGAGACTAAGAACATGTTGAAACACTGCTTCGACATGAAAGATATGGGTATCGCAGATGTCATCCTAGGGATTAAAATCTCTAAGACGTCTGACGGACTGGTCTTATCTCAGTCTCACTACATCGAGGATGTTTTGAGAAAGTTCAAGATGTTAGACAGTTCACCGATAGCGTCACCAATGGATACAAATCAAAAGCTTGATAAAAATCTTGGTGCACCTGTATACCAGGAGCGATATGCACAGGTGATCGGTAGTTTGATGTATATAACAAACTGCACCCGACCTGATATTGCTTACGCAGTCAATAAGTTGGCTAGGTTCACCCGTAATCCGAGTGATAATCACTGGAAGGCGTTGAATCGGGTATTACAATACCTGAAATACACGTTAAATTTCGGGTTACACTATTCGAGATATCCAGCTGTACTAGAGGGGTACAGTGATGCAAACTGGATATCTGATATAGAGAACACCAAGTCCACCAGTGGGTATATATTTACAATTGGTGGTGGGGCTGTGTCTTGGAAATCCTCTAAGCAAACTTGCATCGCCCGATCCACGATGGAATCGGAGTTTATCGCTTTAGACAAAGCAGGAGAAGAAGCTGAGTGGCTTCATGACTTCTTAGAGGATGTTCCGTGTTGGAACAAACCCGTACCTTCGGTAATGATCCACTGCGACAGTCAGTCGGCTCTAGGAAGGGCACATAATGCTATGTACAACGGCAAGTCTCGTCATATTCGACGGAGGCATAAGACCGTTAGGCAACTGATCACCACGGGTATAATATCCATTGATTACATTAAGTCAAAGGATAATATAGCAGACCCATTTACAAAGGGCTTACCCAAAGATCAGATGGCTTGCCTGTCTAGGGGAATGGGCTTAAAACCCAAAATATAAGGACTAATACAGCGGTAACCCAACCTTACTAACTGGAGATCCCAGTAATTTGGTTCAATGGGAAAACTAAGTTGTAAAGGTTCAGTTGATCACTTCGGTGGAAGCATGAGCACTTCAGATAGTGATTTCTGAAACAGAAACACCAAATCCAAAGCCGTTCCCGCGATAGACGTTAAGTGCTATCTGCAGTATGGGTAAAGGTTGAGTTTTCAAAACCTGTAATGATCCTCAGCAGTTGAGGTTAGGTTTTTGGAAAACTTTTAATAGTTCCTAACACTTGTGAAGTGGGGTATAGCAGGATACCTTGTAGGAGACCACCTATTTAAGTGCGAGGACGGGCCGCCTCAAATGAACGCACTTAAGAATCCAAGACGTTGTCCATGGCCAAAACGGACAAAACATTACGAAGAAGAGAGTAAGGGAATTTGTTGTGTTGGTACCATTGACTTGGCTTACACTAAACACTGACGGTTCAAGACATCACGTTCACCGCGCAGTAAGTAAGTCCGATGGTATTCAACTATGGAAGGTTCAAAGCTGATCCTACCTCTCCTTATGCAACATCGGTCCGCTGAAATATTGCTGGAAATGAAAAGACACCATGTGAGTGCGCCAAAATCTCTTTCAAGAGGGGATTGTTGGAAATTAGCCTTTGGCGGGAGTTGCGACCGACCAACTTTAACGGCTTAAACACTAGTGTTACGTATGTTGGAGAATTCGGTTCTTCACACATGCATGATCTACTAAGTACGTAGATAACCGTAGGGCCAAGAATCGTCAAATTTCATTGAGAAATGAAAGAGATATTGGTTCACGAAGTAAGGTGTTTGAAGCATGGAAAAGTGTGGTGTGTGATCAATTCTCCCTCATCGGTAGAGGAAGAAAGAATTGTTGTGTATATAAGACTCGAAATTGGTTTGAGGTTTGGGACCCCAAGGGGTATCCCATGTGTTTAAAGGAGGGAGGACCTAGATGTGCTTCGGTTCGAGGAAAGACCACACGCGCGCCGCCGCCGCCCGCCCGTCCGGTTTTGAGTTCCAGGTTCCGGGTTCTCGGGTCCACCGGTCGTGGGCTGTGGGCCTTCTGATATTATCTTTTTGGGCCAGAGAACTTTACCAGAAGTACAGTTTGATCCCAGAAGTTTCAGATGTACAGTTTGGACCAGAATTCTTTCAGATATACAGTTTGGTCCCTGAAGTTTCAAGATGTACAGTTTGGTCCCTCAAGTTTCCAGAAAGTCAGAATTTGGACGGTCAAAGCAGAAACGCCACAGCACTCAACTCAGCCATTTATTTTGGCTGAATTACTCCTCCTATAATGGTCAATCCGTTGGTGTTCTTCACCATTTATTTTGGTGACATTACTACCTCCATAATGGCCATTGGGATTACAAAGGATTGCAGGAACGGAAATTACAAATACTTTACATGGTGAACTAAGAGCTACCTTTACAGAGATAAAACACGTTAACTTTCTATTTGGAGTAACTTATTTAAGCTGCTAATTGGCGTTAAGCCCAAATAGTAGCAGTTGACACAGCTATGGTAATAAGGATTAAGGAATTTTCTTTAAAGCTAACACATTTGACTCGGCGTAAAACTGATCACAAGTCAGACTTCATAAATTATATGACATAACTAAACAACTATAATCTACATTTTGTGACTCATCATAATCACAATCATAAGCTTAAGCTGGATGAGAAGAATAAATAATGCTGCTCATTTCAGTGTTTCAAACTTACCTCATTTAATTTGTAAGAAAATCCATGCCGTACATATTTGATACTTAGATGCTGTAAAGGTCACGGAGCTAAGAAAGCAAACTACCATAATTTCACAGATGGATAAAGCCATTTTCATCAAGAAATTTGCAAATACGAACTACGATAAAGGGAGAGCATGTGAAATATATCACTATATGCTGGAAGAAGCCTATAAGAACAACTAAAAAAGTAAAAGTAACATGTTTTTCTCCATTGGAATACTAAAACTTCTTGATAGATTTTCTACATTCTTGTACAAAAAAAAAGGGCAGCCCGGTGCACTAAGCTCCCGCTATGCGCGGGGTCTGGGGAAGGGCCGGACCACAAGGGTCTATCGTAGATTTTCAACATTCATGTACAAATTAGAAAATTCAAAACTTTATAAGGTTTTCTTTTGGTTGGAAATTTACACATTATTTAAAATAACATACTTGCAGGTGGCTCTCTTGTCAAGGATCCATCACAGAAACTTGGTTCCATTGATCGGATACTATGAGGATGACCACCAACGCATGCTTGTCTATGAATACATGCATAACGGAACTTTGAGGGATCACGTAAATGGTCTGCACCTTTATGTATACTATAATTGCTATACTTTTTTCTGCATTATTTCCTCCTTGAACTTAAACAGCGTCTAAAACTTATCACACCACAATTTTGTGAACAGAATCCTCTGATAAAAAGCATTTGGATTGGCTAGCACGTCTTCATATTGCAGAAGATGCTGCCAAAGGTTACCAGAAATTTTTTCATTGTCAAAAACTTACAAGTATGTATTCTCCTAGTTAGCCATGAATCACAAAATAATTTTTTATCCTTCCTCGTAGGCCTTGAGTACTTACATACTGGATGCAACCCCTCTATCATTCATCGGGATGTGAAAACTAGCAACATTCTCTTAGATATAAATATGAGAGCAAAAGTATCTGATTTTGGACTATCAAGGCAAGCTGAAGAAGATTTAACACATGTCTCAAGCGTGGCACGAGGAACTGTTGGCTACCTTGATCCTGAGTAGGCCATAATAAATTATGAGATTGAATATTTTGCTAGTCATTTTCATTCTTCTTCCTCATGTTTCTCCATTTCCAACAGGTACTACGCAAATCAGCAATTGACAGAAAAAAGTGATGTGTACAGCTTTGGGGTTGTCCTTTTGGAATTGATCTCTGGAAGAAAGCCTTTTTCTACTGAGGAATATGGTGCTGACTGGAGCATTGTTCACTGGGTAAAGTTTACCATAGCTCTTTCTATACATTTCCGCGATGATAACATAAGTTGAACTTAAATGGGGAAAAATGGTCAGTGAGGATCAACTTGTTTGGGGTTGAGGAATAGTTGTTGTTGTATATATCACCCACTGGAATCACGTGTTAATAATGCACATAAAGAAATTTCATATATCTCTTCTACATAAATCACAACAATTATCAAAGTGAAGCCAGCTAGTAGAACTATTAGGCTGTGAACTAAGATAAAGGGGGCATAGCTCAGTATAAAGTGCAGCAAAGCACAAGAAATAAATAAGAAGCTTATCAAGGAATATAAATTTTTGGGGTTGATAGTTATTGTAGTAATAAATAAGGGATTCAGGAAATAAAATTAAGAGAAGTTAGCGATTTCAAATTTTGGTATAGTGGTGAGCACACACATAAAGTTCTGTCTGGCAGAGAAGAGAATTGAAAGACGAAAACAATGATTCTTTACTGGATAGAAACTGAGAATACTCTATTAAGTTCTGTATGAGCAGTAGTTTGCAGGTCAATGAATGTTGGTATTTCTATGAAGTTGCTAATTGGACAAAAAGAACAAGCAAGGTTGATTACAATCAATGTTCATCAAATAAACATGAGCAATAATAGAGTTTACCAAGGTGGAGATCATTTCTGATGAGGACAAATTTTTATGTTTTGCAATAATAACTTATCAGCCAGAGTTTTTTCTTTTCAAATGTCTTTGATTTGTTAAGTTTGATTATAGTTTCTTTTGATCTTCTTATTACTTGAATATTACTTGTGCCAAGCACAAAGTTATAAAAGCAAATTGATCATCTGCCGATGACAATCTTGTTGAAGTGTGTGACCATCTCATATAAGTTGTTATACAGAGCACACTTTAAGTTAATTATTTAAGTTTCAACAGATCTGACTAACAGTATTTTGCAGGCAAGATCATTGATTCGCAAAGGAGACGTGATCAGTATCATGGATCCTGCACTAGTAGGACATGTCAAAGTTGAGTCAGTGTGGAGAATAGCAGAAGTTGCAATACAATGTGTGGAAAGGCATGGCTCATCCAGGCCAAGAATGCATGAAATCCTGTCAGCCATACAGGACGCGATCAAGATTGAAAAGGGGATTGATAAATTGTCTTCATCAAGAAGTTCAAAGGCACAATCTTCCAGAAAAACACTCTTAACAAGCTTCCTGGACGTAGAAAGCCCTGACATATCCCATAACTCACTTACCCCTTCTGCTAGGTGAACAATTAACTTAACAATCACTAGCTTTTGAAACTTCATGGTTTATGTCCTGTCTTAACTTGTTTTTTTTTTGGGATGTACATTAGTACATAGTGAGTATTATTTTAACTGTACATTAACACATACACATACACATACACTAGTAGGATCTGACACACTAACAAGTATGCATATTTTGGTGGCAATAGTCAGTATATTATGTCTGAACGTAGAACCTGCAGTGACTAAATTTTGGATATGTGGTTGGTAAGGAAGAAGAGGTTGCAGTGAGAATCTGATCATATACCTCGCGTTTGCACGTATAATAACCATAGCTTGCATGAAAGTAGCAATCATTGAGCTGTCTTTCATCCTCAATGTCTCCTTCTTCTTGTAGTTTTCTCCCTTTTCTTGAGAGTAGAGATGTATTAATCGTATTGAAGTTCTTGTGTGCTCCTAAGAGTAATAAGCTACCGCAGATGATAGGTAGTGCAATTTCACAGTTGGCACAAATGTACAGATTTTTACACCAATTTGCACCCACTTAACCAACAAACACATTTTGCAACCACTAACCAGAAGAGCTCTTATACAAACGCGCGCAAAATACCAGCACTATTCCTCGCAATTCTTTTTCTGATTTATTACAACAGCTTCATTGACTTCCTTAACTTCTTTTCTCTATTTCTTTTCCCTTATACCATAAACTTTCTCTTCTTTTAAGTGTCTTTGATTGAACCTCCAGCGTCAATACACTTTGATTTGGTAAACAGTTAAGAACCACCACTAAAGACTCATTTGAAGCTTCGATTCAAACTCTAAAACTTTTACAAAAAAAATTATTGGGTGTGGTTGAAATTCGTTGGTAATACATGGACAAAGCAATATACAAAATTTGAAGAAGATTGAAGTGATTTGAACTAATTTAGAGTTAAAATTCATAGCTGAAAAATGTCAGTGCTAGACTAAATATCAATGAAAATCCATGTATATCACCAAATAGATACACAATATTGTCTGAAATATAGAAGGGACTCCAATGTGTTGCGAATTAGTCCTAGCATCTCACCACTGAAAGTCTCCGGGCAACTCCAATGCTCCCTCCTAGACTCCATTGGTACCAGGGTCAGTATCTGCACATATAGTGCAGAAGTATAGTATGATCAGTATATCAACACGTACTCAGTAAATATCATTAGTCGACCACAAAAAAGTAGTGGCGAAGGTTGTACCAAAAGTACTCACTTTAGTAAACATGTGCAGTAAGTATATAGCAATGACAGAAATAATGCATAAAACTAGCATAATTAGATATGCACAAATACAACATTTATATGAAATGCATTATGGGAGTCCATACATCAAGTATACATGATAAGGACTCAAAACTTTACATCAAACCAGCATTCCCCGGGCCAAATTAAACATGCGCGCACACTGCCCGTGGTAATTGGGTGATAAGTAACTCATAAGGGACAGATCCATATCCACACGCAATATCGTAGCCTTAGGCTCAACCGAATGTGATCAACTCATATGTATATCATAAACCACACGAACAAATCACATGTCATAATCACATCCAGATGTGAAATCATATAGTATGCGATTTGTAATGCATATATGCAGTGCATGACTATGAGCTAATCATGTAATTCGACATACATATAGCCTATAATGTTAAACTAGCATGTGAGAAAGACATGCTAATTTATATTACGTTATACTATCATGATAGAATGCACAAATAGTCACGCTACTGAGAAAGACATGTTAGGAATGTATAACAACATTAATCTATATCTCATATAGCATATATAACCCTGGTATCCGGATATATGATCATCACTTCACATATACACTACCCCATATACATAGTAATATCAAACAAGTCAATTTGGGAATAGTTTCACTAGTGAAAGATCTTTCACTATAGTGGGAAGAAGACAGGTGGGAGCGAGCGGAGCGAGATCAAAGCCTTAACTTATCTCGATTCAAGCTAGCCCTAGCTTTTAAGAATTGCATTTCCTCACTTTGAATCCACCAAACAAACTCGATCTATCCAAAGAATGTTCAACGAGGTTCAACAAGTCCATTGGACTCAATTTCATAATTTTAGGCCAAGTCAAGGTCAAAGTCCACAAAAAAGGTCAATCCGAGCTCACATGATCAAATCTCGAAATAAATTATATTATTGAATTACACATAACTCCACAAGCCCAAATCAATAAGTAAATTTCTACTTCAAGTTTATTTATGTATTGGGCAGAAATGACGCTGGAGGTGTTAGCGTATTCAATAAGCCTGATAGTTCAGAAAGCCATAGAACAACCGTTTTCCACTCCCAATAACTCTCATCACATCAGCCCTCCTAGATCAGAGTACCGCGGCACGCGTGGGCACGGTGACGTCAGTATGCTCACGTCTTCATAACTTTAGGAGTGCATAATAGTCTAAGTTTTGTCTTATATATGCAAGACTTAGAAGAGAAGGAACACATATTGTATTCTCTCTAAGCTCACACTTGTAACTCAGATCTCTATCAAGCAAATATACAACTCTTAGATCTTACGCTTACATTATTCATTGTTTTATCCCAGATCTAGCATATTTACTCATTTTACTTGCTTATTCCCATATTTTACTTAGCTTTTAATATTGCATACATGTGATCTAGCTAGTAACTCCGGACTCATCCAAGAGGGTCTCCGGATCAGATACAACCTACATGTCTTTAAACCCTTGAATACAAATTTCTTAACTGTATTTTTGGTTAGAATCATTTTCGCCGAAGAACAGTTTGGTGTTGTCTGTGGGGATAGACAGTTATGATGTTTTCTCGATCTATAGCTGATCTTTTTGAAAAACCCTAAACGGAAATGCTACACTAAAAAAATGTTAGAAAAAAGCAGCATTACTCACGGATCGCAGGAACTTAGAGAGGAACATGTACCCATCGAACATCAGGACCTGGCAGACCAGTCCGAAACATCGCGAACAAAATCGGAGGAAACAATAGCCCTCTCGAAAGCAAGAAAATTTATAGATAAGGAGGACATTCATTCGGCGGAAAGCCATGAGGCATGTCCCAAGGAGCGATACCCCAAGAAAAGAAAAAGACGCCCGCACTCCAAAGTGGAAGGGATGTTCAGAGAAGAGGTCACCCCCTCTGAAGCCGCATTAGCCACGGTCCTAGCAACAAACAGTTCCATAATGGAGCATATGGAAATGTTTGTAAACTTTTTGTATGGTGCAACACCGGATAGCCATCCGGTAGATGACGTGAAAGCCACGGGAGCATCTGAAGGAGTTCTTTAGTAGTCGGTCGAAGTATGCTAGGGAAAAAAGGAATGATACTTCACGGGAACACCCGACACAGTAGGGAGCGATTAACATGATCACTAAAGGAATAATAGTAGGGGTAGTATCTCAGACACAACAACACGAGGGGTTTCCTCTGTCTAGAAAAAGGATGAAGGACGAACCCGAAGACCCCATCATCTTTAGCAAAATGGAAAAAGAAAGCATCGAATGCCCGTATGTCGATGCTCTGGTAATTTCTATCCAAATATTTCAATTTAACATCAAGCGTGCACTTGTTGACCCAGGTAGCGCCATGAATGTTGTGCAACTCCGAGTAATCAAGGAGATGCAACTGACTGGGCAAATGACCCCAGTAATGAAAGTCTTGACCGGTTTCAATATGTCTAGAGAAACAACCCGGGGGGAAGATAGAGATAGAAACACATGTACAGGGAGTTCCGATGAAAACTTTGTTTGACGTCCTCGAAGGGGGAATGCCTTATAATCTGGTAATGCGAGGTCGTGGCTACACGCCATGAAGGCATTCTCATCTACTTTCCATTAAGTAATGAAATTCTCGGCGCCTTGGAGAGTAGCTGCAGTACATGGAGATGTTGAAATCGATCTAGCAGAAATCATCCTAGTTGACGGGAAAGATGAGTTGGTCAGAAATGAAAGCTAGCAATCACAAATGCCCGATTTCGGGGTAAACTCCAAAATTGAGCAAGAATATGAACCAACGAGAGGCCTCTACCCAGAGGATCCGATATATCGAATACCTTGGGGGGCTTGTGGCATCGGAGAAGTCAGATGCGGGAAGATCCATAGAATAAGACCTCGAGTTTACCTTTTTTAATTAAACAATCTCAAAGAACATGTATACATGGGCTCGGGCCTAAGCTCCGGGTTTCGAGAAAATTTAGTTACTTTTTTTAATAACAATGTTAGCAGCTTCACTTGGTCGAAGTTAGATATCACAAGTGTACCCTTGGAATTGGCTCTTCACAAGTTGAACATCTACCCCGATCACCAACCCATTAAGTAAAAAAGATGATCGATGTCAGTAGAGTAAAGCCAATTCATTAAATAAGAAGTGACTCGACTCATCCGGTCAGAAGCAGTTCGAGAGGTAAAATATTTGGACTAGCTGGAAAATGTGGTGGTACTTCCTAAGAAACTTAAAACTTTTCAAATGTTTATAGATTTGAAAGACTTAAACAAAGCATGCCTGAAGAGCTTGTACCCTATGCCTCGCCTAGATCACATTGTCGACGCGGTGGCTGGACATGAGCTACTCAGTTTCCTGGACGTGTCCACAGGGTTCGACCAGATACGGTTGGACCCGTCGGACCAGGAAAAAACTTCATTCATAACGAACCATAGAACTTATTATTAAATTGTCATGCCATTCGACTTAAAAATGTAGGGACTACTTTCTAACAACTGACCCAGCGGATGTTTCGACATTAGTTGGGTCGGAGTGTGGAGATTTACTTAGATGACATAATCGTTAAGTCCGTGGAAATAGAGGAACATATCTGACATTTACAAAAAGTGTTTGAAATCCTCTGCGAGTACAACCTCAAGCTAAATCTTGAGAGGTACGCTTTTGGAGTAGGCTCGGGAAAGTTCTTGGGATTCGTGGTGTCAAACATGGGCATTGAGGCCAACCCGAATCATATTCGAGTAATAGAGCAAATACCAGAGATGCTCAAGAATGCTCGAGAGGTACAATGTTTGATCGGGAGGATAACGGTATTAGGGAGGTTTATATCAAGGTCGTCTGAGTGATGTCAGAAATTCTTCGGCCTACTGAAGAAAAATAAAGACTTTCAGTAGATCCCGGAATGCCAACAAGCACTAAAGGACCTGAAGAGATACCTGACAAACCCACCCCTGCTCGCAAAACCGGATGAAGGGGAACCCCTGTTGATTTACCTTGTTGTATCCAAAACTGTTGTAAGTGTTGTGCTCGTTTGGGAGGAAAAAGATACACAATCTCATGTTTACTATACTAGCAAGGCTTTAACCAAGGTCAAAGCCCATTACCCTCACCTCGAGAAGCTGTCTTTGGCCATAGTAGTTGTGTCTCGCAAACTGAGGCCATATTTTCAATGTCACCAAATATGTGTGGTCACCACTTTCCCTTTGAGGAATATATTACACAAACCCAAACTCTCATACAGTTTGGCAAGCTAGTCGATCGAAATTTGCGAGTACGATATCACCTATCGACCCCGTACCGCTATTAAGTCTTAAGCCTTAGCCGACTTCGTAGCTGATTATAGTCCAGGCATGATGCCCAAGGCTAATACAGAGGCAGTTTGGGAAACCGAAGTAGCATTCGAGAAATGGGTCCTGTATACGAATGAGGCTACACGCATGAAAGGCATTGGGCTGGGGATTGTCTTGATTGCCCCCTCAGGAGCCAGAATTAGGCAAGCCATTAAGTGTGTTTCTTTGACTAATAATGAGGTCGAGAATGAGGTTGCAGTTGCAGGTTTGGAATTGGCTCAAGGATTGGTGCCGAAAATATCAAGCTCAAAAGTGACTCACAATTAATTGTCAATCAGATTTGGGCAAATGCGAGGCCAAAGACAGTTGAATGCAAGAATACTTTAGTAAAGCTGCCACTCTATTGGCTCGGTTCAGGAAATGAAAGGTGGTGCAAATCCCACGAGAAATGAACTTCGAAGCTGACGCCTTGGACAACCTAGGCTAGTTATCTAGGGACTAAGGGAGAGTCATACTCCACAGACCATCTCCTATGCTTCGTCCTAGACTTTGGCCTGCACGAAGTAAGTTCTATCGGCCTCACTTGGGACTGGCGGAATGATATCATCAATTATCTGCAGAAAGGGACTCTTCTGGAAGATGGTAAAAAGGCTAGGACATTGAGAACCAAGGCGGCTAGATATTGCATGCACGAGGGAGAGCTATATAGAAGATCCTACCTCGGGCCCTTGGCTAAATATTTTGGACTAACAGAGGCCGAGTACGTGATGAGGGAGATACACGAGGAAGATTGCGGAAATCACTTCGAGTATGACTCGTTGGTGAAGAAGATAATAAGGACCGGTTACTACTGGACTCGAATGGAACAAGATGCAAAAGCCTATGTCCGGAAATGCGAGAAGTGTCAGCAATACTCCCCGATGATACATCAACCTATCGAACCGCTCCACTTCATGAAATAGGGAATGGATATCATGGGCCCATTGCCGGGAGCTGTGGGGGGAAGTAAGGTTCATGCTGATCTTAACAGATTATTTCTCGAAGTGGGTGGAAACCAAAGCATATAAAAAGATTCACAAAAGGTAGGTCATAGACTTCATCTAGGATCATATCGTTTGTTGGTTTGGAATACCAAAAGAGATCGCTTACGACAACAGTCGGCAGTTCGTGGGAAAAAAAGTCACCGAATTCTTGGAGGGGTTGAACATCAAGAGGGTCACCTCGTCGGCGTATCACCTGTGTGTGAATGGGCAAGCAGATTCAACCAACAAGACTATCATCCAAAGCATAAAGAAGAGGTTGGAAAGATCAAAAGGCAAATGGTCAGAAGAATTGCCAGGGGTGTTGTGGGCTTACATAACTACGGCCAAGACTAGCACTGGGGAGACCCCTTTCTCCCTAGTGTATGGAGTCGAGGCCCTGATACTCGTAGAAGTGTGAGAACCCAACTTCCGTTACACTCAAACTACCAAGGAATCCAATAAGGAAGTTATAGAGGTAGGACTGAAGTTATTAAAGGAACGCAAATAATTGACTTTTGTGCATTTGGCTGCACAAAAGCAGAGAGTAGAAAGGTACTTCAACAGAAAGATTAATTTAAGGCATTTTAAAGTTGGGGACTATGTCCTCGGAAAAGTCACTCTCCTGACGAGGGACCCAAACACGGGTAAGCTGCAAGATAATTGGGAAGGACCGTACCAAATCACAGGAATCACAAGAAAAGGTTCGTACCGGATCAAGGATGAGACCAGAAATGAACTAAAGAATAGATGGAACGTTATCCACCTGAAGAGATTCTAACTTTGAAAAAAATGCAGGTATGTTTTGTGTTCGCAAAAACATTTATTTTTGGTTAATTATCTCTTTCATTGACAGGGACTGGTCACAAAACCAGAAGCCCCCTAGAGAGGGCGGGCATGAGTTACACTTTTTTCCTTGGCTTAGGTTTTGTCCCAATTGGGTTTTCCTGTCAAGATTTTTAACAAGGAAACAATTCAAAAGCACTTCAAGCTTAGATGGAGAAAGGGGAACATCATGTCCGTAAGAAGATCTCTTCAAAAATGGACTAAGTCAAACTGGGACTGCTGAAAGTCACTGAACTTGCTCGATCGCTTTTTTGTAAATCTTGTAAATACCCCAAAAGGGATTATGTACTTACAGGACGAGTCGTCCCCTATATCCTTGAAAGAATGAAATAAAAAAAGCTCTCGCTGACGTTTCGGACTAAGTTAAGCAATGAAAAAACGTTCGTGGCAAAACCGATCTCGGAAGCCATACACCCCCGTAAAACTGCTTCAAACAACACGACACGGCTATAAGAGCCTCCGCACGTGTAGGTTAATTTGAACCTTTTTACCTTTACATGGGGTTGAGACGTCTTTCACATCAGCACCGAAAATAGAGTATCTTTCTTCATTTCAAAATAGATGTGTTAAATCCCAATTTCGTGCTAGCATTCCCGGTTATGATATTTCCGGATTGGGTTAAGGTAAGATGACCTCAAACACAAAATGCAAACATTACATAAGCATGCACCAGTCATTAAAACTTGTATTAAATAATAAATACTCGAATATTAGCATAGTTCCGGTAGACGGGCGCAATGGTCATGCCTCGACGATTAAGTGCATATTAACAATCCAACAGGTCATTAAGTGATCGCAATTGTTGCAAAAAACAAAATGCATGTCAAAGCGTAAGAAAAAACGGAATGAAAGGCAAACTAGCAATTGTCATTTATACAAAAGAGCACTAAACGCTCACACAAAAATATTAAGAAGGGAATACAGCCCCTGAAAGATCCAACAAACCAGAGCGCAAAGGCTCAATATTGAAATAACAAATGGCATGAAGGCCCCAAAATATCCATCAAATGCCGCACAGGCCAACAGAACTACAAAAAAAATCAAACATTCATCATGGGGTGTGCAGGCCCACCTAAAACATATAACCACTAAAAACATCAAGCAGGCCCCCATAAATTCACAAAAGTTGAAAAAAATAGCACCAACCACCGGCATTGTTGTTGATCATCGCCATAGGAACAGATCCTTGGAAGGCCTCCGAACCGATGACCAGAGGCTCAAGACGTACAAAGCTAAACCGGGGAGCACCCTCGCCACCAGAAGAGCCAGCAAAAGCATCAGAGAAGAGGGCGTCTCTTCACGCAGGTCATCCATATCCGCCTCAGCAGCCCCCAAGTCCACCTCTGCATCCACGAGGGCCGAGAAAAAAGAAATCTCGCCCACATCCACCCCTTGCAGGATCTCAAACCGGGTTTGGAGGATAGCATAGTCTTAAAGAAAGGTAGCCCTCTGCTGCTTAATCGCCCGGCAAGGTGTCAACCATTGATTTCGGGCCCGAAGTGTCAACCATTGATTCCTCCCGAAGACGCATGTTCTCCTCGAACAACCTCCCCACATTTTGAGAGGACGAAGGCATGTTCTTGGAAAGCTCTATTATGGAGGAAATGACGGCATACCCCTAAAAGAAATAACAACCAGAATAAGCTCAGCCCGTACGATAAAGGTAAAAAGTATGAAGAGAAAATACTTGGGTTACCTGGAGAAAGATATCCGCAAGATGGGCCAAGTAGGATTCTAAGCCAAGGTCAAAGCCAACAGAAGGAGGGGAAGGAACCGAGGGACCAGCGCCCGCATCTCCACCCTTTACACTTCCGAGTTGTCCTTCACTGGCTCCCGATCCTAATACAGCCTCGGTGAAAGAAACCAACGCTTCTTTAGCCTCCGCAGCCTCTCCCTTGTTATCCTTCACGAGGACCACTTTCTGCACATCCTCCCTCTCATGCTCATTGAATCAGCGGTGCGTTCTTACATACAAGTGATCTATCTTGTAACTCCGGACTCATAGAAGAAGGTCTTCGGATCAGATACAACCTACTAGTCTTTGAACCCTTGACTACAAATCTCTAACTGTATTTTTGGTTATAATCATTTTTCTTGAAAACAATATACTACCTCAAATTCATCAATTTTATATTTCTTGGGCAGTCCAAAAATTCCAAATTTCACTTCAGATTCTATGCATTTAAGTGTAATTCAATCGGTAATCATAATATAAACTTAGAGTTAAGAACATTTACCCAAGATATGTGGATGAAATCCTCTTCAAAAATAGTTTCGGACCAAACTCCCAAGACCCAAAAATTGATGGAATAAAATGAAATTTCTGAAATTGTACAATTTGTATATCATGTTCTCTGCATCGCAATTGGGAACAAATTCCATGCGTCACATAAGTATGTTGACACGAGTAAACCCCACCCCTAGCCTTACGCATTCGCGCTACCACCTTTCCGTTCACGATGTACAATCTAGCCAGCACCCTTCGCGATCGCGGGGTATGTTCATGATTGTTGTGCAACAAATATATGACATATAAGAATCTGCAATTTCAACTTAGTTCTAAACGTGCCAAAACATCATATAAACCTATTGGAAGTCTTGAAATATGAAACGGATCACAAATACCTAAAATTAGGGGTTGCGTTGTTACAAAGAAGCAAGAACATAATTCTTTTTAAGACAAAAATATTAATATACAAATTAGGATACTTAGGGGTCGTTTGATAGAGTATATTCGAGATTACTGCATGCATTAGCTTTATATATTAACAATATCTTATTTGGTACACTTTTTCATCCTATGTATAGTTAATGCAAGCATAGTTATACACCCTATTTGGTATTATGTTATGCAATACCAAGCAAACCATGGTATTAGAAATTTAATGGGTTTTAATGCATGCATTAGCATGGTTAAAGACATAATTGCCCATGAAGTCCCTCACATAGTATAGTAAGGAGGGTATTTTTGTAAATAACTAATTATTTTTAGAAATTATGCACTCATGTTATTTCTAATATACCAAACCAAACGGTGGATAAAAAATAATTCTTGCATAACTAATGTCAGCATTACTAATACACCCTATTCATCATTATTCTTATACACTCTACCAAACGACCCCTTACATTTTTTGACCTCCCAAAAGAATAATAACCAACAAATGTATAGGCTTTGTTTATTAAGTATAAACATATAATATACATGTTAAATATACATATGATATACATAAATATACACATAGTAATATATAATTAGTGCATATATTTTTAATGCTCCCGTATTTAATTTCGATCGACGGGTCAAAAATAAAAAAAATCCTAAGAAATTATAAGAGATTGTTAATGTTGGATTTGCTGCTATGACATTTGATCCAATATCTCCTGAAGTACTGATTTGAATATATAAGAATGTTGGGACAAATGTTGCACAATATTCAGACCAGCATTTTCAGAACAGATTTTGCCTTACTTCACATAATAATTAGTATGTGGTAAATATGACTTGACAAGGTAAAAAGGAGTTGGTAAACATGTGTGAAGAATGAGTCAAGGTTGCTTCTCTTCGTGAAGAACAAGTCAAAGTTGTTAGAGGATTTTGCTCCTTGATCGTCTCCAACAAACCCTACCAACTGCCCACCTTTCCCTCAACCTCCACAAACGATCAATGAGATTTTCAAGGAAGACTCTCCACTATAAATAGAGAGGCTACTACAGTAAATCGACATCCAGAATCAGATTGCAAAAATACCAAGAGAGCTCTCGGGATTTCATCTCAGAAATCTGGATCACAAGTGTTGTCTGAGTGTGTCAACAACATTATGTCCAACATTACAATTGTTGTTTAGATTCTAGATTAGTTTGTATGGAGAGATTGTAATGAGAGGTTGTCTATGTCTACTTAGTTATATTTTTCAGGCAGAAATCATCTGCGACTTCAACTTTTAATTCCTTTCCGTTTTATCTTGTAAATCTATAAAGAAAGGAATTTATATATTTGTATATAATATATATACAATACATTTAGCCATTGACCATCATAAGTTATATAATATATATAACTTATGAAAATTTTAAATCTTTGTGTTCTTTAAATTCCGCTGCATTTACTCTTTAAAGTTTCTGTTTTGCTAAGTGTTGTTACTGGTGTCGGACGACATAATTGCCGACATTCGGAAACTGTACTTGTAGTCGATTGAATTATGTTCATCTTGTTTTTATTTGATCTGTAGCTCCCAACAAGTGGTATCAAAGCCAACACTTAACACAATAAGTGCTTGGTACTTTTATTTCAAGCTATGGATCCGGCAAATCCAACTATTAGTAGGTTTTCCATTTTAGATGGTTCAAACTATGCCTATTGGAAGGTTCACCTACATTCTCATATTAAATCAATTGATGTTAGGGCATGGAGATCTATAACCAATGGGTATGTTGTTCCAATGTTGCCACCGGATGAAGAATGTGACATTATTGCTAAACCTGAATAAACGGAAGACATTAAATTCTATTTTGAAAAGTTGATTGACATCTCAAATGAATGTCAAGTGCTTGGTGCTCCTTTAACCAACACTCAACTTGTTGAAAAGGATCTTTGTTCTCTTCCTGAAAAGTTCAATTAAAAGATTTATACTATTGAAGAAGATCACAATCTTGCGACAATGGACCTTCACACCTTAATGAGCATACTCAAAACTTATGAGATGAACATTGAGAATCAAAAGGAATTGTATAAAAGCAAGAATGTGGCACTTCAAGTTCAATCCTCAGAGAGTCAAATCAAATAAGAGGATGAGAATCCTGAAGAAGTTGGTGACGGTGCAAATGTTGCCCTACTCACTCAAAAATTTAATTCGATGATGAGAAAGTTCAACAATGATAAATCTAAAACCAAAGAGCACCAAAACCAAGCCTTCAATCAAAAGTCCACTAGATTTCCTTCAAATGTACAAAAAGAAAACCAACTGAGAAAAACCAACTCGGATCGTACCAAATTTGATCCCAAACAGCTTGAGTCCATGTAGTGTCATGCATGCTCGGGTTAGGGTCATTATGCTAATGAATGTGCAAATACGCTTAGAAAATTTGGTAAGAGTTTATGAGTTTCTCTTAGTAACGACAAAGGAGAAGAGGAAGGAGATCAAGAAGTCGAATCACAAGCAATGCTGGCTACTGTTTTTGAACAGTCTCTATCGGACAATGACGATGTCATCGACAATGTTGTCTCAAATGTCACAACATTTGCCTCAACATCAGCAATGACATCTACATCCCCACAGACATCTGAGAGGTATAAATTATTTAACTATTCTGATGTCAATTGGTTTAGTGGTTTTATTTCTATTAGTGAGACTGATTGTGTGGATCAAGTTGATTCCAAAGATGATATGATTAACAAATTACAAAATCTTTGTAAAGCCTTAATCATAGAATCCAATCAACTTGACCCAAAGGTAAAATCTTTAACCCGTGAGAATATAGATTTAAAAGGCACAATAACCCGACTAGAGGGTGCACTTACCAAAACGAATATTGAATTTGGTAAGATCAGTGCAAAAGTGGATTTAGCAGAAGCTACCTTTCATAATCTCAACACGGGGACTTCAAAACTGAATGAGATTCTTAACTTTAGTAAACCTTCACATGCGAGATTTGGGTACAAAAACACTCTTAAAACTGGCTGCTCTAAACTCTTTGATAATAATAAGAAAATATATTTTGTAAAAGAAAAGGGGATGCATAAGAGTTTCTCATAGACGTCAAAGAGTAATCTGAAGTTTGTGTGCAGTTATTGTAACTCCCCTGGACACTTAAAACCATACTGTTACAATCTTCAACATTCTGAAAGTACGAAAGGTTTTTTGAAGAATTATGAGTCATTCAATGGAGGAAACGTGACTTTTGGAGGTGGCAGTAAAAGCAAGATAATTGGAAAAGGGATCTTCAATATCCCTGATATTCCAACCTTAAGAAATGTATTACACGTTGAGGGCTTAATGACTAATTTGCTTAGTGTTAGCCAACTGTGTGATGACGATCTTGATGTAAAATTCAATAAGAGTGCTTATGTGGTTATAAATGAAGCCAATGTATGTGTCATGACATGTACTAGAACAGGTGACAATTTTTATCTTGTTGTAAGACAAGAAACTTGCAATAATTCTAAGGTCGATGACACAACACTATGGCATCAAAAGTTGGGGCATATCAACTACCGCAATTTAGAGAAATTGGTCTCATATGAAGCGGTTAAAGGCTTACCCAAACTTATCCATAAAGGTAAAACTATCTGTGAGATTATCTAAAAGTGGAAAATGTGCAGACTGGTGAAGAATCAGATGTTGCCCCAAATGTTGCCACACCCGAAGCAACATATGAACCTGAAAGAGAGACCACAGAGGCCATGGATGAGGAGTAAAATGTTGAATTGCTAGATCAAGTTCGAAGGGACCCCTCATCAAGGATTAAGAAGAATCATCCCACGGGCCAGGTGATATGGGGAGTTTTTGAAGGAATTAAAACAAGAGGGAAAGAACCACTCAACTACAGAGAAATGGTAAGGTATGTGTGTATGTCTACCATATACCAAGAGGTTACCCTGTCCCATTTACTGCTCCGCCCCGATCCGCTTTAAAAAAATGGTAGCGGGGTTCGAACTCGGGATGGGACTAGGGTTTGTCCCTCCCATCCCGATCCCGCCCGTTCCCAGTTTCGACCACCCCCTCCTTTAAAAAAAATAGTCGTTGTGCAACGTCTATAATGACCATTCCCCCCCCCCCCTATAAACCCCCTACCCCCTTAATATTTATTTTAACCCCTAAGTTAGTATATTTACACTTTAACCCTATTTTTCAACTATAAATACCTCATTTTCTTATTTATTTTTCTCACAAATCTTCCTATTATTTCTCTAATCTTTCTATCTATCTCTCTACAAGTCTACATTGCCTACTAAAATCAGAAAAGGTCAAGGTTGGACAGGAGGTTTAATAAGACATGTAAAAAATTCTCACAAAGCAAGGTATAAAAATACCTGGCTGAAAAATCGGATGTGTCAATGCCTTCTGAGTCGGGTTCACATAGTGTCCCCCACCAAGTACATGGTCGAATTAACCCGATGACGGGGGAATTATAGGTCCTAAATATGATAAACACAAAGATAGGGAAAATATAGCAAAATTAGTTGCGGTAGAGGGTTTGCCTTTTTCATTTCCTTCCTCTCCTGATTTTATTCATTACATTAGAAAAATATATAATTCTGCTTTTAACGGTTTTCCTAGATCAACTGTTAGAAGATACATTTTTATATTTGCACATGAATATTAACAGTATTTACGTTATGCATTATATCATTTTAATGGCAAAGTGACTATCACTTCTGATATAGGTCGTAGTACTAACGGTAATGGTTATTTAACTGTAACATGTCATTGGATAGATCAGACTTGGTCTATGCAAAAACGTATTTTAGCATATAGATATATTGATGATAGGCACACTGGATTATTTATTGCAAGAAATATTCATAAAATTTGTGAATATTATGGAATAACTGATAAAATTATGACGGTTACATTAGATAATATTACTTCTAATGATTATGTTGTAAACCTTTTAAAAATTCGATTAACTCCATCTTTTCCCGATAATTTTCATTTAAGATGTGCATGTCATATTTATAACTTAGTTGTAAAGGATGACCTAAAACTTTTTGAAAACATTCTTGATAAAGTATAATTTGCTATAAACTTTATTTTTAAAGGTAATAAAATACAAAGACGCAAAGAGTATAAAAAAACTTGTCATGATTGTGGATTACCTTATAGAAAAATTCCGGAAGAAGTAGCGACTATGTGGAATTCTCTGTATGAACAACTACTTGTTGCTCACGAGTATAGAAGACCTATAACTTTATTATTTAACGCCCATAATCAAATCCAAGGGATATGCTTGTAGATAATGATTGGAAATTTTTTTACAACTTATTGGATTTTTAGAGAAATTTGTTCTAGCTACTAAAGAATTTTCTGGTATTTATTATCCTACTATTTTAACTATGTTATTTTATATAGCTCTAATATTTTTTGTTACTTAGTGAATATATGCAAAAATCATCTTACGCACTATCTATTAAAAATGTTTATAAAATTAAAAAATACTATTTTTCTATTCCCACTATTTATATTATTGGTGCTGTATTAAATCCGACTATTAAAGTAGACGGTTGTAAAACACTTGTTGAAACGATTTATGAAAGTATAGAAATACTTCCACCTCCAAGTCCAAATAAAGAACCAACTCACGAACCAACTAGAGAAGAAGTTACGTCTAGCATACACACTGAATGCAATATATATATATATATATATATATATATATATATATATATATATATATATATATATATATATATTACCAAGAACAAAGTGCAAATAATCAACCGGCTTTTGTACCATCTTCTTCTACTTTGCTGCAACCTTATAAAAGACATGATGTTTCTGCCTCAAGTATTCAAGGTCTTATAAATAGAATGTATAGTGATTCAACTTCTTCACAAATTAGCGAGTTTGATGTTTATGTCTTGCAGGGTGTTATACCGTACGAAATAATTGTCAATGAAGGTGGATGTGAAGACTTGCTGAGATACTAGAGGGAGAATGAGAAGACATTTCCGACACTAACAAAAATGGCTTGAGATGTGTTGAATATTCAAGCATTATCAACAGCTTCGGAAAGCATTTTTTCTGCTGGAATATTTCAAATAAGAGAGCATAGACACTCATTGACGGGAGACAGCTTGGAGATTGCAGTTTTATTCAGAGATTGGATTAGAGCGGAGCGTAGAAGGTGCGGTCATCCAGAGATCAACGAAGAAGACGACTACAACTACAACGAAATCTTATCTGAGGGAGCAGGAAGCGACGTCGAACAATTTGACCAATAACTTTCAATTCCGACAGAAGATCCTTAAGAGATTATGAGGAAATTAGAAAGAGTATGGTTGACTATGTAATTTTTTTAATGGCAATTTTACTATGTGATTTACAACTTTTGAACTACGAAACAAAGTTGCAATTTTGAAACTGTATTACAAAAAAATCATATTTCTATTAAATAATATAAGAGGCACAAAAACAGCTTTGAGATATTTTTATTCACTATCTTGTTCAATTATTTAAGTTTTAAATATATATTTTTTTTAAATTAAGTGTCTAAAAAATAAATCCCCCAAATCCCGCAACCCGGCCCGTCCCGTCCCCCCAAATCCCGACCCCTCTTCCGGTGGGATGTGGGACGGGACGGGACCTCTTTCCATCCCGACAGTCCCGTCGGATCCCGATCCCAGCCACCCCTCCCGTCCTGCCAGAGCCCGTCCCGCCGGATCCCGCCCCACCCCGCCCCGGCCCACTGGCCACCCTTATCCGTATCTACTCTCGTGTCTTATACAGATGCTGATCGGGGTGGAAGTCCAGATACCAGACGTTCGACATCTGGTTATTGTATGTTTTTTGGTGATAAATTGGTCTCTTGGTCGGCTAAACGCCAGGCTACTTTATCGCGCTCCAGTGCGGAGACTGAGTATCGAGGAGTAGCCAATGTGGTGTATGAGTCATGTTGGATGCGTAATCTACTATTAGAGCTTCACTTTCCTATTCAGAAAGCTACATTGGTCTACTGCGATAATGTTAGTGCAGTATATCTCTCTGGGAATCTGGTCCAACATCAGCGCATTAAACATATCGAGATGGATATTCACTTCGTTCGCAAAAAGGTAGCTCGTGGACAAGTACGTGTCTTGCATGTCCCTTCACGGTACCAAATTGCTGATATCTTTACTAAGAGTCTTCATTTGGTTCTGTTTGAAGATTTTAGGGACAGTCTCAGCGTACGACAACTGCCCGCTATGACTGCGGGGGTGTGATAGAATATGTATATGTATATATATATTAGTCGTGTATACCGTGTATATTCTTATCATATATGCACAGTACTCTCTTACCATATTGGTAGAATTATTGTACATGTGTAATTATGGTAGTAGTCTTATATTAGAAAAAAGTAGTAGTCTTGTATTAGGAAAATGTATATTTAATTTTCATAATTAAATATTGCATATCATGTATATATACAGTTGACATTTAATGAAAATAATTAAGGGATTATTCTCTTTTAACTGGCCTTAAAGAGCGCTCATATCCCAAAGATGAATGTGGCGGAGATGAGAATGTTTAGATGGATATGTGGACATGCTAGGAGAAATGTGAAAGGAACAAAGTTATAATGGGCAAGGTGGAAGTGTCTTCTATGGTGGACAAGATGAGAGAAGTGATACTGAGATGGTTTAGACATGTGAAGTAGAGATGTGTGGATGTGCCAGTAATGATGTGTGAAAGTTTGGTTGTAACAGGAATTAGGAGAGGTAGGCCGAAAAAGAATTGAGAAGGTGATTAGACAGGATATTGCACAACTTCAGCTCACTGAGGAAATGATCCTAGATAGGAATGTGCAGAGATCAAGAATTAGAATAAAAGGTTAATAGGTAGTCAATGGTTCCCCCTATTAGTAGTATCTAGTTAGTAGTCACGTATATAGTTTCTTTTCTTCAATGTGCATTATTATCTGTTGTTTCATTTACCTTATATTTTACTTTTGTGCCATCATATTTTACTTGATATCTTGCTTCAAATTCTTTTCTTTTCTTTTGAGCCGATGGTCTATTGGAAACAATCTCTCTACGCCATAAACATAGGGGCAAAATCTGCATATATCATACCCTCCTCATATCCCATTTTATAGGATTACATGGATACGTCGTTGTTGTCATTTCAGGCCTACTTCGCATGTTTATCTTATTCAATCATATCATACAACTTCGAATATTGTTTTAAAATTGTTATTAACTTCAGGTACAGAATGTCTGAAGTTGTTTGATGTAGTGTACACGTACAAAACATCCACACTCATGTAATATTTGTTTGATTTCACATTAAATTGCAATAGAAAAATATATAAACTCATACATGACAATACATGCCTTAACAATGCAGCTTGGTGAAAATATTTATTGTACTCCACAAAGGTTATCTATCAATATTCCTATTATTATCTCGCTCTCTTGATTAGTGTGTCCGGAGCGGTATTATTTACTAGGTTACATTGAGTCCAATCTACATGCCACTCTTACTTTTGACAAGCGCACTAAAAGATGGTTGACAGAAGCCTTGATTGAGGAAAAGATCAGTGACTTTCCGATTCATCGCTTCTGTAAGATGAATACCATCCCAGCTGATAAATTTGCTCGGATCATTACATTTAACAGTGCCAGGTGAGCCACACAACGAATGCAGGTTGAAGTTCAATGGTCCTCCTGCAGCTCCACAGCAAGGTTTGAAAGCTTCCTCAAATTGGTACTTTTGTAAGTTCATCTTAATTGTTAGATATGCATTCCAGTAGTCAGCATATAAGATATGACAATTAGGATATAATCTACGGTATTTTTCCAATCTCCTTTGCAGGATCTGGTTGTGGACCATTACTGCTGTGTTGACAGCTGCTGCACATCCCATATGATCAAGAGCAGCTTTCGCTGGACATAATGAGATATGTAGTGGAAGGCATCCTATTGGTGGTAAGCCTTGAACTACCATGTACTTTGCTCCACTTTGCAGCACTTCCTATACATATAACACTCTCTACTTAGCATTGCTGTCATGTCTAATAGATTGTTTGGCCAAACTTCTACAAGTGCTTATTCTTAAAAAAACAAGAGAGCTTATTTTGGAAAGTTAAGGTGTCTGGCCAAGATTCTGAGAAATATAAGCGCTTTTGAGTAGTAGTAGAAACTGTTTTCCTGTTGTGAGGAAGAAGCCGGGAAAAGTAGCTTCCTCTTAAGAGTAGAAGCAAAAGTTTTTAATATCTTTTTCGGAATAAAAGTACCTTTACCAAAACTTTATCAAAACTGTCCTCACAGTACAAACATAAACTTAGCTCATGCATTTTAAACAATAAACTTATTCCCTCTCTATGATTTTAGTTTTTACATTTTAATTAAATGAAATTGAAAATTCTAATTAAGGTCTCTCATAATAAATATTGCAAAACATTTGTCTATTTAAATAATTGTAAAATCTTTTCATATATTTCTTCATAATTCGACACTCGAAAGCACTTTTGAAAAGATTGGTCAAAGACAAATTGTTTCTATAAATACTAGCAAAAGCGGCTTTCAAATGATTTGACACAAACTGGTACTATCCGAAAATACTTTTTTCTAAAACTTCATTTGACAAAAAGCACTTTTCAAGATAAGCAGATCTTAGAAGCTTGACCAAAGAGGTTTTAGTACTAACTGTCATAAATAGTACTATGTCAAAGCTTCTTTGGCGATGATTAAGTTACTTTTCATGTGCATACCTCGATTAATCTGCTAACTTGATGGATGGACTGCTGTGTGAGCCAACGTGTAGATAGTAAGGACCCTTGTATACGAGCATAGTCACTAACGCCAACGGAGCCTATCCAGAAGAGTGCATTCTCCAATTCAGCCTTGCAACTTTTACCGCTATTATCTGAACATCCCATCTGCTGCTTCAACTTATTGAACCAATCAATCTGAGTTTGAAAGTTCAAGGGTATTCCTTTCCAGAATAGGTTAGCAATTTTCATAGTTGAAAAATCCTGTTTGGAGAGAATTGTTGCTCCGGCTATTGCAAAATTGACCCCGGCTGTGAAATTTTCGGAGGTACTTTGAAAGGGTGGCAAATGTGGTAGCTTAAGAGCATCACATAGAAAATCTACCATCAAATGCCCATCACATAAACCATTGTTCTTTTCTGAACTGCTCGATGTGTGAGTGGAATTTGCCTTGAGACCACCCACTAAATTAGCATTTCCTGTATCAGTGTAGGAGTCTCCAAAAGCATAGACCTTGTTGAAGCATCCTATATAGTTGTTATGCCTGGTGGAAGTGTCTTGGCTATTGTTATTAGCAGGGGAAGAGTTACCTGTTATAAAAATAAAATAACAGGAAGTCAGAAAAGGAAAAGCTTTGAGGCGTGAAAACAACTTTCTTAAAAAGATATTGTCCATAATACTATTTGCGGATATACAGACAAGTCTCTTCAGGATACAACAAAGCCTACAAATTAACTAGCCACTATCCAGAGGAGGCATGGATTTGAAAGGTCAAGGGTATTCAGGGTGTGTTTGGTATGACGGTAGTCATTTTCCATTTTCTTTTCTTCGAAAAATGACTGGAAAATATTTTCGTGGGAAAACGCTTTGGAGTGTTTGGTTTGAGTGTGGAAAAGAACATTTATTGAAGATTGATAATAATATTTGCAAACCGGATAGGTGTTTTGCTGTAGTTTTGCATAATAAAGATTGATAATAGTGTCTAACTGATGGTTAAAGCAATGATATAAAGTTAAAAGCTGAGATAATTGCGAAGGAACTAACTTCCGCCAAAAAGCGGTTAAAGACATTTTCTCCTTTTGGTGTAAGATATTTTCCTTGCAAAATACTATGGCAACTAAACACTAGAAAATGACTTATTTTCAGAAAACTTTTCTGTAAAATATTCTCAGTCATACCAAACAATATAAGTTTCAAATTCATATTCTCTTTCTGATGTGGGACAATCTCACATCATATATATTGCGAACTATCTAACGTGAGAATTGGGAAAAATTACCAGGCTTGACGGGAACTTCATTGCTGCTGTTATGTGCGGGGGAAGAATTACCGGGCTTGGTGGGAACTTCATGGCTGCTATTATGCGCAGGGGAAGAATTACCAGGCTTGGTGGGAACTTCATGGCTGTTGTTATGTCCAGGGGAAGATTTACCGGGCTTGGTGGGAACTTCATGGCTGCTATTATGCGCAGGGGAAGAATTACCAGGCTTGGTGGGAACTTCATGGCTGTTGTTATGTGCAGGGGAAGATTTACCGGGCTTGGTGGGAACTTCATGGCTGCTATTATGTGCAGGGGAAGATTTACCGGGCTTGGTGGGAATATTTTCATGGCTATTGTTATGAGAAGATTGACAATCACAAGGGGGATTTTCATGGTTCTTGTAATGTGCATATGAAAATGAGAAAAATAGGCAGAAACAGAAGAAGAGAGTAAGAGGAAAATGTGGGGAAACCATATGGGACATAATTTTTTATTTTTTTGTATTTTTTGTGTTATTCAAAGGAAGTATGCTAACTAGATGTATATATAGCAAGAAAGCTATTTATAGTATCCAGTTTTAATCTGTTGGAGTTAAGAGGCTAATTATGTAGAGAGCCTCCTTTGTTTTAGGAAATCATAGGTACTCATTCTTTGAGGCACTAGAGACCAACAGCCCACAACAAAATGTTTTTGGAGATATAATATCAGTCACAATATCACCACTTTTCTCGAGCATAAGTAGGTGAATAACCGAAAAATAAAGAGCTTTTAGTTTAGAATTGTACTTGTTACTATGAAATAGCTAAATGATGTAATCTTTTAGGGTAATCTTTGAAGAATTGCCCTTGATTAATTGATGTATGGAATTGAAGTATAAATTGAGGATATTCCGAAAAGACCAAGATAAAAGGAAAAGATTTCATATGTCTCACTTTTTTTTATTCGGACTACACATATGACTTCCAATTAATTTAAAATGTAATTATTTAATCGTGTATCTTATAAGCCATGCTAAATACGGAGTTCTCCCGAAGTTAAATATGGAGTTTTCTCGATGTAGGTCTGCCCCTGCCTGCGAGGCGAGGATGGGAAGCGACCTCGACCATTCTTCATTTTTTGTTCTTTCCTGAACATGCACCAGATTAGCTTTTTCCAGTTTGCTTTCATCCAATGACTTCTTACATATTCAAAACACGTAATAAGCTCAAAACACATTAATAATAAAGTAAATCACATAATTATGCATAAGATGAGGCGATAATGTACTAGTATGGCAGACTTTTAGCTGAATATTAACACTCATATTTTAAATTATTGTGTAATAATTTTTAATTCACCCAACCAGACATTCACAAACTATAATTTGTGTTATACTCCACATGCTAACGATCCACGCATTGCAATATCCGCATTATTAATATATACATAAGTTGTCACTGAAACAAACAAGGAAAATATTTTTCTTGAAAAATAGGTGGTTTTCTTACTTATTTTTTGGTGTTTGGTGAATAAGTAATAATAATAGTTACGCCAAAAGCATTTATATGTAATCTAGAAAAATACTATGGAGGAGGTGGGTGGTCAAGGGTTGGGGTGTTAGGATGGAGAGGAGACAATGAGCTTGGAATGTCACTTATGAAAGTTTTTTTTCTAGTCCCACTAGAAAATTTATTTTTCTTATTCTTAAGGAACTTGATTTCCTAAAAATGTTTGCCAAAATATCTTGACTAACCAAAACATGGAAAAATCAAAAAAACATTTTTGAAATATATTTTCCTCCATACAAATACACCTCATTAAGTGCACACTTTATGTTTGGATAGTTTAAAATATAATTTCTTTAAATATTTTCCGTGATAAAATTTTACCAACAAAATGAGCGTGAATATGATAAAAATATAATGCATAAACAAACTCTCAAATTTGACCTCAGCTGGCAAGTATGCCTTCTAACTTTGAGTGTGTATAAGTAGGCACCGCTAATATGTCGAGTCGCGGCCGAGTGTGTGTATATGCCCTCTGAACATACTTGACTCAGCAGACTGCGGTGGCCCCTATTATAAATTTTACTGGGAGCTGATTGTTGTTTGTCATGACCCTTTTGTATTTGTAGATTATATTCGGGGGCATCTTGTTCTCGGACACATCGTGGAACTTAGTAAGCTTGCGTGTTCTGAGTTTTTTGGACCGTCTGGATTGCTTGGGGACCTATAGTAGGGGCGGTGCTATTTTGACGTACCTCTACAGAAATATATGTCGGGCACTATTACTGATCTCTATGGATTATTCCTCTCATCCAAATAATATATTTAAGTGTGTATTATTAGCTTCTAAAAATATCTCTTGAAACGACAACTAAGAAATCGTATTTACTTTATTGACACTTTCAAATATGAGCTTGAGAAAGAATCATGCCTTTTCGGCCCATAGGTAGGGAGCACCCTGCGCCCGAAGGTGAGGCTGCCCACAAATGATGAATTGTTGTTGTAATGCCCCGAATCATGGTCTGGGCGAAATACGACACTCGGTGCCCGACTGCATGTGACCGAGCGAACCACGTGACTTGCTGATCAACATGGGCATCAAATCATGCACTAATAATGATTTAGAAATGTAAAACATAAATATTGAAAATATAGTTTGAAATATAATAGCAGAAATATCTGATAAAATATAATAAGTCTGAAAGTAATACTGACATGACTGACATGATAACTAGTCTAGTCTATGAAACCTCTAAATAAGAGTTTGACTGCAAAACTATTGACCAGGACAAGGCCCTGGCATACCTCTACTATAAATCATGACACGTAAAATAAATAGACCAACACCCCGAATGACATGGGGCTCACCAATGGTTGATACTGAAAGAATCCTAGTAAGCAGATTCGTCGTCCTGCAACTCAGTACATGCACCGTGAAGTGCATGTCCCAAGAAAAGGGAGGTTAGTACATTTGAATTGTAATGTATGTAAAGCAACTGAAAGAATAACCAAGCACATGATATAATATGAACATGAAACTAAAACTGAACATAAATGTAATAACATGTGTAAGATATGTAAACTCTATATCTGTATATCTGTGGGGAGAGCAGTAGTATAACCGACAACATAAAATCACCACATGGGTACGTGGAGTCTAGTACCTAGCCCGACCAACAGAGCGCTCCCATACCTTACTGGGTATGAGACATGAACATGACATAAAATGATCCAATAAATAATCTGAAGGTATCGTCCTCTGGGCGGAGCGACCTTTATTGTACGTTGGCATATGTAGTTTCAGGCTGTAAGAGCCTTTTTGGTAATCTATGTAACTCCCAAAACATGTACTTGAATATAGTTGACTTGTAAGTCCATGAATTTCCTGAAAATAACTTGGAAAATATGGTTTGCAATTATAGTTTAACATGTGAAAGAATATATTATATAACTTACATAAATCATGAAAATCATATATAATTTCATGAAAACTGAGTAAATAGTAATTATAACTTGTGTTCAAAAACTCATGGGATTCAAAACATGCGTTCATGGATTACGGACAGGTTCATGAAAATCATAATGACCTATCATGAATACAATTGATGAATTGTACTATAGACATGATGTATATTATTACATGTATTAGGGTTATCATGATAATGGAACAAAATCCTAAACTTATGAAGAATTCAAGTTTCATGGAAGAACGTGGCGTGTGGAAGAACATGGATATTCCCACAAATGGATAGAAGATCTACATACCTTATTCGCTTCAATACTCGTCTTAAAAGTCTAAACTTGGAAGAAGGAATCCAAAGATTGAACCTTGAAATCTTTAGAAAGGTTTATCTTGAAACCCCTAAGTTAAGAAAAATGAATTCTACGTAGAACTCATAAGGATCATGTTAGAATCACTTAGAATCACATGAAAAATGATTACCTCGATGTAGGAGAAGGTTGGGAGGAGAGAACCTTCGTTCTAGGGCTTTAGAGTATGAAAAACTAATTTTGGAACTAAGTTTGTGTATTTATAATGTTCAGTCCGTCGGGACTTTTACGGTCAAATTCGACGGATCGTCAAATTTTCTACGGTCACTTATTCTATGATCCGAGGAAGGATCGTATAATTTTGTACGATCTGTAAAATCAGATTGTCACCCAAATGTAAGATTCTAGTGAATGACAAAAGCTGGAGGGTATGTTACAGTTACAAAGGACGAACCACAACTTTTTATACGATCCATATAATTTTACTGAGTTCCGTCATTTTCAAAAATATAAGTACGGTTTATTTTGACAGACCGGTACAAATTCTATGGTCCGTATAATTCAGGCGTGAAATTGGGTCTGCTGAACTGAAACTGACTGCCTTGGTTTCCTAAACTCCTGAATCATACACATGTCTTAGTTTAAGATACTAAGTGTTACAATATCTCCCCCTTAGGATCATTTGTCCTCGAATGATATGTCATGATTAAGAATAAGACTGAGCATGGCATGAGTACATGAACGTGAAGAAATATGGCATAGAACATGGAAACTGAATAACATGATTACATTAAAATATGAACCTAGGGACATAGAATATGGGTAATAAATATATGAACGTGGAACATGAGACATGAATACGCAAAGGACATGACATGAATACTGAAGGTATTTACCTTATTTGTTTTCTGCTTGCTCTTCAAATAAGTGGATATCTGGACTTCATGTCTTCTTCGGCCTCCCATGTAGCCTCCTCAACGTTCTGACTTCTCCACAACACTTTCACTGAGGCAAGTTTCTTAGTTCTCAACTTTTGAATCTGACGGTCTAGAATAGCCACATGGATCTCCTCATAGGTTAGGCTATCCTTAGTTGTGATGGATTCGGTAGAGACAACCAATGATGGGTCTCCCACACACTTCTACAATATGGATACATGAAATACTGAATGCACAACAATTAAGTCTTGTGGCAATTCAAGATCATAAGTCACTTGGTCAATTCTTTTCAAAATCCTGTATGGTCTGATATATCTGGGACTGAGCTTCCCTTTCTTACCAACCTTCATGACACCGTTTATAGGTCAAACTTTCAGAAACACCCAATCATCAACTTGAAACTCCAAGTCTCTACACCTCACATTCGAATAGGACTTTTAGCGACTTTGAGCTGTTTTTAAACTCTCCTGAATCACATTAAAATTTTTCCATAGCCTGATGGACCAAGTTTGGTCCTAACAATTCTGCCTCACCAACTTCGAACCAACCAATTGACAACCTACATCTTTGCCCATACAAAGCTTTGAACGGTGCCATCTGGATACTAGAATGATAACTGTTATTATAAGCAAACTCAATGAGAGGCAAATGATCATCTCAATTACCTTTGAAATCAAGAACACATTCCCTCAACATATCCTCAAGAGTCTGAATAGTACGTTCTGCCTGGCCATCTGTCTGAGGATGGAAAGTTGTGCTGAGATTTACCTTGGTACCCAATCTTTTCTGGAATGACTTCCAAAAGTGCACAATGAACTGAGCACCACGATCCGAAATAATAACACTAGGTCCCATGAAGCCTGACAATTTCTGAAATATACAACTTAGCGTAATCCTTCACCGACTCTGTGGTTTTAACTTGCAAAAAGTAGGCTGATTTAGTCAGTCGGTCCACAATCACCCATATCGAATCATGCCTTCGGGCTGAGCGAGGTAGACCTGTTATGAAGTCCATGTTTATCATCTCCCATTTCCAAACGGAAATATGAATATTCTGAGCCAACCCAATAAGCCTTTGGTATTCAACTTTCACCTGCTGACAATTTGGACAATTGGCTATAAAATCTGCCACATTCCTCTTCATATCATTCCACCAATAAATTTCCTTAAGATCACGATACATCTTGATAGAACATAGGTGGATAAAATACCCGAAATTATGCGCTTCTGCCATGATTCGCTCTTTGAGTCCATCCACATCTGGAACACATAACCTGCTGATTGCTCAAATTACACCTAAGTTATGGCGTAAAGCGGACGTTGTCAAATATAGTAATCCAACAAGGTTGGAGTCGAATCCCACAACGAATATGGTGAGAAAAGGTTACTATCATAGTGAATTACTTGAAATAGGTCTTTGTTCTGATTCCGTAAAGGTTGTAAAGAGTTGAATAATTCTAACAACTATATTGACTTGATGTAAATTAAGATAATTAAGAAACCAAGATTGTGTCCCCGTTTAGGTTAGATGTTATGCTTTAGGTATTAACGTGATATACTCCTCATGGATTGTGTATTGTATGCACTTAATCTCCATGTGACTTTCTAATATTTTCTAATAGTTAGAAAGTATTTATCTTCGTGATTTTCTAAATATAGAAGACTGATACTAAGAACGATTAATTATGCCAAGTAAAACTCCTATTATACCTAAGTGAGTTTATTAAACGAGAGTTAACGTCCCGAGTCCTTGTTAATTATTCCTACCGAATCCTACTAACTTTCTCAAGAAAAGTAGAATTTATTGGCTTAGATTAATGTTTGCAATCACTAATCAACATGAACAAATAAGAAATAATTAAATACTAATAAATCCATGATTTGTATATCAATATCAAAACAATATTCGCATAACACCCACCATTGGGTTCATTATCTCATAGAAGAGTTTAGCTACTCATAGTATCAAAGATAACAAAAAGCTTTAAAATTGTCATTGGAACTTACAAACGAATTTGAATATTAAACAATGATAACTTGTTCTTGAAAGCCTCAAAATACGCTAAGTACTTGATATTATCGATACAAGTCTAAAAAAATGATAAAATAATTATAAATCCCTAAAAAGGTTTTATACAAGTCAAAAACTCGAAATTAAAATCTGACAAAATAACCATTGTCACTAAATACAGTCCGTTAAATATTTGACGGTGTATATCGACGGCCAAAAATACGGTCCATTAAAACTTTGATAGGACCGTAAAACAAAACTTTGAGAACAGTATGATTGCAGTCATGGAAATGACGACAGGATTATCCGGTCCGTCAAAATATTGATGGGCCGTCAAATTCCACCTTCCCAAATATGTTAACCTGCAAACTCTTTGCTTCTTTCGATTAGGCGTTTTAACGGTCCGTACAATCCTCAAAATTGGGGCTTTTGCTAAAAGGGAATAAAGAGAAAAGAGGGGGAGAGGGATTCATCACCAATATTTGATTGAATCTCTAATCTTCTTCATTCCTTCCCATGACAATAACTAGAATGAAAAAAGTGCATGACGGAATCGACAGTGGTCAATCTTCCTTCTTCTTTGGCATCTCGACTGGGGAGCACGAAAACAAGACTGGAAGAGGGCTCAGGTATCAACGTCCTTAGCCCGCATTGATCAATATCAATAAGAATAGTCAACCCTTTCTTTTTTGAATTCTTAATGTTTATTAATTAATTCATTATTATATTATGTCTTTCTTTCTGAAGGTAAATAGAAATTTTAGGCGCAATGGAAAGGAATGTTGTAACCGGGGTGGGTGAACCCTCATAGATATCAGGTGTTTTCCTTATTTTTGCTTCCTTAATGACACTTACTTGAAACATACATAAAATTCATCAAAACAACACAAATTTGCTTTAAAATAAGTAAGACTTATAGTTAAAAAGCATCAAATGTGCCGTAATTCTATGGCACATCACCTGCCTTGGTGCCTCAAAGTACCGTCATCTCCCTCTTGTTCAAAAGCCATTATCTTATGCTTGTGGATACCCTCTTTCAGCTACAATAAGTAGGGATCATTAAATTGTTTCTCCTTCACCTCGGCTACTAAGGAGGATTCAGACTGATTTTGGACAACAACACCACTATCTTCATAGTCCATGTGTCAAACTCCTAGACTGGATAGTCGGTGAATCTCCTTCATCATGATTTTTTTTATCTTCCTCAAAATGAGCTAAACTCCCCATGGATCGCCGACTAAGAGCATCGGCTACCACATTAGTTTCCCTGGATTGTAGAGAACATCTACATCATAATCCTTTATCAATTAGAGCCATTTCTTCTGTCTAAGACTCAACTCCCACTGCTTGAAAATATACTGAAGGTTCTTGTGATATGTGAAAATGTCAACGTGAACTCCATACAAATAATGACGCCATATCTTGAGTGCAAAAATCACGACTGCCAATTCTAAGTCGTGAGTCAGATAATTCATTTCATGAGGCTTAAGCTATCTGGATGCATAAGCTATAACCTTACCATACTGCATTAAAACACATCAAAGACCAACTCTTGAAGTATCACAATATACAAGTTACAATGAACCCCTCGGTTTCTTCTGGAAATGTTAACACTATAGCGGAAGTCATCTCGTTTTTAATTTTTCCAAACTACGCTCACAGACATCTGACCACTGAAATTTGACTTTCTTCTAAGTTAATCTAGTCAATGGAGCTGAGATGAAAGAAAAACCCTCTATGAAATGCCTGTAATAGCCTGCCATACTCAAGAACTTCTTATCTCATAGGCTGAGGTGGGTCTGGGTCAATTCTTTACAACGTCAATTTTTTAAAAATCAACTTGGACGCCTTCGCCTGAAATCATATGGCCTAAAAATGCCACTGAGTTTAGCCAAAATTCACACTTGGAAAACTTCGCATAAAGCTCGTGGTCCTGAAGTGTTCCAACACCTATTCTGAGATATTCTGCATGATAATCCCCACTACGGGAATATACTAGGATATCATCAATGAATACAATGATGAAAAGGTCGAGATAAGGCTTGAAGACCCTATTCATAAGATCCATGAAGGCAGTTGGTGCATTCGTCAATCCGAACAACATGACACAAAGTTCAAAATGACCATAGAGAGTTCTGAAGGCGATTTTCGGAATATCCATTTCCTTAACCTTAAGCTGATAGTACCCTTATCTGAGGTCAATCTTGGAATAACATTAGGCACCCTGAAGTTGATCCAATAAGTCATCAATTCTAGGAAGGGGATATTTATTCTTAATGGTGACCTTGTTCAACCGTAGGTAGTTAATGCACATACGCAAAGACCCATTATTCTTTCGAACAAACAAGACTGATGCACCCCATGGAGAGACACTTGATCTAATGAATCTCTTATCAATGAGATCTTTCAACTGGAATTTTAACTCTTTTAGCTCTACCAGAGCCATTCTGTATGGCGAAATAGATATCAACTTAGTGCAGGAAGTAGATCAATTTCAAAGTCAATCTCCCTATTGGGAGGGACTCTGAGAAAATCTTCTGGAAAGAATTCTAGAAACTCATTGACAACTGGTACGAACTGAAGAGTTGGGGTCTGGGTATTTTCATCCCTAACCCGAACTAGATGATAAATTTACCCCTTGGATATCATCTTTCTGGCTTTAAGATAGAAAATAAACCTATTTATATATGCTACTGCATCACCCTTCCATTCTATGACTGGTTCCCCAAAAAATCCAAAATTGACAATTTTGGTTCTACAGCCTACTGTGGCATAACATGAAGACAACCAATCCATACCCATGAGTACATCGAAGTCTACCATTTCTAACTCTACCAAATCGGCTACGGTAATGCAGTGATAGACTTTAACTGGACAACCCCTATATACCCGCCTGACTATAACTGACTCGCCAACTGGAGTGGATACTTCAAAGAGTTCATGCAACATTTCTGGTTCTATCCCAAATTTCTTAGCAATGAATGAGATTACATATTATAGAGTGGATCTAGGATCCATAAGGGCATAAATGTCAAAAGCAAAAGCGGTTAATATACATGTGACCACATCTGTATGGGCCTCTGTATCCTGACTACCTCATAGTGCATACAAGCAGTTTGAGCCTCCGCCTGTGTTACCAGACCTAGTTGGACCATGCCCTGATTGAGCTTGAGAATTGTGAGGAATTGTTGAATTTGTGGACTGAGCCACATTAACAAATGTTCATGATCCTTACTAGTTCTGGTTACTGTTCTTATATATGTATTGGTTTGACAAGTTGAATAGAGAAAAAATGAATCCATTAAAAAAAGAATAGCGTGTGTGTGTGGTTGTTGAAATACATTTTGTATGTATATAATTATGTATGTATATAGGTAGTTTAGGGTTGGAAAAAATGGTATTAGGTTTGGTTGTTGAAATACATGTGCACTTTGATTTTTTTTTTATGTTAAAAGAAACACCTTGGATGTATAAAATCTGAATTAAAGTTAATTTTTATGTTGAAATACATATGCACTGTGATTAAAGTTATTTTTCTTATTGTTTTATCATAAAAATTTACTTTGTGCATTTCTTTATTATGTAGTCTCCATTTGATCTTGTTTGTTTCTTGTTGACTAAAATAAATGTTCCTTTGTCTGTTTCTTAGGTATTTAATGTGCAGTTTCCTTTTCTTCTTTTACCTTCTTTATTGACTTAATCCTTTGTTCATTTAACATTTATTTTATGTACTCAAGTGTTGTTACCTGTTTTCCCTATATTAAATTTATTGTTTATGTACTTATTTTAATCAACATTAGTGTTATTGTTTGTTGTCCATTTTGCAAACAGTAATGGAATATTTATTGTTTGTTGTCTATTTTGCAGATCATTGTCATGATAAGACTTGTGATGAATTTTCACTATGGTGGAGAGTGGATTAAAGTTCCAAAGTTGGTCTATTCAAGAAAATTTATGCACACATGGGAAGGGTATGACTCTGACCTTATATGCTTTTCAGACTTGGTAGATCATTTTAAGAAGTTAGGTTTCTATAGGGTTCAACAACTTGTAGTGACTGGTCCATCAGGGAAATATTATGAGATGGAATTTGATACAGGGATTAGGACATTGTTATATCTTGTTAGTGATGATTTTTATGTGATTAATATATTTGTTGTAGATGAATTTGAATTAGGGATAGATGTGACTAACATTGTACATCATTCTGAGTCTTATTCTATTGATGCTGAGGTTGACACAGACTGTGACAGTGCCAATGAAGCATTAAACTCTTCTTCTGATGATTCTATTGATGATGATTTTGATCTTGAAGAATTAGAGCTTATTAGACTTCAAAATAAAAGGGAGATTACACTTAAGTTAGAGCAGTTCAAAATAATTTATCCTGGAATGTCTTTCAAAGATACCCTTGAAGCTAGAATGTTTATGAACCTCTATTCCTTGGCTGAAATTAAAGGGTTAGTACTGTTGAAAAGTGACAAATCCAGGGTTAGATACAAGTATGTTGAGGGATGTCCCTTTAAGTGTTCCATCTCTAAATGTAAGAAAGGACTTGGGGTTTTAGTTAAAAAAATTGGTCACTAAGCACAGTTGTCAACCAGTCTTTGAATGCAAAATAGCATATTCTAATACAATAGCTTATTACTTTCAAAAGAAGCTACAAAATGATCCAAAAGTGAAGGTCAAAGAGATGAGGACAGAACTGAAAGTAGCCTTTAATGTTAATGTTAGTCATCAAAAGTGTAAGAGGGCCAAGAGGATGATTTTGGAAGAACTTGGTGGTAGTTGCAATGATGAGTACAATAAGTTAGAGAGTTATGCCAATGAATTGAGGAATATCAATCCTGGAAGTGATGTTGTAATCAACCTATCGAGGGATGCACTTGAAAAAAGAGATAAGAAAATTCCTAAGGGTGTATATATGTTTTAATGCAATGAAGAATGAATTTAGTAGTGGGCTAAGACCTTTCATAGGATTGGATGACACGTTCTTGAAAGGAAAGGCTAAAGGGCAACTATTGGTGGCTATTGGTCAGGATTTCATGAATCATTTTTATCCACTAGCCTGGGCAGTAGTCTCTAAATAAAACAAAGTTTTATGGGATTACTCAAGAAGTCACTGAACATGCAGCAAGGCTAAGGAATCACCTTCATGTCTGACATGCAAAAGGTAAAATATTATTGTCTTTTCCAATTTGTTGTTTGTTTAACTGTTTTAGTCCAGATTTTACTTTACTGTTTGTTTGCATGCAGGGGTTAATTGATGCAATTCAGACAACTTTACCAAAAGCAAAGTACATATTTTGTGCTAAACATATAGAGCACAATTGGTTGAAGAGATGTGGTGGTTCTGAAGCATTGAAGAAGAAGATGTGGCATTGTGTATGGAGCTCTTATCATGAAGAGTTTTGTGACCATTTAAAGGTTATAAGTGAGATGGATCAGTCAGCTACTGAGAACATGTTAACATACCCAGTTGAGACTTGGGTTAGAGCCTACTTAGACACCACTTGCAAGAATCAAAATGTGGAAAACAACATCACATTGTCATTTAACAAGTGGATTTTTGAGGCAAGGCACAAGCCAATTATCAAGATGCTTGAAGATATCAGGCTAAAGGTAACACTTGTCCATTTCAAGTTTTCAATTTAGTTTTAACATATCAAAATAACACTTCAATATTGTGTAGGTAATGGACATGTTGGTAGCCAATGAAAGTCAGGTGCATAAATGGGCTACTGACTACAGTCCTACAATATTAGAGATTTATAAGGACTTTGTGGTTATTGCTGAAAATTGTGAGGTCCATTTCAATGGTGATGATGGGTATGAAGTGTCTGAGGGAACCGACACACACATTGTGGATCTAATGTTGAAGAAATGCAACTGTAGGACATGGGACCTTAGTGGAATCCCATGTCCTCATGCTATAAGAGCATACAAGCATAGAAACAAGGATCATATTGTTGAGGGAGCCTTTCACCCCTATTATAGTAAGGCAACCTACTTGTCAATCCACTTACACAAACTTCAACCAGTTTAAGGATCAAAATTCTGGAAATATGAAAAGAGTCATGATATGGAACCACCAGAAATATGTAAGATGGTAGGTCGACCCAAAGTTAAGAGAGGAAGGGTGAGGAATGAAAACTTGAAAAGACAAGGTGAATGTCCTTCTTCAAGGAAAGGAAAACCTATGACATGTTCTACATGTCATCAAACTGGATACAATGCAAGGGGATGTGCTAAGGTAACACTTTAAACACAAGTATTTGTAGCAGTAGCAATAGCATCACCAGTAGCGGTGGCAGTAGGAGTAACAGCACCAGTAGCAGTATTTGTAGCAGTAGCAACACCAGTATTTGTAGCAATAGCAGTAGCAACACTATTGTATTTGTAACTGGACACAAGTACAATTCACTAATTTAATTTTTGTGTAATGACAAAAAAGTAAAGGGAAACAAGTTGTTGCACAGTCAAGGTTAGTGGATGATCCAATTGTGAAGAGGTTTAAGGGTAGCAGCAGCAGCAACACCACAACAGTGCTAGAACCTGAAGACAATTTTCCAAGCAGCAGCAACAACACCACAACAGTGTTAGAACCAGACCCATCACTAAGGCCAAAGTAATTTTCTAAATCTAATATTAGGATACTTGAAAGGATGAAACAACCATTAGCTACACTAACAAGAAGAATATCATTTGTTGGTGATTCTACTGGAATGAATCAGCCAACAACATGCCTTATCAACCACCAAAGCTAACTTGGCAAAACAAGACTGTTGTTACAGGGAATAAGCTGAGGGTAAGAAAAGAGAAAATGAAGACAAGGAAGGGGAATTGGAAGTCTCAAACATGATGAAAACTTATGATTAGTGAAGTCTATTTTTTTGTGAAGATGAATGTACTGATGTAACAATACAAATTAACAATTTTGATTTATCTTTTCGTAAACATTTAGTTGGGTGGTGAAAATAGATGTCACGTTATAATTTACGACTATTTTTGTGGTTATGTGACATCTTAAACTTCATATTTGTATATAATACCAGTTTAGTGCCCTTGTTTTGGTTATGAGATCAGTTTAAAGGCTTTCAAATTTTGCTGACAAATATGTAACTTTGCACAGATAATAACTTTGGTAAAAATGGTGGGTTTGAATGGGATGTGTTGAAGTTTAAGGAGAGAGTGTCTGATAGTTTGAGGAATTTGAGTACAATGTGTTTGAGATATCATTTTCTTGCATTCATTGCTTAAACAGTAAACATAGTAACAGAAATATAAACTTAAGATTAAAACAAACATGCTTAACGAATGCGCGAAAATTATAGAAAGTAGTCTTTGATTCATTATGTATAAGTGTATAAAGATGTGTTTCATTTGTCCAGTGACAACTGGTATTGTCGCTCCTCTAGGTCCAACAAGAACTTGTTGTTTAAACTTTGTAAATAGACTATCTGAATAATGTTTTGTAATGCCAAACTGTCTGAATAATCCTACTTTATGACTATGCTAAAACTTCATATTTGGACAAAAATATTGCAGACAAAGTTTTACGACTATGTTTTTGCAGACAGTAAAGAAAGTTTCACATCAGCAGCAGAATGCAAGAATGGTAAACAAAATGTCACCAACATGACTTAGTTCATAACATAACACAAAAAGCCATAAATGATGAGCTAACCACCGGATTTAATAGCACAATGGGGTACAAACATGAATTTAGTTCATAGCTACTAGTACTTAATCATAAACAACACATTAAACTTCCTTACGCATCTACAAATACATATTCATTTCATAATCGACGCCGAAACAAATCCAACAAATAACACCCATAAAATCATCATAAACACGCGCATCGTCAAAATTTTATTCATTTCAGCTTGATTTATACCCTGCAACGCAACTATTTCTTCCTTCAACGTATCTCTTTCATTCTTCAGATCTGCTATTTCATTCTTAAACGCATCCAACGACGACATTAATTCGTCGACGAAACTTTTGGAGTATTCTTCATCCTCTCATTGCCAATATCCACAAGAACTTCTCTGTAAACAAAAAATGAAGCAAGAATCAACAACAAAATCAGTCCAAGAAATGACCGAAAATGCAGCAATAGTCGTTGAAGTAAATTGAAGAATTACATAAACATTACTTACCTTAGGCTTGGGGCATGTGAAGTATCTCCTTCCAGGATTGGAAGGAGTCGTCGAAGTAAATTGATTCGCAGTCAACCAATATTGCACCTCCTTTGTGAAGAACAACTCAGTTGAGACATTTTTTATTCAAAAACAACAAAATTTAAAATTAAAGAAACTTGAAGACAAAGTAAAATCAAAATAAAAAACACAACAAAATGAAACACACGAACGAATCCTAAATCTGAACGAACACACCCAACATGATGCTTTTGCCCTCATTTTCCCAACATTCCAAAGTCAGTCTGCGAAGCCCGAGGCAATCTTCTCAACTTCTAACAGTAATAACAAGCAACTGGCACTTTGAGCTCTTGAGCCATACGACGTCGTCGTTAGTCAACGAAAACAGTACTGTAAGTCTGTAACTCAAGAAATACAAAATTGCAATCGTTCACGTGATTTGCACATCACCAAAATCCACGATCCACACACGCCATCGTCTTCTTCAACAACTTCAACACTAATCATATCAAACACAAACTCAAGAAACCCAACAAAAATTCCCCCTTCTTCATTTAGGTAAATTTATTCACATCATTTCCCTAGGTTTCTTATCATTTTCTTGTCTTGAACATTTGGAAAATATTTTCTGTACTGTTACCAAAAAAGAATTAAACTTTTCACTTTTTAGGAAATATACTTACATGGGTACCTTGAAAGATTGATTCTTTTTCACTTCTTTATAAATATATCGACACGGGTGCCAAAAAAGATTGATTTTTTTCAGTCATTTCCACTTCGTTAGAAATATATCGATATGGGTGTCAAGAAAGATTGATTTTTTTTTGCTTTTTCAGAGACCCTTTTTGTTTCTTGAAAGGAAAAGTGAAGCTTGATTTGGGAAATTGGGGCATGCAATGTCAGAAAAGAGTGATGCTGAGAAGGTCAAAGATAATTCCACATCTGATGAAAATGATGAGCTTATTGCTAGTTCACGTGGAGTTGTAGAACCAGCTGCTCTTAATAAGGTCTTAAATGGTGGAATTTTGCTTATTTTAACTTTGTATCTTGATGTTTTATGTGTCGGTGATTTAATGTGTCCTTTTCCTTATAACTTTGATTTAGTATTGTATTCTAGAGTTGTTCATGTACTGAAAAATAGATTCCTAAAACATATCCTGCTATTACAATTTGCACTTAGTTACTCCCTCTGTCCCATTATAACTGTCGCTTTAGCTCCAAAATTTGTCCCAAAATAATTGTCACTTTAGGTATTCAAGATTTGGCTATTGTTTCCAACTATACCCTTAATATTAATGAAGAATGCACGGTATTTAAGAGGAAACAATCAACCTACGTTTATTAAATAAGTGTAACTTAGTAAACTATACCTTGTATACATTATTTTCTTAATGGGTGTGAAATGAGCTAAAGCGACAGTTAAAATGGGACGGAGAGAGTATATGGACTTCATTAGTTATGGTGCGTAAAGAGTGATTGCTTTGGCACTTGTTGTTTCTTTGGAGGAGGCACATTAGTGGCTGTTATCCGGTTGTTTTATTGAAAATTAACTGCAATATTTGATGGGATTGGGTTCTTGATGAATTATGCGTTTACTTCCTATATATTAGAGAATACTTAGTGGAGAATATGAAATCATTCAACTTGAAGTGTCTAAATGTTGAGGTAAAGGAATGGCAGGACAACAATTTAGGGTTATATTCGCTTGCCTGGAATTTGCATCTTAAGAAAAGTCTTGTTTGGTTCTTCTTTATCTAAAACCTTGACTATTGTCTTATCATTTTCATATTTGTTCCAATTACATTTTAGTAACTTGATAGCTCATATGTTACTGTTGTAAATAAATATCTCAAGAACTTGTTTCTTGGACAAAATCTTTGCAGGTGGATGCTACGGATCTAAATGGTGGGGTTTCATTGGCTGCAGCAGGGAATGTAGAGAGTGATACAAAAGATACAAAAATGGCAGAAGATGGGGGAAGGGAGGACATGTTTGTTGATTGCCCTGATGTCATAGAAAGTCCTGAAACACTGCGGTATGTAGAGGAGAGCAATGATGCACAGGATATTCAACTGGAAGGATTGAGCAATGGAGCGCATGATCCAGACTTGAAAGCTGAAGTAGAACACTTGCGCAAAATGCTAAATGACATTGTTGCTGAAAAAGATCGGATTGCTCGAGAAGCTGAGGTTGGTTTCATTTAAGGTGTTTCCCGTAAATACTGCTATATTCAATGATATTTATTTTCTCAAGTCAGGCTCTCTGTGCAGGAAGAAAGAACAGCATCTAATGACAAGATGCATATGAAGAATCAAGAAATTGATGCCCTCAATTCAAAGGTTTCCGAGTTTTCAATGGCACGAGATGTTGCTCTTTCTCATTTAAATTCAGAACAAGAAAACTCTGCTTGCTTGTCTGAGGTTCAACTTCAGAAGGATCATCATATGACAGAGATTGCTAATGAGATCTTAGCTTCTCTCTCTTCAGTGGTTCCTCAAGAAGAATTCTGTGATGAGTCGGTTACAGGAAAAATGTATCATGTCAAGAATAGGATCTCATTCTTAGTTGAAAAGTATAATGTTTTCCTTTCTGAAGTTGACCAACTTAGATGGAGCTTAACTGAAGTTGCACCAGACCACAATTTGCAGGATGAAATTGGGGTGTTGGTTGCTGCACGTGATACATTGGCTGAATTTAGAACAAGAGAAGTGAATCTAAACCAACATCTGAGCTTTTTAAGTGATGAAAATGGAAAACTGTCTGAGGAACTTAATAATAATAAATTGATGGTTGAGAATGCAAATGCTGAAATTACAAAGCTGAGTGCTGAAATTGAGCAGGAGAGGACAAGGTATGCTAATACAAAAGAGAAGCTTAGCTTGGCTGTGACAAAAGGAAAGGCGTTAGTTCAGCAGCGTGATACTTTGAAACAGTCACTGTCTGAGAAAACTAGTGAACTGGAGAGATATCAAATTGAGTTGCAAGAAAAGTCGAATAGTCTTGAGGCTGCTGAACAAACCAAGGGCTTACTGGGGAGAAACGAAAATTTAGCTGCTTCACTGCAGGAAGCTCTCATTCAAAAGGAGATGACACTTCAAAAATGTGAAGAAATATTGTCCAAGGTCACTGGAAGTGAGCAATTTCAGTCAACAGATACAATTCAGAAAGTCAAGTGGCTTGCAGATGAGGTGAATGCATTAAATGAGACATCTTTGCAACTCCAAAGAGTGGCAGATTCCTTGTCATTATTTGAATTCCCCCAGTCCGTACAATCAAATGGACCTGATGCGCAGGTTGCTTGGCTCCTGGAATCATTTTATCTGGCTAAAGAAGAAGTAATAAAATTAAATGAGCAGATGGGAGCAGCAAAAGATGCCGCAAATAATGAGATTGGTCAGCTTACTACTTCTCTTGTGGTAGAAGCACAGGATAAAAGCTATCTTCAAGAGGAATTGGAGGATGTAAATGATAGATATATAGTGCTTGCCCAGAAAGAGCATCAGGCTTCAATGGATAAGGATCAAATCATCAGTATGCTGCTAGAGGCTTCTAAGATCAGCACACATGATCAAGAATTGGTGTATCAAAGCCAATCTGACATGACTGAACTCATTAAGAAATGTGTAGAAAATATAAAAGAAGAAAACAGTACCTCTCTTGAATCCTATAAGCATCAATTCGAGTCCTTTGAACAGATCCAGAGTAACTTGTACATTAGAGATCTGGATTTGAGGCTATGTGGTCAAATACTTACAGAAGAGATGTTGGATAAAGCAGAGTTGAATAGATTGTCAGACCATTCAGTCAAGGTTACCGAGGAACTTTGTGCTTTAAAGGAAGAAAAGGAATCTCTGGAGAAGAATCTTGAACAATACGAGGACAGAGTTTCCTTACTTAGGGAAAAGTTGTCTATGGCAGTTAAAAAAGGTAAGGGGCTTGTTCAAGAACGAGAAAAATTGAAAGGAGCATTGGATGAGAAGAATTCTGAAATAGAGAAGCTGAAGTCAGATTTGCATCTGCAAGAATCTCTATCTAATGACCACAGGTTGCAGATTGATAAGTTCTCAGCTGAGATGGACCATATCCCTCAACTAGAGGCTGATCTTGTTGCTATGAAGGATCAAAGGGATCAACTAGAGCAGTTCTTAGCGGAAAGGAATAACATGCTTCAAAAGGTTATCGAGTCACTTGATGGTATTGTTCTTCCAGCTGATTTGGGTTTTCAAGATCCCATAGAAAAGGTCAAATGGCTTTCAGGATACTTAAGTGAAAGCCAAACTGCAAAGGTAGAGGTGGAGCAGGAGTTGGGGAGAGTAAAAGATGAAGCAGATTGTTTAGCCAACAAATTGCAGGAGGTCCAGACAACCATTAAAGCCCTAGAAGATGCATTATCTGCCGCGGATAACAACATCTCACAACTCCTGGAGGACAAAAATGAGCTAGAAGCTGCTAAGGCATTAGTTGAAAAAGAATTAGAGAATGCGGATAGAAAATCCGTTGAGGATGCTTTGTCTCTTGCAGAGAAGAATGTTTTAGTGCTAAAGAATGAGAAAGAAGAAGCTTTACTTGGTAAAGATGCTGCTGAGTCTGAGCTACAGAAAATCAAGGAGGAATTCTCTTTCCATACCAAAAAACTAAAGTTGGCAGATGAAACTAAACAATCCCTTGAGGACGCACTAGTTCAGGCAGGAAAAAACATATCTCTTCTTACTGAGGAAAATAACAGGGTACAAGTTGGTAGAGCTGATTTGGAGAACGAGATAAACAAGCTAAAAGAGGAAGCTGATTTCCAAAACAGTAAGCTAAATGATGCTTCCATGACTATAAAGTCATTAGCAGATACTTTGCTGAATTCAGAAAACAAAATTTCCAATCTTGTTAATGAAAAGAAGAACGCAGAAGAGGAAACTGTAGTTCTGACTTCCAAGTTAGATGCCTGCATGCAAGAATTGGCTGGATCACAGGGCAGCATAGAAACTAAAATTCTGGAGCTCTCTACCCATCTTAGCCATCTTCAGTTACTTCTGAGAGATGAGGCTTTGTTTTCCTCTCTCCGAAAAACTTTTGAGGAAAAGTTTGAGAGCCTAAAAGACATGGATCTTCTTCTTAACGAAATCTGGGATTCTTTTCCTGAAATAGATACCGAAGTGCTGACAGATTCTCCTACTAAGGTAATCATGTGATAGCCTCATCGCACCTTCTTCTTCCTCTTCCTTTTTTCCTTGTTCTTGCTTTTTTCTTTGAGTAATCTTCCACCTCCTTGCCAAAACCTTACTACTCGAAAGTTTATTTGAGTGGCTGATTGCTTGGCTTTTTTCTTATTAGTTTATGGTGTGGTTTCTTTTGTGAGAAAAATAACCCACCTGAAATATCTCTGAAGTCCGAAGTAGTTGAGGAATTTTGAAATTATCTAAATAGCTTTCGTCATCTTATCTTCGTTTTGTGAGGTAGATTAATCATATGATGGTTCATTCATAATATATCTCTTAAATTGTAATTTTTTATATATGTATTATATGAAATCGTTGGTCATTTTAATTCCAGCTTATTACATGTTCCATTTGCTGGTGGTTTGCCTGCTTGTTTTTTTTGTTTATTAATGAACAACTTGCTAGCAAATTGTAGGTCATTTTGATCTTTATCTACTTGGAATCAGTTACATGCACTTCTCCCTTGCTTGCTCGTTCTGTCTTTAGAATGATTTTGTTTTCGAGTTTTGCAGTTGACAAGTGGTAGATTACAAGTTGACTTAATTATAGGAAAACTTGTGCCTGTATGGTTGTACTTTTCTTACCTATACTTGTAATATGATCAGGTGATCTGCATGTTCTTGATGCATCTTCTCTTACCCTATCTGCTATGTTCTCTTTGTAGGATGACTCCTCTTTCTCAATTCCTTCAGTGTCTGTTGTTAATGATTCTCTAAACAAGGAAGTAGCCAACGGTGAACCAAATGCAACTGATGGTGACAATATCACATTGCGTCTTGGGAAAATTGTGGATGGATTCCAATTGAGAAACAAGATTCTTGGTGAGCACATTGGATGTTACTCTGTATTGATGGATGATTTGATCAAAGCCATACTTAAAAAACTAGAGTTGACAAAAAGCAAAGCTCTACCTGTAATTGAACTGACAGAATCTCTTAAGCGAAAGGTCAGAGACGCAGAAGTTGGTACGCTGGCGCAGGAAATTTCTATACAATTGTTGGAAAGGGATCTTGAAGTTCTACTTTCTGCTTTTAACAATGCAACTAATGAACTGGCTTTAACTCAGAATACATTGTCTGAACTTGGCTCCAACTTTGACCTCGAAAAGTTGAAGGAAACCTCACCCGAACAATTAGGAAATTTTGGTGAAGATTCTGTACTACATCATCATTTGGCGCTTGATAGCAGTGAGTCCGCAAGGACTGCTGAGAAGCTGCTATTGGCGGCTAGACAGAGTCACCATCTTACTGAACAGTTCAAACCTGTGATGGATGTGATGGTTGGTACAATTAAAGATTTGCAGGTTAAATTGGAAGAAAGCAATAATACTTGTGTGAAAGTCTTGGAAGAAAAGGAGATTCACCAAGAGAGGATCTCCCATCTGGAGACTAATTTAGAAGCGTTGAATGATCTTTTCAATGAGATGAAGCTTAAATTAGAGGATTATCAGGCAAAGGAGGATAATATCAAGGAGAAAGAAGCTGAACTTTTGTCTCTCAATGCTAAAGCTTCACTGCATTTTCAAGGTACAAATTGTGTTTACTATGTTTTACTTTTTCCCGCCTTAAGTTATGAAAATGTTGGCTGTGACTATAGTAGTTTTCTCATGGCCTGTTTTGATACTATTCTTTCAGAGGCTGAAGACTTAACCCTCTCAACATCTCATATGAAATCTCTTTTTGATAAACTAAATGAGATTGAAACACTCAGGGGGCCTGATGTGGGAGATGCAGAGGCCTATGATTCACCTGATGTCAGGAAGCTCTTTTATGTAGTTGATACTTTTCCAAGATTGCAGCTCCAGATGAGCTCACTGTCTCATGAGAAAAAAGAATTACAATCAAGCCTTGAGAAACAGGCGCTGCAAATTGAGCATTTGAAGGAGGAAGTTGAAGAGCACATTAGAGATGAGAAGGACTACGACACGATGAAGAATGAGTTGTTAGAATTCACAATTGGCTTAGAAAATATTATACAGAAGCTGGGGAGCAATAATTTGATTGGTCTCCAGAAAGAGGCTCCGGTGACAGGGTTGTTACCAGTGCTTGACAAGCTGATTGTTGCCAAAGTCTCGGAATCTGAAAATTTGAAAGCAAAAGCAGAGGAACTGCTTGCTGACTTGCATGATACCCAAAAGGTTGTTGAGGAATTGTCAAGTAAGGTTAAGTCACTAGAAAATTCTAATCAACTTAAGGTTGCACCACTTGAGATCAACCAGGAAACAGGCATCTTCGAAGCAGCTTCCTTGCCTACTCAGTCAGAGATATCTGAAGTTCAAGATGTGGTAATTTTGATTGCAATACATTGCATTCCTTTTTCAGTAGAAGTCATTACATTGCCTTCTTTCAATATTTTTCACGGCCATTGCTGGTCAGTTATGTGTTATACCTTAGCAATGTCATCTTTTAGTTGGCTTGCCTTTTATTCTTTTTGTCTAAGGATACATCTGCTAGAGTATACCTAAAGAGTCCGAGTAATGGTCTTCGAAAAATTGATAAAAAAGGACTTTTGACAAATGTATAATAATTAAGCAATGCTCTAATTCCTTTGTTCTTTTAAGTTGGAAAACCTATCAAAAACAAAATTGGTTCCTATTGGAAAAATTGAATGGAAAGATATAGTAAATTATGGTGGTATATAATGTAATGCAAGATAAATTAGAAAATGCATAAAAAAGATAATCACACTAAGTATGCAAATAATGTGATTTACTTAGGCCACCATGAAATGCCCAAGTGGCATACTTGAGATAAGGTTAAACAAAATTGCAACCAATTCAGTTGACCTTCTGGCCGTCAAGATATTTGATGGCCATTTTCTACCGACAAAGATCTCTTTAGCACGGTCATGACCAAAGTTTCTCTTCTCATATAAGTTTGGGTTGGGAAATATGAGCCATCTATGCATTCTGAAGATTTAGTCTTTGTGCCTTTGAGACTGCTGGTTTTGACTTGTGCAAAATGATTTGGTCATCAGATACCTTCGATAACACCCCTCTTTCACTTATGTGTGAGAAAGCAGCAATATTTTTGTTGATTTAGGTCTTGATCACGATTAAAAGTAGGAATACAGTAAGAGAGTTTAACATATGTGCAATTTGAGTCTTTGATTATGCATATATGTATGTGCACCCTACAATTACCTTGATTTTACTAATCCCCGGCGTCCTGCTGTTCTGGAAATGATTCTATATTTATTTTTGGGCCCCTCTCTAATCTCTATTGCAATTATAAGTATAAAAAATTACTACTTAACAAGACTTCCAAATTCTCTTTAATATAATATTTAAAAACCCAACCAAGATTTCTTAATGTACATTGATGGAAGATATAAAGAACCTTTAATGAATAATATTTTAGGTTAAATAGTAAACTTTAAACTTGTTTTCTTTCCACGAGCCAAAGCAGACCACATGTTAGGTAACATTGGTGTATCCAACAGCAATCTCACTGCATAAATCACTTGCGTTTATTTTCCAATGCAAACTTCTCTCTTTGATCATTACTCAAGGAGCTCTCAAGCCTTGAGTGGCTGCATTTCCTCCCAAAGTAGCTGCGGAATCTGATATAAATTTTTTTACCTCTCTGCATCAATATACTATTGCAAAAATGATATATGCTTGTATTTTGCAAACAAATATAAAGTGTAGTGTTATGACTTGAGAAGGGGAGGCTCTTAGAGAAACGGTAAAGTTGTCTTCGTGGGACCTATAAGTTGCGGGTTCGAGTTGTGGAATCAACAATTGATGCTTGCGTCAGGGTAGACTGCCTATATTATACCCTGTTGGGGTCGGCCCTACACCGAACCATGTTAGAACGTGCGATGCTTTGTGCATCGGGCTGCCCTTTTTTATTGTTCTGACTTGACATTTTTTCTATAAACTGGGAATAAAATGTGTGCGCAAAGCAGTCTAACCCTCTACATTCTTGTTGTTGCAGGTACCAGTTAGTAAGAATTTAGCCTCTTCTTCAGTTACATCAGCTGCTCATGTCCGGACATTGCGGAAGGGATCTACAGATCAACTTGCAATAAATATAGATTCTGAATCTGAACGGTTGATAAATGACCAGGACGCTGACCAAGAAAAAGGTATAGACACAGATCTTTGAAAACTTTGGAAGAAAAATGTAATGTTTAGCGAACTTAAAAATTTGATTCTGTCGTGCAGGTCATGCATTCAAGTCACTCAATACATCAGGTCTTATTCCAGGGAAAGGGAAGATGATTGCGGACAGAATTGATGGAGTTTGGTAATATCTTAGAGCTACTCTAGCTAGCTTCTCATTGATTTTATGGATGAAATTACAATTTTGTCTGCATTTCTTAAAGTCTAGGAATAGCATTTGCCGATCAAATTATAGAGACATTAGATTCAGGACAAGCATTGTTGATTCTTGCAACAATAGAAATAGTGATGCTATCTTGCCAGGTTCTCATTCATCATACCATGATTTTCACTTTACCATTTCCAAGTCTAACAATCTCTGCCATTTGTTACTGACATGGTTTTTTGGAGAGGGGGGTTGTTCTATCCAAGATTTATATGCTAGACTTGTATATGCCTGTAGAGTATTTGTAGTACTTATTATTGTGTGTGTGTTGAGTTTTTTTTTTTTTTGTAGTATATTGGTATGATGTAAGCTTAAATATGTTCAGTGTGGACTCGTCTCCAGATCTTGTTTACGATATTGGTGCCTACTTGATGTTTGTCGATCTAACACTTGGTTTCCAATTTTATTCAGGGTATCTTCAAGTCGAGCTTTGATGAGTCATCCAAGGGGCAGGCTAGGTCTTATTGCTTATTGTTTGTTTCTGCATATTTGGTTATTGGGCACCATTTTGTGATAATCCTGATAATTGATATCTTTAGAGAGATTGTTTTGCAGTTGTACATTACATATTGTTGTCATTCTTTTTTTTACCCTTCCTTTTTTGACCTGGCTCTGTGCCTAAATGTAAATGTTTATAAGGTCTCAGCAAGTTTGATTCTCTGCATTCACATTTTTAGGGATTCAGAGAATGCATTTTGGAGAATGTTGGATAGTTGTTCCATTAACCAGTAGCTGTACCAGAGTTGAATGCAAACATCTGCTTAGAGCTAGGTTTCTCTATGTTATATACTGTCCAGTACAATGCAATAAACTAATGTTCTGAAGCTTTAGTACTCCATCAGTTTCAAGTTTCAATTTATGTGACGCTATTTTATTTTGTGACTTGACACAAGGATCCATATTTTTTACTTTTAAGATTTCAAATTCGTTTAGCTATTTAAAATTTTCAATTTTGTTACGATGTTTCCTCAATCAAACTAACTTTAACAACCATTTCCTAATATTTTATTCTGCGGTCATTAATATAACACATCGTCAGATTAACATTTTAATTGTTATGGATGAAGTAACATTTCACGTTGAATTGGTCCCTATGGATTGCGTCTCCTATCTCCACGATCTTTGTGACCGCGATCGCGATGTAGTAGATGACAGCAGAAAAATTGCAATTCCAAATTTGCTGAAACGTCACCGAGCTCCTCAAGAGTCTCAAACAAAAAATACCAACAAGTTCCGAAAATAGACTTATAGAAAGTCTCAAAGTATGAAATAAAGGGTAATCCGGTGCACTAAGCTTCCGCTATGCGCGGAGTACGGGGAAGGGCCGGACCACAAGGGTCTATTGTACCTAGCCTTACCTCACATTTCTGCAAGAGGCTGTTTACACGGCTTGAACACATAACCTCCTGGTCACATGACAACAACGTTACCAGTTACTCCAAGGCTCCATGTGCGTGATCACTGTTTCCATACGATTTTTATCACTTAACTATGATCAAATGATATATATTATTATATTAATTTTTTATTCTCAAGGTGAAAATATTTGTTTTATGTGAACACTGAAAACAAATACGTAAGTTTTTAATAGAAAACTTGCTTCAATGCAGTAACTGTTGGATATAATTGCAGTACGGGAAGTAAATAAATATTACAAGTGTTCGAAAGGATGAACAAACAACCAATATTTAGAACTGCCGCAAGCTTGTGGAGTCTTGAATCTTGATAACCTGAAATCAAGAAACACTAAATCTGGATTGTTACAACTAAGGGTGGCCAGTGGGCTGGGCTCGGGACAGGCGGGCCGGGTTTGGCGGGATCTGGTCGGGACGGGAAAAGGGCGGGTTTATTGTAATAGTTAGGTTATCCTTTCTATTATTGTAATAGTTACTTACTTCCCGTTTCTTACAACAATTGCATCCCAACAGGAACAAACATGGAGGTGCACCTCTCTTTCGAGAAATTCTTCTTCACATAGTCATTATAATATGAATAACAAACTACCAAGAGCCAAACATGTACTTCTCTCATTATGCCTGTCAAAGCATAGAATTCATATTGAAATGAATTATCTACGGAAGCTAGATGCAATATAGGTTAGGATTTGAGTCTCAAATCCGATCTAATTAGAAAATAGTAAATAAACGAAGAACAAATAACACACAGATTTATAGTGGTATACTCTCAATGTGAGAGCTACGTCCACTTTGCCGCTGCACATTTCACTATAATCAAAATAAGGAATTTGTGTTTACAAAGAAAAACGGCACCCCAGAATATATAGAAAACTAGGGCGAACATAATACAAGCCCAAAATTCTCAAAATACCCTCCACTAAACAACCTTATATTATAAAATTTTCAAGGGCTCCGCCCCCTACTTCCCCAGGAGTGGAGTTTACCACCCCCTTCCAACCCCCACGTCGACTTGACCACTCAAGTCGATCAGCGTTACACACTCTGCGTAGGATCTTCATAGTATCGATGATGAATTAAGCTCCACAACTCAACAATATATACTTCGGGTAAGAGAAATAGTTTTAGCTTTTCATTTTTTATGGGTTGCCTTACGTAACAGAATTCATGTCACTACGGTTCTTAAAGTCAGCTAGTTTGTAGCAACGTGGCAATGCACGAAAAAAACAAAGGGACTTGGGTTAGTCTGAGGTGAGATTGGAAAGTGAAGACTTCTTGAGTGAGGCAAAGCCTGAGTCTTTGGGGACATTTACATGTATTTCATATTAATTACCTAAATCTTTTAATCCATGATCAATTTCTTGAGCCGAGGATCTACCGGAAATAGTCCCTCTGTAGAGATAAGGTCTGCGTACATTCTATACTCCCCAAACCCTACTTTGTGGATTACACTGTGTATATTATTGTTATTGTATATGATCAAGTTCTTATCCGAAAGCTATTCAATGATCATATGATTTGTTATTATTTAAATATCATCAATTTTTCATATTGGATATATTGCGTAAAGAAGTAAGATGGCAATTGTAGAAAGATATTAAAGCAAATTATATTATATCAAAATCTTTCTATTCAACAATTTGAATGAACTTTTTCTCCTATTCTGATAAATAATTTCATAATTGCATCAACATCTGAATCTAATTGCAATTTAAGATGGATGAAATAATTTTGCTTCTCCGATGGCCGTCTAAAAAACGGTCGTGGATCAAATGGTTTAAATATCACATTTAATAAAATAATAAATTTTTTAATATGATCAAACAAATAAAATAATAATTTATTATATTTTTTCTCTAACACTTTCCGCGCATCGCGCGGGTACTATACTAGTTTATATGAAAAAGGAAGGGTAAATGGACTATGAGGAACTGCGAATAGCACTAAGTAGCTCACCACGACAGTCTCCAAATCTGCTCTTCGTCACTCCTGACTTCTACCTGAGAATAAATAAATATTTAAACAGAGTGAAACAATTATAGTATGAGTACACCAACATATACTCAGTTGGTATCATCAGTCACCCCCCATAAATGTAGTAGCGAAGATTGGATTAAAAATACGCACTTAAATAACCTGAACACCAAATATATAATTGGGAAAGAAGTAAAACACATAACATCATGATAAGGTATGCACATATAAAACATACTAAAATACACACAGATAAAGCATATTAAGATATGCAAAGACATAATAAATCAAAATGTGTAATGCACTAGTCAGAAATCAGCTATGTATAATAGTGACTCGAGCTCTACTTAACATCGGTGCTCCCAACAAAATAATCATGCATGTACACCGCCCGAATGGCCCGCGTATAGCATTTATAACCCTTGTACCCACATATATATGCTCTTCACCTTATAATAAAGTGCCTACATATACAAAGTATATGTAGAACGGTATCAATTTAGAAATCCCTCATTGAGGTCAAAATCTTAACTTACCTCGATCTGAACGTAATCTCAATCATCTCGAACGGTCTTTCCTCATCCCTAATCCTCCTAATGAGATCTATCTATTCAACTCAGTGATCTATAAGATTAGACAGACCCATTGATGTCGGTATCATATTTTTAGACTAGATCAGTAATAATGTATGTACGTTCAGGTAACCTCCTACCTTTAGCACATACTAAATACCTATCATCATTTTTAATGCAAAAAATAATAGAATTGGGATCTGGATTTTCTATAAATGCACCATCAGAATTGTATTTATACCATCCTAAAGGAGGACTATCCCAGGCACCAATTTACAATTAATGTATGATTTACAATCCTCCAGAAGTTGAACTAGGTGAGGCCAGGATACAGGTACATTGTTTAGCTAAGGATATCTCAATCTTGTTAGCATTTGATTTGTACTACTTATATCATGTATCACTCAATTATATTTGTATGTACCTTAATGCAGTATTGTGTTTCGCCTCTTCCATATATACCATAATGTTATTGCAGGAATTGCTTGAAAGATATTATTCAGCTTGACATTACCCTTAGCTTCCCGACACTTGTGCATTTTCTGCTTTACTTGAACAAAAGAACCATGAATTCTTGTTGCACCTGTAAAATACTTTCATACCTTAACTGCAAATTCTCCTGTCAGAAAAAGATGATCCATAATTTCCTGATTAGGGATGGAGCAACACTTTTGTGAAGGGGAAAGTCCCGAAGGCGAAACCCCCCACCTGTACCAGAGGCCCCTTGGTCAGGTGGGATGTAAATCGAGGGATATGCGCGAGTGGCAGCCCTGCAAGGGAGAGGACCAACGGGACACGAACCCAGCAACAACCCTTGCAATATTTCAGCAAAGACTGTCACCACACGAATTCGAACCCGCGACGTCGGAGTGGTTGTACCCCAATCACCTTGTCACTTACCAACTCGCCTGTGCCCCTGGGGGCGAGGGATGGAGCAACACTAACGCCTTAATAAAATAGAGACACCAATACTAGCAAGTACTTCACCAATTAGAATTTTGGCCTTGCATAATCTCCCCAAGAAGGAAATTTTGAAAGGTAGTCCCTTCACCCAAATTCTTTCAAACTGTAAAGATTTCTCAGCTTTATGCTTCAACAGGTTCCAAGCACCACTGATTGAAAATTTTACCAGAACTTGTTAGCTTCAACTATAGTCTATCTCTATCATATTAATCTGATACTCCCAATTTTCTATATTGTGCTTGACATGTTCCACCATATATGTAGGCAAGAGCTGTTGCATTTTTTCATAATCCCAAGTATCACCTTTCATCAATTCCTCCATATCTTTAGATGCTTCTTAAATTTGTATTCCTTCATAAAATTGCAAATGTAAAGGACCTAAGTTTGTCCAATTATCATAATATACTAGATGTACCACTTCTAGCCTCTTACCACATTTGATTTTCCAAAATTTCCCAATTCTCAAGCACTCTTTTCCATACTTGTGATCCATCTTTTCACTATACCAGGGTAGGAATGTATTTTTTGCAACATTCATTCCACATAAAATTTGTCCATAATAATCTATCAGTTTCGAGTCTCCACCACAGTGTCACGCCCCAAATTCAACCCTAGCGCAACATGCATTGGAGTTAAAGAAGCACCTTATAGAATATAGGGATATAGCAACTACCAACAATATCACATTTACTAAATCATTCAATCCCAAGTAAAGTTTAAGACAGTTATAAGTGGAAATACGAAATGATATAAATAGCAGAAATTTGAATATCCACTAAGCATGGCAAAATGCCCCAACAAGTCAAGCAATGACTTCAACAACTGCCTACAATAATGACATCTATTTATGGAGCTGCTAAGAGAAATAAATGAATAGTCTAACTTCGAGATGCAGACCGAAACTGAAGACAATAAAACTAAAGATAGATGGGGCTTCACGAACAAGCATGTGGTCTAACCAATATGTCTGGAAAGCAACAACTTCACCTACTTCATACGATCATCACGAACCTGCTCTTCTGCATTATTTAACATACCAACAAAAATAACAATTATAGCATGGGTACTCAGTGAGTGCCTACGGGACAATAGTTTTACAACAAAATTATACAAGTTATGCATAATTGAAACAATATTAGGAACAATTCAAAACGGATAGTAACGTATCATGAAAATCTAGTATAAGTCAATGATGAAGAAATAATCTCTTTGAATGAATAAGTCGTTTCTCATTTCTTTAAGTTCTTTCATTTGAAAACAAGTTCATCAACGTGCCAACTCACACTACTAGAAAACAAAAAATTAGCGACAAATAAAATTTCTAAGCTAACAGCAAAAATTCCATGCTTTATTTAGCTATGGATTAATGATGGATTATGAAAAATTCTAATTAGGGAGGAGCTATTTAGCGACGGATTATCTAGGGATTACTGACAAATTCCGTAGCTAATTTCATGTACTCTTATAGTGTCATGGGCAACCATAATCATGTCTTTACCGGCCCAAATCAATAATAATGAAGGGATAACCACTTAGCCTCCCTAAACCGTTTAGAAGCACCACATCGGGGCTACCAACCCACAATGACTATCCTTCATCCTAAATAGCTAGGCTAACCCTACTAGGAATAGTGACTACCCTTCCTTCGAATAGCTAGACCAAACAGAAACAACTCAAATCATGGCCTATTAGCCGAATCACAAACATATCATAGAAACAATAAGCATGAAATAGTAGAAGATAAAATATAGTGTAAATTCATTATCATTGATTTTTTTCTTGATAGCTTCTTATATTTTTTTATATATTAAATTATTTTTTTATAAATTATTAACTCAACTTTTAGACGTAAATGTCGCTTATCAATTTTGCCTCAGGAGCTATTAGGCCAACTTGATTTTTGTTCCCAAGCCTCCAAAGATCCAAAATATTCAATTCTTTAATGTGTGCTATTTGATAAGTTCTTGAAGAATCGTGAGAAAATAATTTTATGGTGTTTGTTTTCTGTATTAGATCAGTGGAAAAATAACAATTTTCATGGATCAACATTATTCATTTTTAAGAATTTTTATATATTTAATTTTTTACTTTCTAACTTATATATTGTGTAATAATATTTATGTAACTTTTTAAATGTGTGCACTAATTGATATAGGTTCACGCGCAAAATATGCACACAAGACTATATATAAAAACAAATGATACTTCTAGAAGGAATATAAATAAGATACGTGCGAAGCGCACTGGCTTCAAAAAATGCAATATTTATTCATTTTCTCAGGGTATACAGTAGTCGCCCTTGATATGTATATGTCTTTATGTTGGTTTTACATTATATTCAAGAAATCAATAGCCAATGTTGTCTTTATTTTTTTGAACTATTTCAGCAAAATAGAAAATAAGGAGTTTGCATCAATGTACATACCACGGCTAGAGCACGAGCTTAATTCCCTTTTATATAATGAAAATAGATTTTCCATTAACAGTACATAATTTTGTGTGTCGTTAGTGCCGTTTATGTGATTTTGATAAATTTTTTAGTGTTTCTAATTAAAAACAAAATCACAATTTTGGATAATTTTTTCAAACAGAGCTTGGTAAATATTTGATAAGAGAATAAAAGTCTATTAAAAGTACTCATTTTTGATAAACTTAAATGACCAAAACTGTTCCGGTGATACTTAGGGTCTATTTGAACCTAGCACCAAAAAATAAGGGACCATTTTTTTCATTTCTCTGAGTTTTATTAACTAAATATATTAGATCATTATTTTATTTTACGGGTTATTATATCTAACTTGTTATAATGAAAAACAAAACATGCTATTAATAGATCAATTAATGATTTAAAAATAAAAGTTAATTACGAAGAACCTAAACTTCATTTAGGGCATGTTTAGAAAGCCACCTGGTAATTGGATTTGGGTGTAATTATACAGTTTTGGCATGTTTGTCTGACCAAGTAATTACTTGGTTAACATGTAATTGAGGAGGTGTAATTACATTTTGTGTTGAAAATTTACTAAATGTGGAAATAAGTATATCCCATTAATTTATGACTCGAACAATTGGGCCCGCACGTCGAAAACGTCGTTTCCACACACGTGCACACGTAGTGCCAAGTATCGCAAATTTCATTAGTGAAAGAGATATTGGTACGTATGTAATACGTTTGAGACATAAAATTATGGACGGTTATTGGTCAAATGACAAAGTATTCCACGTTGGTAAATGAAGGAAGAAGTGTACAAAGTGTAAAATGAAACGAGTCAGAAATCGCCGCGGAGCCGTGAAGGGCTGTGGCGCCACACCGTCGGAGCCGCGGCGCCTCCCAGGCTGCGCCGCGGCGTAAATTGGCTGGTCAGCTACTGGAGCTGCGGTGCTTCGGAAGCAGAATGCTGCGACGGGAAGTTGGGAAAATCTGACGTTTGGGCTGGTTTTGGAGCATTGATTCTCCATTTCTTGCCACATAAATTCAGCCATTATTTGGCTGAATGTAACCCCTCAATCAAGTGCAATTACATGGCTATTGAAGGACATTAGTTGGCTAGTTGAGGGGTCTTCTACTTATACTATAAATTGAGGCATTTTGCTCAATTGAAACACACTACACTAAACACTTAGAAAATTCTCCAGATTTTCTGATTTCATATTCTTCCTCTCTAGCAAAGTCACTATACTCAAAGTTCTTTAAGAGTAACACTTGAGTGTCTTTTGTTCACTTGTTCAAGTTGTTATTGTATCTTGAGAGACTATTGCTCAACACCGTAAAACGAGATATATTGGGCAATCTTGTCTTAAAGACAGAGTGTCATCACTCGACTCAGCAAATCACACAAGCAGTTTGTAAGGTTTTGATTTCCAATTCTATTGTAATAGTTTGTTTATCATTTCTACTATTGTAATAGTTACTTACTTCACGTTCCCTACAATAATTGTATCCAAACATTTTATACATATCAAGTTTTTTTCCATAATATTAGTTACAGATTTATAATTATTTAGTTCTATATTTTTTTAAATAATATATATATCTTGAATACATAGCTATAGATAAAATTAAATAATATTTCTTATATAAATATTTATTTGTCAAATATATAACTAACTCTATAATTATATTTATACAATCAAATAGTATATTTATAATTATATTATAATTATATTATGACAAATAAATAGATCGTGATAATTATGTATCCTAATAATTCCACCAACTTCAATTACCAGGTGAATTTATCTGGGAAAGAAAACATGTCGAAAGTCTGAAACACATGCGCAAGTCAAAACATTAGTCGTGATTTACGGCGGTTTCATTGCGTGTAACGTCGACAAATAAACAAAATCTACAACATGTGATTGACAGAATTCTCCTTTAATGTGTGTTTTACTTTACCGTAAAAACAAATACTATCTCATATTTTTCAACAAGTTGAATAAGAAAATATAAAGATTTATTATAACTCTCTACGTCATCTTAATATGGTAGGAATTTAAAGTGTTAATTAAATTCCTTTATCATAGGAGCAGGTACTGGAGAAATTAATGATCAAAAGCTACTTTGAAAAGAGAAAAAGCAGGAAAAAATAATGCTGACTTGGCACCTTTCTGAGGCCAGGATTCATATTTATCTTTTATCTCCTTCTTTTGGCCTTTTCCTTATTTTTTTGCTCATTTATCTGCTTTGTAAAAATACAAAGAAAAACACATTTAACTCCCTTTAGTTATATTAGTACCGTTTCAGAAGAAAAAGCAAATGTTTCAACAAATGTTTAATTGAACGGGTTTGAAGTTCATTAATTATAGTAGATGAAAAAAGTGGATAGCACAAATATTCAAACAACCTAAGATGAGAATACGAATGGTCTTTATGATAAATTTTTTTTAGGGGAGATTGATATGTTAATCATTTGGTAGAAAGTATGTTAAGGAGGTAAGTAGTCATTTGTAATTTATGATGCAAAAAAGGAGGTAACGAAGCATGAGCTAGTAAAGTTCGAACAATATTATTAATGGTATAAATTTTTCTTTCTGTTTTTCCATTTTGCGAAGACGTATGAGGGCAAGAAAAATGAAAAGATATGTCATTAGTGTTACAAAACTCCCTAAACGGCCCATTATCAAATTCTCTTCCATTATCATATTGAATGTTTTTAATTTCCCGTTCAAATTGAGTACGGATGAATGTTCTAAACGTTAGAAATGTGGAAAAAACTTGAGACTTTTTAGATAAAAGAAAGGTTCACAAAAAAATAGAATAATCATCCAAAAATAATACATAATAACGGTGGCCCACAGAGCTCAAAACGGGAGATGTCCACAGATCACTATGAATAATATCAAAATGCAACATAGTACTAGAGGTTGAGGCTACAAACGGTAATTTAACATGTTTCCCAAGCAGACAAGAATGACAAATATTACTACTACGCATACTATTACATTCAATAAAATTATTGTTTTTAAGAGAAGAAAGAACATACGCCCCCCCGATGACCCAAACGTGCATGCCACAAGGAAGGTGCTAGAGATGCAAACATTGATGGTGTGGCTTGATTTGTGGAAATGGTGGTGGTGATGGTGATTGGATAAAGCTCTCCCCGACTATTACATCTCATTAGAGGTATCCCCGTCATGAAATCCTTCACAGAAAATCCAAAATGGTCAAATTCAACAGAAACCCAATTATCAGTTGTGAATTTTCGAATAGAACCCAATTTTTTAATTAAGCGAGGAGCATAAATGACATTTTTCAAGGCTAAATGTGGGTTCAGGGGAGATAAATTTGTGTGAACATAACCATGAATTGGAATTGAATTACCATCACCAATAATTATGCTAATGTTTTTGCTCAAATTGAAATAAGATGAGAGATTACCTGGCGCGGACGTCATATGAGAAGTGGCCCCAATGTTCATGTACCAATTTGCGTCCAGATGATTTAATCCAAGTGTATGTATCACGGCCCCTATATCCGTAGACATCAGAACCGACGTTGGGCCCGTAGCAGCGAAGGCCTGCTGCCAAGGCCCAGTACGTGACTGTTGGGCCGGCGGAAATTGCTGGGAGCTGTTGGGCCTGTCCTAAGGCGCTGGAAATCCTGGAAATTATGGCATGTCACACTGCCCACTGGCCCAAGCCCACGACCACTGTGCACTGGCCCACGACTGCGGCCAGTGGTGTTGTGGCCCAACCGACTGGCCACTGCCACCACGTCATCTTCCACTGCTGCCCTTGCTGCCGCCGTGGTTTTTGCCACCATTTTTTCGAGTTTGACCCTTTTTACCGCCACCATTATTACGGATTTGGCTAGAATTGTCTAAGAATGAGTGAGGGTCATCGGATGTGGCCACCATCATGGCGGAATTGGTTCTGATTGCCGCCTTTTTAGCCAAGCCAACTTCTTCTAAAATGAGCGTGGAACGTGATTAGTAGAACGGTGGGAGATGATTACTTTGACGAAGAAGCATCCCAACACCATTGTAAGCCTCGGAAAGGCCTCCAACCATCTGAAGAACAAGATGATCATTTGTGACAGGCACGCTAATATTCATGAGTTGATCCGACAACTCCTTGAGCCTCATACAATAGGTGGAGACATTCGAAAAATCCTCCATGTTGATGTGGGAGAATTCCTGCTCAAGGGTCACGACACGGTAATATTTGTTATCTTGGAATATATTACGCAACCTATTTCAATTGTCCATTGTCGTGGCGTCGGGTTCAATAATAGTCTGCAAGAGGTCTGTAGAGATGGTGGAATAAATTCACTGGAGTGCCGTAGCATCAAAAGTTGCCCACAACTCTATTTCATCATCGGTGGTAGGCACCTTTTCCTTGTATGTTGCCGAGGGGATGATATGATGGAGGACTCGATGAGATCGTTCATGAACTTTAAATAGTTCTGCCCACGTCGCGTATTGGGCGTTTTTCATCTCAAGAACAATATGGATGTTGTTCTTGATGTTGGAGACTGCAAGGGCATGATGAAAGGTGTTCTTTTGTGGTAGACATGATGAAAGAACAAGAGAAGAATTAGGGTTTTGGGAAACAAAAAAAATTGAAGGGAGGAGAGGGTATGGCCGACGACCACTAGTCCAGCAGGGCGGCGGAAGGAGGATTATTTGGAGAAAGAAAAGTTTGTCATAGATTGATGATACCATGAAGGAGAATAATCCCTTGATTATTTTCGTTAATGAAAAGGTATATATATACATGATATACAATATCTAATTAAGAAAATTAAATCTACATTTTTCTAATACAAGACTAATAGTTTTTCCTAGTACAAGACTACTACCATAATTATGTATGTATAAGAATTCTACTAATCATGGTAACATATATACAAACTATACTATGTGATATACATGGTCAAACTACGGTGTATATCGTGGTCTTTCAAGAACGATGAAAAATTTGAAGTCGCTCGCAGAAAACTGAAGAGTAGGAAGCAATCTAATCGGACCACAAGACATCTTAACGTTCTAAGTGGTTCGAGGCCAACAAAAATGTGGTTTGTTACGTCTATTTTTGTATTCATTATCAACAAGATATCATGACCATTTAAGTTTGATTTACTTTTGATTTGTAAAATGATGTTTCTATGGTAGAAACAATTGCTTTTAGCTAAAAAGTATAAACTAATGATTAGTTATCAATAATAAAATAATTTATTGTATGTGTTTTTCCTTTTAACCCGTAAATTTAACGTTTATGCTTATGTTGTATTATTGTCATCTCCTTGGGGGAAACAAAAGTTTTAAGTTAAATATAAGAATTAATTTGTATTTTAAGGACTTGAAATAGGAGAAAACCTCTAGGAATTTAATGAATAAAATGTTGATACAATTTCTCAAAACTATAAATTTGATAGTTTGGTAGAGTATATTAGAAAAAATAATGCATGCATTAGTTTTGTGTATCAACAATATCTTGTTTGCTACACTTTTTCATCCTATGTATAATTAATTAGTTATACACCTTATTTGGTATTATGTTATGCATAACTAATACCTATCAAACCATGGTATTAGCAATGCAATGGATTTTAATGCATACATTAGTATGGTTAAAGACACAATTGCCCATGAAGTCCCTCAAAAAGTATAGTATAAATGATGTTTTTGTAAACAACTAATTATATTTAAAAATTATGCAATGCATGTTATTTCTAATACACTAAACCAAATAGTGGATAAAAAATAATCTCTGCATAACTAATGTTGCATTATTAATACCAACATTACTACAACAACAACAACAACAACAACAACATACCCAACAATAACATACCCAGTGAAGTCCCACAACGTGGGGTCTGGAGAGGGTAGAGTGTACGTAGACCTTATCTCTACCTTGGTAAGTAGAGAAGTTGTTTCCGAAAAGACCATCGGCATTAGTAATACCAGCATTACTAATACCCAGTGAAGTCCCATAACGTGAGGTTTGGAAAGGATAGAGTGTACGCAGAACTTACTTCTACCTTGGTAACTAGAGAGACTGTTTCCGAAAGACCCTCGACATTAGTAATACCAGCATTACTAATACAAGCATTACTAATACACTTTATTCAGCATTATTTTTATACACTCTACCAAACGAATCCTGCGACTACTCTAGGGAATGAATGAAACTATTAAAAACATTATTACTGTAACATTTGGCAGGTATATATGCTGACTGTTTGTACATTACTTTTTCTTATTAAGATATAAAAAAGTTACTAATTTATATGCAATGAAACTATAAAAGAACGTCACCACAGTAAACCAAAAATAATGATGGTTATAATTTAAGAGGTCTTTTTCTTTTCCTTTGGATGAACTAATTTCATAAGAACTTAGTCTTAGGTGATGAAAGGTTAGAGGAAAAAATATAAAAACAGTGTTAATAATAAATGAATTAAAACTTAAAATCTTATCTATTTGGATTTTAGGACTAAAAATAATTTAAATTTTCAGATATAGTAAAAATATTAGTTTGTAAATCTAATGAGGTCTTGCCTAATTGCGCGAAGCGCGGTCAAATTTTTTAAAAAAGCGCGGTTAAGTTTACTAGTAATATAAGTAAGAATCAAAATTATACGAGAAACGTTGATTAAAATTGTTGTAGGGCTTTATTATTTTCAGCTGAGTACATAATCCTCTTTGTTAGATAGTGCTTTGCACCTAATATGAGATTTTTCGTTGTGAATTTAAATTTAGTCGAGCCCCAATGCGAAAAAATAGAGTTATTACCTTAAGCTTATTAATCAACATTTCCAATGTCTTAAAAATAAAAAATGGGTGATTTCCAAGAGTAGCTTGTTGACTAAGTTAAAACACAGTAGTAAACACATACATAGCCAAGCTCTTTCTTCTTGTAGACATTTCTACAAACATTTTATGGGCAGTACAAAGGCAGCAACCGAACAATACGGGGAGGTAAAATGGCAGCTTGTGCTAGCAAAGGAGGGTGCCCAAGTGACTATGTAGCTCTTTCAATTGCCCCATTGTCCATGATTTTGTAAGTTCTCAGCAAAAATATTTGTTTTTTTTTTCATTCAATAGCTTTAATTATTAGTCTATTTTATCTCCTTTTTTGCTCCTCGGTCCTCTCTAATGGGTGTTAATTGTTTGTGGAAATTGTGAAGTCAAATACTGATATAGGTGTGCAAGCTTGGATAAATTGAAAGACACTATTTTTGCCCTTTGGTATTATGAAAATTGTGCTGAATTCAAGGAAAATCGAATTTTGTTGGAAATAATCCAATATGGGTGATAAAAGATTGAAAATATCAAACTCGGGAATAAGAAGCAAGATCGCGTTTCGTTTGATTAATCATTTTGATAAAGGGGATAAAGAAAGTGGACAAATAAGACTCTCGTGTGTTAAGTGATAAATGAAATTTTAATTTAGGGTTTTTGGCTTTCGTTTTCCCAATTGATTCCTTTTAACGTCCTCAGTTGTTTTTGTCATACATAATAGTGGATGTAATACGAGTCGAGGGTACCTTCCAAGGTAGGGGTAAGGTCGGTGTATCTCTATCCTCTCCGGACTCCATTTTGTGGGATTACACTGTGTATGTTGTTGTTGTTGTATAGTAGTGGATGTAATACTAGTATCTATTTACTAGTTGATTAAGAGTTTTCTCTTCCCACTCAAATGATAAATGAAATGTTTAATGGAAAAATGATAGTATTGAATGGTGATATACCAAAAGATATTTTACATAGTAAAGGAATTAGTAACGATAAAAAAGTAAACAACAAATTTATGAGAAAAGAAAGTTTAATACAACAACATACCCAGTGAAATCCCACAACGTGGGGTCTGGGGAGGATAGAGTGTACGCAGACCTTACCTCTACCTTGGTAGGTAGAGCGGTTGTTTCCGAGAGACCCCCGGCTAAAGACAAAGCACAAGCACAAGCACAAGACAAAGAAAAGAAAGTTTAATATGGCCAAAAAATAGAATAGAACATTAAGGAAGGGGGCGAGGTTAGTTGTGGCTGGTGAAATCATCCCCTTTCCCTCATTGACGTTCCGCACATTTTTATCTTAACTTTCTCCCATTTGTAAGGATGGTGCTGCCTGAATTTTCTTGTCTTTTCCCCTTTTTTACTTTATTGTGGGGTAGCAGAGGTTCAAAGATTACAGGAACACAGAGGCGAATCTAGAATTTCAAGAGGATGGTGCACCATTATAAAAAAAAAGACACAAAAGTGTAGCAAGTTGGGTTTGATCCCTTGACCTTAAAGAATTAAAGGCAGTGCTTAACCAATGTACCACTCAGTCAAGTTTGATCATGGGTTCCTTCAGTTAATATTAGATATATTTTAAGAATTATACGCATAATATATCGAGTTTAGTCAGATGACCATGAGTTCACGTGACCCATTTTTTGTACATAGATTCTCCCCTGCAGGGACATGGTGGCAATAGAAAGTAGGATGTACGGGAGGGGGTGAGGAAAAGAACAGGAATCTGCTCCATCTTTTCTTACGTTGTAAAGGGTGAGAGAAGAGGAGGTTGGTAGATTTGGAATATCTTACCTGGCTTAAAGGTCATTCCTTCAATTTTTCCCCTTATGTTTTAGTGATGTGTTGCATGTCAAGGTGTGTGATTGTGTCCTACTATTAGAATTTAAGGTAACAATTAATAAGAAACATGTGTGCGACAATAATGAGATGCTCACTGAATGCATGTCGCCTTGTCTTTTATTTATTCATGAAGTACTTTGATTTTTCTTGTGCTGGAGCTTTTTATGATTAATTTTCTCAATTATTGTTTAAAGTTTCATTATTTTGTATATCCATTCAATGCATTAGCCTTTATTTCCATTTAAGTCACCTAAGATGTTGGCATTAACCACTTGAGTTTCCTCTGCAGACTTCTCCTGAAAGCGACATTACCTTACATGATTCACAAGATTCCTAGGCCCAAAGGCAGTAGCTTTTGGCTTGTGTCCGTTCAAGTTATTGCAAGCTTAAATCTGGTGTTGTCCATTGTGGTATCTACTTTTCATTTCCCTTATATGGTGTTATGCTTCAGATTCAGATTTAATGTTCCAAGACACTTACGAGACTATATTTTAAATTTCCGTGTTATTCTTTAGCGCGGGATGTAGTTAACAAGCTATGGGTTCAACCGAATCCAATAATTTTAATATGAAGTTTAGATATATATGTAAAAAATCACCAAAATTTCAATAGATATACATTTGAACCTATGTTGCTCGGACTCTCAAAAAATGTTGCTGCACCCGTGTTGAATTCTCCAAAAATGCACTACTTTTGGAGAATTCCACACGCACCTGTCAACATTTCTGAAGAGTTTGAGAAACATAGATTTGAACAACTACAACAACATACCTTTCTACAAAATATAAAGTGGTTCTTACCAACAAGCAAGTAAATCTATTGCCAAGTTAAACAGAACTAGTCTGCAACAAATTATGGATGAATTCTATGTTATGAACCAGCCCGAGCCTACAAGTATGTTATTGTTCCGAGAACAAGGCCTTCATAAAGGTTGATTTGGGACCCAGGTCCAATTGTTCCAATTAACAACTTGTTAAAACCTAAATAGACAAATGAGCTAATAAATAATACGTAAGTGCAAAAAGAATAAACAATATTGTCTCAAAGTAACATTCTTTGGTCGCCCACTTCCCCAACCCAAGAAAGTAAGAAAGAGGGGAATAAAAAAAAGCAGACAACCCCTCTAAGCGGAAATTACGAGAAAAGGAAATCAAGACATAATATGAAACTACAAAACTGTAAAGCACCTCCTCTTTTGGAGCTTGAAGGACTGATCTAAGATTCTATAAAATGTCAGAATCATCAGAACCCTTCTGGGTTCGTTTTTTAAAATGGTTGCATCTCTTCAATTTTCTCTTTAAACCTATCAAAATTGCGCAGAGGATTTTGGATTGACGCTGATGTTGGTGTAGCTTTATGGGGCTATATTTTTTTAGTTTTCTATTATTATATACTCCCTCCGTCCCAAAAAAATTGTCTCACTTTTCTTATTAGTTTGTCCCAGAAAGATTGACATATTTCTATATTTAGAAATAATTTAACTTTATGAGATAGATTTATAGCCACACAAATATCTAAGGCTTGTTTTAGACCACACATTTCAAAAGTCTTCCTTTATTTCTTCAACTCTGTACCAAGTCAAACTAAGACAATCTTTTTGGGACGGAGGGAGTAGTATTATATATATAGAAGAATGGACGCTTAAATTTAGTACTAGTAGTTTTTGCACTGTTCGCTCAGAAGCTTAGAAAATCCAATTAGATTTATAATGCGATCCAAATGCTTACCACTCTCGTGGCATCCCAACATCAGCGTGGGGGGTACGGATCCAGCACTTGCAGGTGAAGGAAGACTTAAGCATTTTTTGGGGCTGCATCCGCATGTTCTTTGGTTTGCGAGAAGATGATGTCCCACAATATTTCATGGATGAAACTTTTAAGGCTCTTAGGGCTATGGGTGCCCATAGTTTTGAAGCTATGGAGTTTGTAGCGTATTAGTTGAGGTACCAATGCTTCGGTTTCTACTTGGGCCGAGTTCGAGGAGGCGTTCATTGAGACGTATTTTTCTGATGAGGAGCAGTTTTCTCTTACTGCTAAGTTTGAGAAGATTGAGCAGACTCGGTTGGCAGTGTATGCAATGGATATGATTCCGATAGAAAAGCATAAGTTGAGCAGATTTGTGTGTGGTTTAGCACCACATATTAAATTCGTGTGTTGTGCTGCTATGTCCCCTACTTGCACCTTTTCATCCTTGGTTGGTTTTGCTGAACAACAAGAAAATTAGAGAGGTTAAGAATTGTTGGAGAAACAACAGAGGAAGAAGGCCCAATCTGTGGGTGGTTTCAGTGGTGCATATGATGGAGAGCAACCAAAAGGGTATTCTGCACCTGACGTTGATCATTCAATTAGTGTTTCGTCTGGTGGACAGGGATGGAGAAGCGACAATTGGAACATGTATTCTCAGGATAGAGATCGACATTCATCTGGATGGGAGGATAGTGTTTGTCATCATTGTGGTATAAAGGATCATATAAAGAGGGAGTGTGGGAAGTGTCTACATGAAATGGCTAACTCTTCTGGCCAGAGGAATAATTCAGCTGCTCCTGTTGCTGCTAAGAATCCGCCTGATAGTAATGCTAATAATGTACCTAATGCTCGCGGTAATGGAGGAGGTAAAGAGATGCTAACACTACTAATGGGGGTCAAGCTTGATTTTATGGTTTGGCTCGTAGGGAGGTGGAAGAAGCCTCAGACGTTGTGGTCACAGTTATTCTAACTATTTGTTCTATTTGAGGCGTATTCGTCAATCGATCCGGGTTCGAATCCTTCTAATGTGACTTCGTACTTTACCCTTGATTTTGGTGGGGAGCCCAAATAATTGTTAGAACCCTATTTTTGTGAATACGGCTGATGTCCTGGTTATTTCTTCTAGAGTCTGTAGAGACTGTGTAGTTGTAGTTAAGGGTCGTGAGACTACGCTGATTTGTCTAAATTAGAGATGGTGAACTTTGATGTGATTATGGGAATAGCCTGGCTTTCCAAGTGTTATGAAACTCTAAATTGTCAATAAAAAATAGTTAGGCTTGAATTTTCTGATGAACCCATTATAGAGTCGAAGAGTGATATTGCTAAACCTCGAGGTAGACTTATTTCGTATTTTAAGACTCACAAAATAAACTCGAAGGCGTGTAGTTACCATCTAGTTGATGTTAATGACACTCAGGCAGTAATAACCTCACTTATTCCCTATCCCAAGTATGTGTTGAACCTTTTGGTTATCGATTTCTTACGAAAGTGTAGACTAAAGGTATGAATCCCTCATTTTATGTTTAGGCTTGTTTGTTGTAGATGTGGCAGTCTCTGTGAGGGCCATATTGTTATTGCTAGGTTGTTAGCTGAGTTTTATTTTGGGATAGCTCGTAATATAAAGAAAACCCTAAAAATTTGAGATTTAGTGAAAATGTTAGGCCATAACTCTAATTCGAGCACAAATGATCCTGAAAGAGGGATAATGTAACACTTCGTAAATCTGGGTTAGGTGTAAATGTGTTAAATGAGTATTAATGTGAAATTATAGACATAAAAAGTCCTATCAGGATGAGTTTGGGTGGAAATAGTTGTTTTAAGATCAAGACGAATAGTGAGGTGCATAAGATTGGATAGAATCGACTAAGTTTACGATAGCTCTGACTTCCAGCTAGTATATGTGAAAATCTGTTTGGAGTTCGAGAACACTTAAAACATGAAAGTTGTAGCCCTTTGAAATACATTTCCAACCATATATGGACCAGCTCAATCGGAGCTCTTTGCTAGGAGTTATGCCTATTTTACTGAACGTTGTCTGGAGTCGCGACACCCTTGCATCTCTGTGCTAGGGCCTGTTTTTTTCGACTTTTATAAGCTTCTAACTTCATCAAAACTTTTCCCACTTCGTTTTGGACGACTTTTTGTGTTTTGATGTACTGTTAAGGATATTTAAGGAAATTATGGGTACATTGCTAGCACCTTCATGTAGCATGTTAGCAAAACCCTATATATATATATATATATATATATTATCTCTTTTATCTTAACCAAATTTATAAAAAAAGATTGTTGCTAAGTATTTTTGCGCGGACAATTTCACTATTCTTCTAATAGAGTACTGGATGATGGAAAGCCCGTGCACTACATATTGATACCCAAACCTTTATTCACTCTTCTTTAATGTAGTAAGTAAAGATTTTTAATTAAATTTCTAAATAATTTATTTAAAAATAAAACAATTTCCTGTTCACTGCAAACTACAAAGAAGACAAAATAGAAACAACATACGTGATTGCTTACTTAAAGTAACAGTCCATGTTTCAATTATGTAAATCTAATTGGATTTGCTAAGCTTCTGAGCGAACAATGCAAGAACTACTAGTACTAAATTTAAGCAGTCATTCTTCTATATATATATAATGTAGAAAACTAAAAAAATGTAGCCCCATAAAGCTACATCTACATCAACGCCAATCCAAAATCCTATGCGCAATTTTGATGAGTTGAAAGAGAAAATTGAAGAGATGCAACCATTTTAGAAAACGAACTCAAAAGTGTTCTGATGATTCTGGCATTTTAAAGGATCTTAGATCAGTCCTTCAAGCTTCAAAGAGGAGGTGCTTTATAGTTTCATATTATGTCTTGGTTTGCCCTTTTCTCGTAATTTTTGCTTAGAGGGGTTGCTTGTTTTTTAATTCCCCTCTTACTTTCTTGGGTTGGGGAAGTGGGGGACCAAAGATTGTTACTTTGAGACAATGTTGTGTATATTTTTTGCATTTACGTATTATTTATTAGCTCATTTGTCCTTTTAGGTTTTAACAAGTTGTTAATTGGAACAACTGGACTTGGGTCCCAAATCAACCTTTGTGAAGGCCTTGTACTCGGAACAATAACATATTTGTAGGCTCGGGCTGGTTCATCACATGGAATTCATCCATAATTTTCTGCAGACTAGTTCCGTTTAGCTTGTCCATAGATTTACTTGCTTTTTGGTAGAACCACTTTATATTTTGTAAAAAGGAAGTGTAATCCCACAAGTGGGGTTTGGGCCTCCGGGGAGGGTAGAGTGTACGTAGAACTTAACCCTACCTTGTGGAGGTAGAGTGGCTGTTTTCCAGATATACATTTTGAACCCATAATTTTAAAAGTGCAATGGGTTCAGTGATGAATCCATCAAGTTTAATCCTGGATACGCCTCTGATATTCATATGGCTTCTGCAGATGGCCCTCAATTTTCTGAAGTTTAGAAATAGACATTGGTGGAGGTCTTGCTATCTTTGGGCAGGTAATTTACTCTTCAAGCCATGACCAAATATGATTTGGTTTTCAAATTTCTTGCTTTTGCCTTTATCTGGTGCTTACTTGATTGGTTATTCTGCAATACATCTAATCCTCATTGCTTCCAGTCTGGATTGAAGGTCCACTCGGATTTGGTTTGCTGTTGAGCTGCCGTATTACACAGATATTCCAACTATATTATATATTTGTGAAGTAAGTTTGACTTCTTTAAGAAACCATTGGTAACTTTTGTTCTTTGTAATTGATGAGATGATTATGTAACAATTGGCATCATCAATATTCAATTGAGAAATGTTAAATGGTGCAGCCTCCTCAATCCAACCCCCTTTTCCCTAAAAGAAAATAAACAAATAGAAAATACCTGCAGGTCTCCTGAGGAAAATAGAGTAATGGACTATCATGAACGTAATTCCTGCTTCACATTAATGGAAAGAGGATTACCTGCAGAAATTAATTGTTGCTCAAAAATAGTACACCAACCCTGAGATAAAGTAATACTACAACTGCCTGTTGGCATGGCCCTCCTAAAGATATGTTACAACTGAAATAAAAGAAAAAAACTCATCTACTGTGTCTTTTCTGTACTTCTTTTCCCCTGCCTCCTTGTATCTCTCTCTCTGGTTTACTTTTTATCTTTTGAAAAATATAAGAAATAGCATTAAAAGACTGTCTTAGTACTATTATTGGTGCATGTTATGTGGAAAAACTCTTTTGCGATATTGTCTTATTCTTTTTTTTTTTTGTATGATGCTTCAGGAGACGTCTGCCACCAATTAGATCCTATATTTTTCTTCCGCTGATTCTCTTGCCGTGGATAGCTGGTGCAACCTGTAAGAGTCTTCAAGTTGAACTTTATAAAGAAGTCACCTTTTAAGTTTCTTTTCTTGAAAAACTAATATATTTCTTAAAAGATAATGAAATCACATTGAAGTATGTCTTGTCTTTTTCCTACACTTTTGCAGTTGTACTACTTTATGCATTTTAATTTTGTGTTTTACATTTGTTTAGTCTTTGTTTCAGTTGAGTTGTGCCAAAATTTTGCGCAAGTGTATCAACAAATATATTTTTTTTGAAACTGGTAATTGTATCTTTTATATTTCAAATGTAGCAAAACAGTACTTAGGTATTACTGAAACCATATTTACAACACAACTCTAAATCTTACTGTCCTCTTTCTATATTGAATCTAAAACATCAATAATAGTGAGTATCATTTGAGTAGATTGCACCAAAAACCAAAAAGCAAGATAAAGTTAAGCATAATCTTCTGCAACCCATTCTCCACATTCTCAAAACATCTGAAATTTCTCTCCTTCCAAATTGTCCACCAGATGCAGGCAGGGATAATTCTCCATCTGCTCCTGTCCTTTGCATGTAAGCCTGTTTCCTCCCAACTTTTGAGAGCATCTATGACCTTTCCAGGCATGGTCCAAGAGATGCCTTTGAGGTTTAGAATAATACTCCACAGTTGAGTTGTAAACTTGCAATGAAGGAATAGATGGTTAACTGTCTTTACTGTTTCTCCATACAAAAAGCATCTGGAACATAAAGGAAGTCCTCTTTTCATCACATTGTCTTGTGTAAGGGCTGCTTCGTTATCAAGAACCACACAAAACATGCTACTTTGTGGGGAATTTTAGTTTTCCAGATGTGTTTCCAAGGCCAGTTGACTATCTGCCGATTAGAATGATTCATCTTATTGTAGGCTGCATTGACCTTGAATATTCCTCTGCTATTGCCTTGCCACCATAACACATCTTCACTTGTCGGTATTCCACCAAATTGCTCTATTGTACTGAAGAAGTCAGCCACTCTTTGTATTTCCCAGTCATTGATTTGTCTCCTAAAAATGATATTCCAACCTTGAGGTGTCCGCATTTCTGCTATATTCCTTTGTTGGTAAAGCACTATACTGAAGATGTCTGGAAAAGCCGATTCCAAACTGCCCATCTCATGCCAATTGTCCTTCCAGAAGCTATTTTTACTTCCATCAAGCACTTTGATCTTGGAATTAGCCCTCAACTCACTCCACAGTACTCTAATAGATCTCCATAGACTCACCCCATATGGTGTTGTGACTTTCTTAGTCATCCAGTTATCTTCCTGTTTATACTTGGCTCTAATTACATTGCCCCACAAGAGCTGATTCTCATTGGTGAACTTCCACAACCATTTCATTCTGAGAGCTTTACTCTGAATCTTCAAGTTCTTGATCCCCAAACCTCCATATCTCTTGCCACAAGTATGTGCTTTCCACTTAACCAAGTGGTAACCCTTTTTTTCTTTGTTCTCATGCCACAGACAATTTCTCCTGATGCTATCCAACCTGTTGATGACCCCTGTTGGGATGGGGAACAGGGACATCATGTATGTTGGAAGTGCATCAAGAACTGAATTGATTAAAGTCAATCTACCACCCATAGACATATATTGAGTCTTCCATCTAGTCAGTTTTTTTCACATCTCTCAATAACATTGTTCCAAATCTCAAGAGCCTTTGACTTAGCTCCCAAAGGCATTCCCAGATAAATGGTTGGTAGAGCCCCTACTTCACCACCCAAAACAGCTGCCAACAGATCCATATTTGTAACATCATTAATGGGATATAGAAAGCTTTTCCTCCAATTAATGTGTAAGCCATATATTCCTTCAAAGAGAACCAGAATCACCCTAAGGTATTTCAATTGATCTTCTTCAGCATCACAAAAATTCAGTGTATCATCAGCACATATTGTAGATGAGTGACCTCTAGACTGTCATTGCCAATTCTAGATACATCAAAACCTTTTATCCACCCATTCAAGTTGGCTACTTTGATCATATTGTTAAGGCTTTCCATTGCAATCACAAACAAAAAAGGTGAGAAAGGGTCACCTTGCCTGAGACCCCTTTGTGCTTTGAAGAATCCTGCCGGGGACCCATTTATAAAGACAGAGAAACTAACCGTTGAAATGCAGAATTTAATCCAGTGTATCCATTTCTGGCCAAAACCCATCTTCTCCAACATACTCCAAAGAAAGCTCTAGTTAACATGGTCATACGCTTTTTCAACGTCAAGTTTGCACAAGATACCAGGTTTCTTTTGCTTCAATCTCGAGTCTACAACTTGGCTACAGGGACAACATCCATGATCTGTGTGCCTTTAATGAAAGTCATTTGTTGAGATTCTACCAATTCTGAAATGACACCTTTTAATCTCTCTGTTAAAACCTTAGAGAATAGTTTATAAATGCTTCTTATCAAACTGACGGGCCTAAAGTCCCTTAGTTCCATAGCACCTTTCTTCTTAGGAATGAGAGCAATAAAAGTTGCATGAAGCTTTTTGCAAAAACTTTTTGTTCATAGAAGTTTTGAAATTCACTATTTCCCAGCACTTGATGAAGACACCCATAGTAAAGCCATCTGGACCAGGAGCTTTGTCAATTGCACACAACTTCAAACACCTTAGCACTTCATTCTCTTCAAAGTGCGTTGTAGGGATTCCTTATCCTCCTCAAATAAGACTGGACAGTTGGCAAAATGGCAAGTAGGTCTCTATTGAACAGTTTCTTTGTACACCTTCTGATAATAGTCAATAATTTCTCCTTTTATTCTTTTCAGCTCATCTATTATTTCACCCTGGATCAACAGTTGGTCAATATTGTTGAATCTTGTGTGCAATGGCCACCTTGTGAAAAAACTTGGTGTTCTTATCATCTTCTTTCAATCACAGTGCTCTGGATTTCTGTCTCCATGAGATTTTCTCATTTTTGATCAATTCCTCATATTCCATAAATAAAGCTGCCTTCTTTACTGTTTCTTCCTCTGTTAATGCTTTGTCTCCGAGCACCTCATCCAGTACTGCCATATCACTTAGCAATTTCTTCCTCTGAACACTCAAGTTACTAGACGCACTTCTACTCCAATCCTTGAGCTTAGCTTTGAGAGCTTTTAGTTTGCAGGCCAGTATATAGTTTAGGCTCGCTTGAAATATTGAAAGAGCTCCACCAACCTTTAACTCTGTCATAAAAGCCTTCTGATCCTAGCCACCAATTTTCAAACTTGAAATAGTTTTTGCTCCTATTCCAAGAACTCCCCCGTAAAGCTACTGGAATGTGATCAGATGCCAATCTTTGCAATGGGATTTGTTTTATGTTACTAAAACTGTCATCCCATCCCTCTGAAATCAAGAACCTATCAATTCTGGAAGCTGTCTTGATTATCCCCTTTAAACCAAGTGTAAGATCCTATCTCCAAATTGAAGATCAATTAACTTCATGTCTTCAATTAAATCAGAAAATTCCACCATGCCCCTTGTTCTCCTTCTACAGTTCCTCTTTTCTGAGATGAATCTGGTGACATTAAAATCACCACAAACAGCCCAAGACCCTTCTATTAGTGCTCTAACATCTCCAATCTCCTCCCACACTGATCTTCTTTCAATGTAGTTGTTTGGAGCATACACCCATGTTATATGACAAGAAAAGTTTTAAAGTTGTGCCTCAAACTTATAAGTCAAAGTATAGGTACCAATTTCCAGGACTTCCCCCTTCCAGCTTCTACAGTCCCACATAAACAAGATACCCCCTCTAGTGCCACTAGCCTCCAAATAAGAAAATCTGATCCATCTTCCTCCCCAGACCTGTTTCACTATGTTTGTAATGTGCCCCTCAAATTTAGTCTCTTGGAAGCATATGATGTCTGCATTCCAGACAACTACCAAACTCTGCACAATTCTCCTTTTGTCCCTGTTATTCAGTCCCCTAACATTCCAAGATACTAGTTTGAACTGCATGGATCAGTGGTAAGTATCTTCCTTCCCTTGCTCCTATCCCCCTTACTCCTGAATCAAAAGTAACTAAGGCTTTTAACTCATGTGCCCCTTTGAATCTAGTCTTCTTACTAACACTGTCCTCACCCATCCTTCTAGCTTGTCTGCAGCTATCGACTTGTAATTGCAATTCTAAGGCTTCCTCTTCGTGCCCCCTAAAATCTGCCCCAAGTAATTTGCTCAATTTAATCATGTTCTGTTGAACCCAGACTGATGTCTCCCTGCCTTTGTCAAGAATGGCATGTTGTTGCTGTATAAGAAGAGGTTGAATCTCCAAATTTTCTATGGTTGTAATTGAATTTTGTTCAGTTAATTCAACCAATCTTTCGTTCATACAACTGCTGTCATCTTCTCTCACCTCTACAATCTCTGCTGCTCCAATTATCTCCTGCGAAATTCCTCCGTTTACCTCTTCCATTGTGTTTGAAGTTATTTATTCCAAGAACTCCCCCGTAATCCAGCCTCCACAGAACTCCCCCGTAATCCAGCCTCCACAGAACTCCCCCGTAATCCAGCCTCCACAGAACTCCCCTATTTCTTGAAAAAATTTATGCGACCACAGATGGAGAGGGATTCCGACTGCTTTAATTCAAAAAACATTTATCGCAATGGAATTTGAAATACACCCCATCGTAGGGTTCCACCATTCTAGTTGCAGTCTAAGTTTTTTCCAATACCATTGCCCTTGAATGGTCTTCTCTGCCATGAATCTTGTAGGGAATTTGTGAGAAATTATGGGAGAAAAATATATTATTGAATTGTGTATCTATATTATTACATGAGCCCTATTTATAGACATTACATCCCAATCATTTTCCATGCTACTATGTACAAATTCTATTCCTATTCGTATACTAGCACTCCCCCTCAAACTGGTGCATACAAGTCATATGTACCAAGCTTGTTACAGATGTATCTAATACGAGGACCACTGAGTGACTTGTTGAAAATATCTGCAAGCTGATTACTCGACTTCACAAATTTAGTAACAATATCTTCGGAGACAAAGTGACAGTCAATCTCAATGTGCTTAGTCCTCTCATGAAATACCAGATTTCATGCGTTATGAAGGGCTGTTTTGTTATCACACAAGTTCCATTTGACTGATTTCTCCAAATTTTAATTCTCTGAGCAACTGCTTAATCCAAACTATCTCACAAGTTGCTACAATCATTGCTCGATATTCTGATTCAGCACTAGATCGAGCAACGACACTCTGTTTCTTACTCTTCGAGGACACCAAATTACCTCTTATTAACACACAATATCCAAATGTAGAACGTCTATCAGAGGGTGATCTTGCATAATCAGCATCTGTATATCCAACAATTTCTTCGAAAAATAGTCCTTTACCTAGAGCTGACTTAATATATCGCATAATGCGAACAATTGCATCCCAATGACTATCACATGGAGAATCCATAAACTGACTTATAACACTCACATGAAACAAAATGTCAGGTCTAGTCACTGTGAGATAATTTATATCTTCCAGGATCACTAGTGGCTCCCCTTGTCCTAGCAGGAGTTTAGCATTCGGATCCATAGGAGTGTCAATGGGTCTCCATCCCATCATTACTGTCTCCTCAAGAATGTCTAAGGCATACTTGCGTTGCGAAATAACAATACCTGACGTGGATTGGGCAACCTCAATACCTAGAAAATACTTCAGTCTGTCGAGATCTTTAGTCTGAAAATGTTGAAAGAGATGTTGCTTTAAATTAGTGATCCTATCTTGATCAAATCGGGAGTAGAATGTCGATAAAACATAGAATGATCTGCTTCACTGCAAGTCATGCCAAACTCTTGAATTACTGTGCTGAATTTACCAAACCAGGCTCGACGAGACTACTTTAGACTATAAAGTGACTAACGCAATTGACATATCAGATTAGACTCCCCCTGAGCAACGAAATCAGGTGGTTGCTCCATATAAAATTCCTCCTCAAGATCACCATGGAGAAAAATATTCTTAATGTCCAACTGATAAAGAGGCCAATGGTGGACAACAGTCATGGATAGAAAAAGACGGTCATATGCTATTTTAGCCACGGGAGGGAGAGAAAGTATCACTGTAATCAAATCCAAATATCTATGTATACCCCTTCGCAACAAGGCGAGCCTTAAGCCCCCCTTCGCAACAAGGCGAGCCTTAAGCCGATCAACTTGGTCGTCTGGACCAACTTTGACTGCATAAATCCAACGACAACTAACAATAGATTTACCTGAAGGAAGAGGAACAAGCTCCCAAGTACCACTTGTGTGTAAAGCAGACATCTCGTCAATCATAGCCTATCGCTCCGATGAGGGCTTCACCTGTAAACTTGGAATGGGGACAGAGGACAATGATGATACAAAGGCATAATGGAATGATGATAGACGATGTTAACTTAAAAAGGTATAATGTGAGTTATTATTACGAGTGTACCGTTTACCTTTCTGAAGTGCTATTGGTTGATCATGAGGAGACAAGTCTGCAATAGATGCAGGGTCCGATGCATGACATGAATCATCTGGACCTGATGTTGGGTCTGATGCTGGACGCGGTCGACGATGATAAGTCAAAAGTGGTGGCAGTATGACAGGAGATGTAGAAGTAACTATAGATTCCTCAAAAGTCGGTGTGGGTAAAACCTGAGGTATAGGTAAGACCTCAGAGATATTAGGATGATCAGAAAGAGACCTAAAATAAGGTTGAGACTCAAAAAATGTGACATCGCCAGACATAAGATATCGACGGAAATCAGGTGAGAAGCAACGATACCCCTTTTAAACTCTAGAATAATCAAGAAAGACACATTTAAGAGAGTGAGGGGCTAATTTATTTGTCCCCGGAGTTAGGTTATGCACAAAACATGTGCTCCTAAAAACACGAGGAAAAAAGTATAGAGATGACTGATGATATACTATGGAATATGAAATTTGATTCTGAATAGAAGATGAGGGCATTCGATTAATTAAATGGCAAGACATAAGGACTGTATCGCCCCAAAAATGCAACGGAACATGGGATTCATTGAGAAAAGTGCGATCAGTCTCAATGAGATGCCTATTCTTTATTTTTGCTACCCCGTTCTGTTGAGTGGTGTAGGGACAAGATGTTTGATGAATAATTCTTTGGTGAGTCATATACTGCTGAAACTGGGAGGATTTGTATTCTAAGACATTATCACTACGAAAAGTACGAATAGAAACACCAAATTAATTTTGTATTTCAGCATAAAAACTTTTGAATATGAGAATTACTCAGAACGATCTTTCATTAAGAATAGCCAAGTACATCTGGAAAATCGTCAATGAAACTAACAAAATAACGAAATTCTAAGGGTGAACTGACTCTACTAGAACCCCAAATATCAGAATGAACTAATGAAAAAATACTCTGCACGACCCTCGACTCTACGTGGAAAGGTAGTGCGAGTGTGTTTCTCAAGTTGACACGACTCACAATCTAATTTGGACATACTAGACAAACTAGACACCATTTTTTGTAGCTTGAACAGACTCGGATGTCCTAATCGTTTATGGATTAAATCTAGAGGATCTGTAACCAGACCTGCTATGGAGGAATTAGGAGTAGATGTAAGATAGTAGAGGCCTTGTGATTCATATTCTGCACCAATTGACTGTTCCGTACTACGGTCCTGCATAATAAAAGAATTATCAAGAAATAGTATGGCATAATTTAAGGCACGAGTCAAATGATTGACCGATACAAGATTAAAAGGACAACCAGGGACATAGCGGGACTATAGAGAACAAAAGTTAGAGTGACAAAGGATATGAGTTTAGCTTGTCCAACTCTTTTTGCTTTCGTTTGGATCCTATTGGCTAAAGTAATAGCTGGAAAAGACTATGAATAATCAATATTCGACAAATGTGATTTATCACAAGAAATATGATCAGAAGCGCTAGAGTCTACAACCCACGATCCAAGGGTATTAGAGTGTGCGACTGAGGCTACTTGTGGAGATGTCTGCTTACTTGCTCGATACTGAAGGTACTCATTATATTCTTCATCAGATAAATGAACCCGTTGATTACCTGTAGTGGCAGTCTGAGCAACATGAGCATTCTTGGGTAGTTGACCATGTAGAGAATAGCATACTTCATGAGTGTGTTCAAACCTATTACAATAACTATACTTAGGTCGAGACCTTCCAAAACGACCTCTTCTTTGTCGATTTTTCATGGACTGTTTTCGATTTTCCTATTAATCATAGGACTTAAATTTCCAATTCTCGTATTTTTAGAGTTAAAAATATCAAAACCGAGAGACATAGCTCAACTTCAAGTATCAGTCAACTCGGAATCTCTGTGTGACCCTGACAGGGAAAAGATTTCTCGAAAAATACTGGCTGAGAAAAATGCAGATTTGCCGAAAACAGTGCAATAATCGCCGGAAAAGTGACTTTCTCATCGGAAAGTGCGCGGAATCCGGTATAAACTGGATGGGTTGACTCGGAATCAAAAGACGATTAGATCTGGAAAAAGAAATTCACCAAAAACTGGTCGGAAAAGCTCACGCACCGGCGCGTGGGTAGATCTCGCCAGAGGTACCAACTTTCTGGGTGGCGCGTGTCTGAACCTTTGCTGGTGATGTTGACTGGGCTTTGATCGCCTGAGGCTGCTGAAGCTTGTGGTGGTGTTGGAATTTGCACAACACCAACGGAAAGAGAAGAAGACACAGACAACCACTCTGGTCACCAGAAAATTGCACTTTGACTGAGTTCTTTCTTCCTGGATGTCGCTGGAATGAAACACATAGATAATTATCTCACCAACGCTCTGATACCATGTGAGAAATTATGGGAGAAAAATACATTATTGAATTGTGTATCTACATTATTACATTGAGCCATATTTATAGACACTATATCCCAATCTTTTTCCATGTAGGATACTATATACAAATCTTATTCATATTCCTATTCTAACATGATTCAAATAAGAAGGTTTCTCCATACATCTCACAGATACTTACCCCAAAAACATTCTTCTATGTGGCAGTTGACCATCTCCTTATATCGGCAAGTGTGGGTCTTTCCATAGTCTCTTCTCCGAAGCACTCCACTAGACATCTCTTCAGAAGTCCATCCTCTTGGCCATCATCATCTTGAGAAATAACAATATTTCCTTTCTTGCTAGTCACCTCTGCTTTACGAAGACTCTTGGACTGCCATTTACTATCTTGTACTGCCTTAGCATAAGGGTAGTTGGCCTCGGTTAATCTCGGAGGAGCATTCAATGCCGGCTTTTTGGAGCATTTAATGAAGTTGTCAATCTTAAATGCTATCTCATTCCACCCTGCATTCAAGACTGGTTCAGGAATAATGACTGATCTTCCCCCACCATTTAAGGACAAAATGCTCATACATCTCCCATGCTCATTATATTTTCTGGTGCAAAAATGCTGAGTCCTGTCCTGTGACTTTCCATCTTCTGACCACTCTTTTCTGATCTTTTGAAGCCTCTTTGAGAGTGAAACATATCCATTCCATGGTCTTGTCACTCATGGTCGATCTCCTCATCATCGTGTAACTCCTTTCCACCCATTCATACCACACTGAGTTGCTGGAGGACCACCTGGTGATATCAAATGACTTAAAACCAGCATTAAAATAGATCCTGTTATCCCCCATATTTGTGAAGAAAAGAAATAGGCTAAAAATAGGAAGAAAGAAAGATAAAAACTATCACTGAAGGTAATAGCTCAAGTATAAAGGAAAGAAAGAGAAGTTCTCCGGCAAGGAGTCACCGGAGAAGGGAGTTTCCCCCTCCTAGGAAGTAGGAGAGAGAAAAGTTCTCCGGCAAGGAGTCACCGGAGAAGGGAATTTCCCCCTCCTAGGAAGTAGGAGAGAGAAAAGTCTTGGGGAATGTGCCTGGGAGCATATCTATAATAGCTAATTCCTGAGTGACTTGAGATGTATACATGTTAATTTTTTTATTATATATATATATATATATATATTAAAAAAAAATTGACTTTTATTACCAAGTGAGAACTTATTGATTTTAGCTCATTCAAACTGATGTTGATAATCGGCATTTAAAATTGCTGGAAAATTGCAAAACAGCTACGACTTTCAACAGTTATTTGATTAGTGTTTTCTTCTCTTTACATATTTTCTCTTTGGCACGTGAATTATCCTTGTTTACTTTCATTTGCAGTAAAATCCCTGCTATTGATATTATAAGCTTCATTTGCTACATTTGCTTATGTAAGAAAGCCTTTTTGATATTAATACAGAGTTTGTCTGATGTAGTTATTCATATAAGAAAGCCTCTAAATTACCAGTGCCACATGGGGACTGTGTGGATCATCCCTGTTATGGGCCTTCATGCATTATATGTTGTAGCTTTGATTGCTTTTACTGGGGCTGTGCATCATGTGGAATTCAGATTTCATGAACTCAAAGACCTTTGGAGAGGAATTCTTGTCTCTGCAGTTTCCATTGGTTTGTTTCTATCCATTTTCTTTGTTTGGCTTCTGTCCTGGCATGCTTCTTTGTCTTTCTGCATGTGCTCAAGTAGGTGAATGACATATTGAGGAATGAAATCACAAATACTTAGTTGGTCGTGTAAAACCACTTTTCCGATATGGTCCAAGCATTTAAAGATATTCTTACACGTATTGGAAGCACCAACATAATGCTACGTGAAATAACTGTAATTTATGTCAAGGAAAAACCGAGGAAAGTAACTAGTTTCGGTGTAATGTTAGTTATAGTGGCTGACTTTCAGATCTGATAGGTGAATTTGACAGTCACGACTGAGACACCAATTTACAGTATTCTCATGCACTCCCTTCAAGTTGGAATACAAACATACAATTGCTTACAGATAAAATCCTATCTAAAATCTCAGAAGAAATTGTAATTAATTGCAGCTTGATATACACGGTTCAGATATCACATACCACAAAAGCTTCGAGTGTAGGATCTGTCTATAAATTGTGAGGTGTTTTATATACAAAGGCGAGGTTGGGAACCACTTGGTGAAAACCCACCACATTACGTGGATGTGAACTCAAATCAAAGTTCTTGATGCAAATGTCTCTGTCATATAAATTCACATGAAGTATGTGTTAGCTTTAGAAACATGACTTTGGGCTTGGTTCTGAGAAAGCAGATTATTTATTGCTTATTAGCTAGACTTTGTTTTTCCTCCAAGAGAAAATTAATACTCCCTACAGTGTCACATGTAGCACCCTATGAATCACCATGTGATCTTTGACTAAGTTCCTTTGATATATTTTTCATCATTATCATGTGATGAAAACTGCGACTTAGACATTTATTGTAATTTTGAAACATCTAAATTTTAAGTTTAAAAATGAAAATTCTATATCCGATCATCAAAGAAAGTTGGTCAAAATGGCCATAAGCAAAACTGACAACCAAATTGGGTGGGGAACTGCGTATGTATAAAGAAGATTTTTTTTCTTTGGCTTGACATCTTGCTCACAAACATGTACATACTCTTCGCTCCGTGTGATCAGATGCTTTTGACACACCCCAACTTCACGAGAAAACTAAACTGTGTGTATTAGAGACAGTCGAGAAAAGGTTTGGTGTGTGAGAGTTCTTTGATGAAGATAGGGTGTGTGAAAGGGATTCTGTTACATGTTTGGGGGGCAAAGTATGTATTGAGCCTATTCTCGATCACCGCAAAGAAAATCCTGTGTATGATCAAGTGTCATTACCAGGATTAACTGCTAGACGCTTAACATTTATGATAGTCATCCAGGCTGCCAAAAATATTTACGCATGCCTAGTTTGTAACCCATTGTAGCAGGCACAAGTGTATACTAAATGTATACGAAGTGTATAACAAGTATATAATAATTGTATAATCAGTGTATATCGTATACACAATGTCACAGATTATGCCGTGATTATACTGCTAAAGTTTGTAAAAATAAAAATTAGTTTTTTTAATGGATCACTTTGTGCTTCTGTGTAGTGTAAAAATTCCTATATTATACTCCCTCTGTTCCAATATGTGGCAACATTTTCTTTTTATTATGTTCCAAAAAGAATGCTCAAAGCTAGATGTCTTTTGTATTTATATATTGGGTTTTTTGTCCCCAATGGATTCCCCTGATGGCTTTTTAGATTTTGTTTGCTCTATGGTTTTGTACTAGAGCTAACATACTTTTGCTCACTCTTTTGCAACTTCATTGCATCTTCTGGATGCCATGCATGGAATCAATCACTTCATAAATAAAAAATCAGCGAATGTCCAACTTCATAAACCTGTTTTTGTGTAGTTGAAAATGCAATCAAAACCTTCCACTTAGTTACTTCACAGTTCCCTCTTTGTTAACAGTAGTAGTATGGAAAATGGTTTTTCCGTACTTACTTGATAGAAAGGCCCATAAGAAGATGCAAAGAAAGACAATGATACTCTGGATGATGCCAAGTTGGCTGCAAAGGACTACTCAGTGTTTTACCCTTATGCACGCCTGATCCTATCTATAAAAAGATCAGCATTCACCTTCTGAAGCATGGGACTTTTGAAGCACTTGATATACTATGTTACTCGGACTTTCCAGAATTGTTGCCGCACCCTTGTCGGATCCTTGAAAAATACACTACTTCTGGAGTACCCGACACACACCCGTTGACAATTTTGAAAAGCCCAAGCAACATTGCTTATATCCTAGTATTACAGGGTAACGGAGATGTCCGATGGTGTTGGTCCTCCCTGCCCTTCTACCATGTGATGGTGCACAGTTACTAAATTTCATGGGTGTAAGGGCGCTGATTGGGCTCATGTATCCTCTTTCATCATGATAGATATAACCACCTGTCTCTTAGTAAGAAAAGGATAGAAAATAATATTCAGATATTAATGTTTGTGGTTTTCCTTTTTAAATATATTAAGGCATATAAAGCTCTGTAATGTCATAACTTGCTTTTAGCTTACATATTATTTGGTTTGTTACATCATGCTTTATTCAAATACATATTTTATGGCTTTCATCTATGTCTGTTTCCACATTTTCTGTTAGTCACTTGTAGTTCAAAGCATAATAGAAGTCTAAAATGATATTTCTTCATAGACATTTGCCAAGAATTTTGTGTGCTGATACCACTGGCTGTTTTCTCTGTATCAAGGAATATGGGTGGCTGCTTATGTTATGAATGAGGTTCGCGAGGATATACCATGGCTGGAAATTGCCTCTAGATTTTTGCTATTGGTTATGGTACAATTTCCTAATCTTCTGCTACTTCGTTGATATGTGGGTATCAGAATATTTTTGCTGATTACCTACAGTTTTTCTCTTGTTATTGCAACAGTCAAGTGCCCTTGTGCTGGCATTCTTCTCTTTCTCTATTTCTCAACCTCTAGTCTCACTTATGAGCTTGAGGAAGAAGGATCATAAGGAGTACAAGACAATGAGTCAAGCATTAGGCATACCTGATAGCGGGATTCTATTACAGAGGGAATCGACAAGCATCTTAGATCCCAATGAACCATTGGATAAGCTCCTGCTGAACCGAAGGTTCCGTCAGTCCTTCATGGAATTTGCAGACAGGTTTTATTCTTTCACCTTTTGCGAAAATATCATCACATCTTTATGTTGTGTGCATGGATCAGCTTGTCATATTGAAGAGAGAAGATGGTCCTGTCTTTTCTCCTTAATTTTAACATAATGGAATATTAAATGAAGTTAAATGTATGTGACATTCTTGGAAACATATAAAAGGAAATCACTGACGAAACAGATAATTTTTTCTAAAGATAAACTCTGACAGACAGGTAATCAACCCTGTGACTGCTGGAATTGACGTCTCCACATAGTAATGGATGACCCTTTTTTATTTTTTTGCTTTGTTCACATCGTAGTTGTTTGGCTGGAGAGAGTCTGCATTTCTATGATGAAGTGCAACATTTTGATAAAATTCCTATTCAAGATTCAGTTAGGAGAATTTACATGGCACGTCACATAATAGAGAAGTATATAGCTGCAGGTATGGTTGATTCTTATATGAAGCAAATTTTGATAGTCGTATTAAAATCTTCTCTTCAATGATTCTTTAAACCAAGTTTCTTGGTAACTTGATGGATTATACACTTTGATTTTTCTACTCTATCCTCTCTCTAGAAAGTATGCCCGTGCTTAAATTTGGATGGTTCTCTGACCTGCATTTGCTCATTAAACACCTGTAGGAGCACCAATGGAGGTGAACATTTCTCACCGAATCCGGCAGGAAATTTTGAGTACTAACGATCTCTCCCACACTGATCTCTTCAAAAATGCTTTAGGTGAACTGCTGCAACTGATGAAACTGGTTGGTCTTTTACCGTCTAACACATTACTTGCTTGATTACAATGGTATTTTGCATTACTTACTTCAATTGTCCTCCTATCCGTCCTTCCCTATCTCACTCTCATCATTTCTTGTACTCATGTTCATGGTTCTTCTTGTGGACATACGAAGAATTTAGCAAAGGATTACTGGTCATCAATGAACTTCATGAAGCTGAAAGAGGATATGCGCATGAGAGCAGTTGATCAAGAGCTGGAACATGCTAGTGGTTGGAATTTTTCCCCAAGATTGAGTTCTGTCCATTGCAGTGATGACCCTTTCCAGCATGAACATAGCCCCAGAAATTCTGGCTGCCATAATCATGATTCAGAATTGCGATGACAAAACATGTGAGTGGGCTCATGGCTTCCAACATGATGCAGTTGCATATATTTGGCAGTGAACAGGAAGAGGGGGCCTAAAGAATCCTGCATATCCCAATAGATTGAACAAAAGAAGCATGATATCGTCTTCACATGATGTGCTCCAGCAGCCTGATTCTCTTGTTCGTAACGATAGGAGCCTTCAAGACCAAATTTTGCTCTGTGGTGCGGCCGCTCATGCTATTTGGACCTTGAAGAGTAGCGACAAGATCCTTGCATGTAAAAGCACATGGCTCTGGCTGGCAGGACTGAAAGTGGGCTTCTAGTATCAAATTGAGGAAACCATGTTGTCAGTTGTGGGTGGCAATTTATGTTGCCTGGTAGATTCAACATGAATGAGGTCATATACTTGTGGTTATTTAGCATACTTTTGTATCTAATTGGAACTTCCGAGATGTATCTTACTAGACTTGTATATAAATCAACTAGACTTGTATATAAATCAACATGTGAAAGAACTTTGATATCCATTGCTGTCTTAAATCGTGAAAAGTCACGGTGGTGTCCATGCTGATAGCAGTAACCAGGAAAAACTTACGGAAATGAACCAAGCAGGGGTGAAGCTACATGGTGCGAGGAAGTTTAATTGAATCCCCTTCTCGGAAAATTATATTATACAAATAGGATAAAAATATTTTTTGTGAACATATATAAAAGTTATTGGTAAGGCTGCGTACAATAGACCCTTGTGGTCCGGTCCTTCCCCGGACCCCGCGCATAGCGGGAACTTAGTGCACCGGGCTGCCCTTTTTTTTTATATATATAAAAGTTATTGAATTTGGTTTACCTAAGGAAAGCTTCTAGCATAGTAGCAAAATGGGCTCAAAAATTGTTTTAGGTAGCAAGTTCAAATATCAGGTTTGACATTCTTGCGTTATACTTATTGGAGGCTTGGTGTTTACTCAAATTAACAAATGCTAAGGTTCTATCTCTTGTCACCTGTGAAATTAGGAACCAAAATTTTGAGATTCCATTTGAGGAATCAAAAGTATATGCGTTCAAAAAAAAATAGTAAAACAAATAATATAGTACTGAACGATTATGTTAAGGTATACATTTTGTAGTAATTTAGCTATTGGTTTGGACTTGTTAACATGGTATATCTTATGCAATTATAAGAAAAAGAAGATAAATGTAAATTGCATATATTCTGGTCATTCACGTGTCACCTCGATAAGCTTAAACATGTTTCTTTCGTAACAAATAGAGTTTAATTTCTATTCACGGTAAAATTTAAAACTTTTTATACAATCAGATTAAAGTGACTTATAACAATATATGAATTGTCCCAATATAAAGGGGAAATATACTTTAATTATAATGCAAAAAAATTATATTGTCAACGTATCTAAGTTAAACTAAAAAAATTAGAATTTATTTCAGATCTATTCAAGTGAATATTACTATGCGGCGGAGGATGTAGCCTTTTAGCTCGGGTTCATTTGAATTCATAACTTTCAACACGGGATATAGATATATATATAAAAATAAATTTAGAAAAATCTTGATAAATACTAGATTTGAATAACACTACAATTAATTCAATACTAAAATCTTAAAAATTGAACCCATTAAATTTAAATTCACATCCTTACTCTGCATGGCATCCTTGTTTCCTACCTAACACTAAGATAATGTACATATCACCATTTGCCCATGACCCCTCTCTACACTGCATGATCCTACGATATTCCACATCTGTCTCCAGCTTCTACAGTAAATTAAACCTACCAATCTTTACTCACACTACTTGTAGAATTGTATTAATCTTCCTTCAGAAGTCTTTCTCATTAATACAAAATATATATAAATAAAATATATATAGGATGTACAATATGAAATTCTTATACAACAGAGATCCTATATCTACCATAATTAAACAAGACTAAATATGGCTAAATATTATTATTGTACACACTTTAATACACCCCCTCAGTCTGAGCGGGAGGAGGCCGAACGCTAAGACTAGATCTGAAGTCGAGGAAGAGTTGTCTAGAAAGATCTTTTGTGAATAAATTTGCATATTGATATGAAGACGGCACATGTAATACCTTGACATAACCAAGAGCAACCTTCTCATGAACAAAGTGGATATCCATCTCAATATGCTTGGTTCGCTAATGTTGAACCGGATTATGAGATAGATATATGACGAATATGTTATCACAATAAACCAAAGACGCCTTACGCAATGGACACTGAAGCTCCAAAAGAAGGTTTCGGAGCCAACAGATCTCAGCAATAACATTAGCAACGCCTATGTACTCTGCTTCTGCACTTGAACGGGATAATGTGGCTTGTCTCTTGGCAGACCAAGAAATTAGATTATCCCCTAAGAACACACAATAGCCTGAGGTGGAGCGTCGCGTGTCCGGACATCCTGCCCAATCAGCATCCGTATATGACAACAACCTGGTCGGTGCTGAGGGGTATAGATGCAATCCATAATCAAGTGTGTCCTTAACGTATCGAATGATACACTTAAGGGCAGTAAAATGGAGCTCCCTAAGGGCATGCATGAACATGCAAACCTGCTGAACAACATAAGCAATGGCAGGCCTGGTGATGGTAAGATACTGCAAAGCACCTGCAAGACTCCTGTAAAGAGTGGGATCGGATACAAGATCATCATTAACAACACTGATCTTTGATTTTGAGTCAACTAGAGTGGACATAATATTGCAGTTCGCCATTTTAGCCCTGTACACTATCTCTTCTGCATACTTGCGCTGACACAAGAACATAGTATCTACAGAACGAGTCACTGATATCCCAAAAAATAGCTCAACTTCCCCAAGTCAGTCATAGCAAATTCAATTTTAAATAAAGCAATGATCTCATTTTTCAGCAAATCAGAAGAGGCAGTAAGTACAATGTCATCCACATATAATAATAAGTAAGAAATGCTACTACCTCGATGAAAAATAAATAGGAAATTATCACATTTGCTGCATACGAACCCAATTTGCATAATATATTGTGCAAAGCGATCATACCACGCTCGAGGGGCAAGTTTCAAGCCATATAGTGACTTACGAAGATGGCAAACATACTTAGGGGCTGCTGGATGGACAAAATCAGGCGGCTGGTGCATATAAACAGTTTCTTTCAAATCCCCGTGTAGAAACGTATTTTTCACATCAAGCTGATGAATAGGCCAATGTTTACCCATAACAATACTCAGAAATGTGCGAATAGTAATCGGTTTGACAACCAGACTGAATGTCTCACCACAATCAATACTCTCTTGCTGATTAGTGCCATTGGCCACAAGTATCGCCTTATACCTCTCTAGCTCACCATTGTCTCTGTATTTATGATGAAAAAGCCACATGCAACAGATCATATTCACCCCCTTCGATCTAGGAACCAAATCCCAAGTGTGATGATTAGTTAAAACATTAAATTCCTCACGCATGACCGCATTCCAATTAGGGTCTTGTTTGGCTAATCTTGGGTTTTTGAAAATTGGAGATACGATTTTGGTAGATAGGTTAAAGTGGACTTTGGGTTTAAAAATCCCGTGTTGGGAACGGGTTTCCATAAGGTGTGTGGGGACAGAGGCAGTTTTGGCATGTTGTTTGGTTGGTGGATTTTGGTCACTGGTTTGGTAGATGATGTCGGTCTGGTGATGGTGACGGTCGACGGGTTTGGTGGATGAGAAGGTGGGTTTGGTGGAGAGGTGTGGTGTGGGTTGGGCAAAGTCGGGTATGGTGACGGTGGTGGGTTAGGACTGTATTGGGTTGTGTCGGTGTACAGAACGGAGGTGCAGTGACTGATAGGTTTTTGGTAGAGGAGTGGTTGACAAGGTAGTCGACTATAGGGTTTGCTGGAGGCGGCGAAACAGTCGGTGGTGACTGAGGATTCCGATTGGTGGTGAGATTGATTACCGGTGGTGAGACAGAGATGATGTGCCGATTGTCGGTGATGGTGGCAATCGGCATTGTCTGAGATGGAGACATCGGCGGTGACAAATACGTAGAGACGCTGCCGGAGGTGGCAGCGGATGGTGGCAGTGAGGGGGTTACGGCAGTGGACTAACGCAGTTGGCCGCCGATGATGGCAGAGCCGATGGGACACCTTGGGGAAGGGATAACTAGGCTGCCGGAAGTGGCAGACCCGAGGGGACGATGAGAGGAGACCGAGGTTGGACTTTCGATGGTGGCATTTGGTGCGGCCGCCGTCGGAATAGTGGCAGCATAATGGAATGCTTATTGGACAAGCGGTGATGGGTCTGAATCTTCTAGGAATTGGTAATCAGTGACTCAAAAAAATTTTATGTTGTCATACGGGAAAACATACTCAACAAAGGTGACGCGGTGAGAAATTCTGATTTTATCGGTGGAGAGCTCATAGAACAAGTACCCCCTATGGTTTGACGAAAAACCTAGGAAGGCGCACAGAGTAGATCGGGATGCTAATTTGTGAGGGGCCATGGATGTCATATTTGGGTAACACAGACAATCAAAAATTCTAAGGTGATCATAGGTAGGGATCTGACGGTAGAGAATTTAGGTGCGTGTCCTATTTTGAATTGCACGGGTAGGTAAAATGTTAAGAATGTTTTCTACCATTTTTAATACATATACCCAAAAGTTAGGGGGGGAGACGCATGAAAAAAGAAGGTACGAATCATATTATTAATTGTGCGGAGAATTCTTTCGGCTTTACCATTTTGAGGGGAGGTGTGGGGGCACGAAAAATAAAAAATCATGCCATTAGCCGCACAAAATTTATGAAAAGTGGAATTATTGAACTCACGACCATTATCACATTGAAACGTTTTTATGTTTTTTTTAAATTGCATTTTAACCGGTGTACGAAACTCAACAAATTTGGAGAACACTTGAGATTTGAGTTTGAGTGGATAGACCCAATGAAAGTGTGAGAAATCATCCAAAAATATCATATAATATTTGTGGTCTAAGTTGTTAGTTATGGGAGATGTCCGTAAATCAGCGTGAATAATATCAAATAGAGAGAAAATAGTACTCATAGAAGTTGTAAATGGTAGTCTAACGTGTTTCCCTAACTGACAATAGGATCAACTATGAGACAGGCTCCCTTTGTTACATTGGATTAAATTTCGGTTTCTAAGAGAATAAAAAATGTGAGAACCTGGATGACCAAGTCTACTATGCCACGTTGAGGGAGATATGGTTGTTAAAACTGTGGGAGGAGTGACACTAGCAGCGGATGTGGGTAGGAAAGGATATAGGTCCCCCTCACTATTGCATCTCGTAAGGAGTTTCTCAGTACGGAGGTTCGTTACAGAAAATCCAAATGGGTCAAAATTAATTGAGACAGAATTATCGGTGGCAATGTTTTTAACAAAGATTAGATTTTTGATGATGTTTGGGGCATAAAAGACGTTTTTAAGAGAGAAGTGGGGATGCGGTGGTGGGGTAAGGGTGTGGCTAAATCCTTGAATTGGAATACGTTGACCTTTACCGACCATAATAGATTGTGGATATTGTAACTTACGTAGTTGAGGAAGATTACCAAAATTGTTGGTGAGATGAGACGTGGCGCCCGTATCCACATATCATGCATTATCGGGCTGTTGGCGGGTCAAAGTGCCAAAAACCTGGCCCAAACTGGATTGTGGATGGCCCGGAGTGGAGAAGTGGGCCTGATTTATATGGGTGATCGGATATGGTCCCAGACTGTTGGGTCATTTCTGGGGTGAGGGGTTGTAGGTCGGATGGTCGTGGCCCAGCATTTGGTCTGGGGCGAGCTGTACTGGGGCTGGATGTTGGGCCAAAACTTCTGGGCTGAGTCTGGTGACCACAGCTGCTAGGCTCTGTCTAGGGGATGTTGGGCTCAAGTTGGATGCCCAATTCCCAGCTCGACCCTTGCTGCCATTGATGTGCTTCTGTCCCCCGCCATGTTCATGGTGGTTTTCGGCCATGATGGTTGCCGAAGATCAGGTAGGAGAGAAAAAAATAAGTGGGAGTTTTAGGACGTAAACTGCACGTATATGAGGCAGAAAACAGTCGTATACAGGGTGTATAACGGCTTAGGGATGTGGTATATGAATAGTATATAGTGGCAGGAAGTAATATTTGCCATATACGGAGTGTATATCGGCATATATAGGTTGTATACAAGGGTTATACGACATGTTGAAGAGATAGGGATGTATATCAGCAGTATACCGGGGGTATATAGGTCTGTCAGCAGAGTTGGAGGGCTAGACAGTTGTATATTTAGTGTATATCGATGGTATACCGATGATATACGGTCGGTTCGGCGGCGGAAAAAGGGGAGAGGTCGGCCGAAATTAGGTTTTGGGTTGGGAAGGATTGTTGACTTTTGATACCATGTAGAATTGTATTAATCTCCCTTTGGGAGTCTTTCTCATTAATACAAAATATGTATAGGGTGTACAATGTGGAATCCTTATACAATAGGGATCTTATATCTACCATAATTACACAAGACTAAATATGACTAAATATTATTATTGTACACACTTTAATACTACTCATAGGGATAAAGACTGCACTTCCATTTATCCACTCACAATAGTTTGATAGCTAGTTAGGAGGTAAGTTATTCATGTATTAAGTTATGTATATGTAATATTACATTTAGTAGCTAGTTAGGAGGTAAAGTTTTAATGTATAAAATCAATATGTTGTTTGGTTTGCAATATAGAAACCGCATAGCACATACATGTATAAATTATGAGGAGATCTATGTATTATTTTATGCAGGATAGAAGACGAAATAACTAATAAATGACTAACTAAATTGTGAATAATTAATCCCTACATAAAATAATATATAGATTCTCTCGTAACTAATTCATACATTACAAATACCTACATAATTACTCTAATCATATGTCAATTAATGACTCCTCATTTGTTTATTTACGTCTTTTCTATTGCAAAAATTAATCAAAGTCCAATCAATACTTATTTGCATTGTCGGTGTAAAAAAAAAATTAACTCATGCTCTCTCCGTCTCAATTTGTTTGTCTTGATTGGATCGCACACGGAATTTTAAAAAATAAAGAAGATTTTTGAATCTTATAATCTTACACTAAAAATATATTTATTGCACCAAAATACGGAATATCGTTTAATCATGTAGTCTTAAACATTCCATATGAGATGCTGGAATAAATATTGTCAAATTAGAAAAAAACATTCTTATTTAAAAAAAAAAAAAAACTAAGCCAAACAAATTGAACTGGATGGAGTATTAATTTACTTGTTTTCTGTTGTAAAAATTAATCAAAGTCTAACTAATCAGCAATAAATGCTTGATAGAGTAACACATTTAAAGAAGATATAAGGAATAAGCAATGGGACAAACAATATTCCTATCTTCTTCTCCAACTAATCTTGAAAATGCTTTCAACTACCATGGATCACCTCAAATGTCAACCTTTCTTAATTCTTCTTCTCTCCTTTATTGGATTCATCTCCTTCTTTAAAAATTCCATTATTTTTCTCAAATGGATCTTCATCACATTTTTTTAGACCTCCAAAGTATCTTATCCAATCCTATGGCTCTTGGGCACTCATCACTGGCTCAACTGATGGAATTGGAAAAACTTTTGCTTTTCAACTTGCCCGAAAAGGTCTTAACTTGATATTGGTAGCAAGAAATTTAAACAAACTACAACAAGTCTCTCATGAAATCCAAGATCAAAGTCCAAACATCCAAATCAAGATTATTGTTCTAGACTTCTCTGGTGATGTTACTAAAGGGATTCAAGAAATGGGAAAGACAATTGAAGGGTTAGACATAGGTGTTTTGATTAACAACGTTGGTGTCACTTATCCATGAGCCATGTTTTTTTCATGAGGTAGATGAGAACATATGGAAAAATGTAGTGAAAGTGAATTTAGAAGGTGTTAGAATTGTGTGATCGTTTCCTGTAACCGCTTAAATAATTAGATATAACACTTTTATTTACTAAGTAGTTTTTAACATATCCCTCACATTCGAGCTTGATTTTTTTTCATGAGTTAATAATACTACTAAAAAATCTCTAGTTTTCTACTAAAAACTATTTCGTGACTATTTTCCATTGAATGTTGGTGATGAAAATCTAAATAGTAGTGTTTTCAATGAAAAAAATTAGAAAGTTCTCTAACGTTTCAATGGGAGCCTTTTTCCTACCATGTGTTTTTCCAGTGAGCTGGTTCGATGGGAATGAAGGGGAAATCATGTTTTAAGCACAAATATTTCATTGAATATCGGTGGATAAAACCTCTGTTTCTAGTAGTGTAAATTCTTTTTGATAAATGTGTGGCACCTTACATGCGGTCCTAATTCTTATGTATGGTTTGAAAATTTGATAAATAGCTAATAGTGAGACTTGAATCTAAGACCTCTTAACTGCTCTGATATGATGTTGAATTTTGTGGTCATTCTAATTTAAAAGTTAAGTTGTTAAAAAAAAGTTTTTATTTACTTAATTATATCTTCAATATTTATCACCTTAGTAACAATGGCGGTTTTATCAAGAATGATACTCGAAGAAAGGGTGCCATCGTGCATAGGGGTTCTGGTGCCTCCATTGTTGTACCTTCTCATCCTCTTTACACCATCTATGCTTCAACTAAAGCGTAAGTCATTCTTCTTCTTGCCATTTAATTTCATTTCATGCATGTCATGTGAACATATCTGTGAAAGTTATTTTCTCGTATCTTTCTTGTGAATTAAATTAATAATTTGGTTAAATTGCAAAAACTTAATCATTTTGTCGAGTCTTCTTTAGTCAGAAAAATACACAATAACGACGCAGCTCATATAAATTTTCAAGTCTTACTCATTGATTGATGGAACATGTCATCTCATCTTAAATAATTTTCTTGATGTCTAACTTGTTGATATGGTATCAAAATTGGTTGTTGAAAATATTATCTTTGGGGGCGTTTTGTGAAATTTGTCTAATATTATCTTTTGGGTAGAGCTACAGGATATCTGATTTGATCACTTGAAATTTCATATATACTGAGTTTGGACGAGAATTCTTTCATATGTACAGTTTGGTCCTAAAGTTTCAATATTTACAGTTTGGTCCCAAATTTCTGGAGACTTTTACGCCTCACCGTTGGACTGCGTTTGGAGCATTAACCAGCCATTGCCTGATTAACTCTCCATTAACGACCCGTTACTTGGGCATTTGGGAAGCCTCTTTCAATGGCCTTAATAGCCATTACTTGCATTGTTTTAATGGCCTCGCCCAATGGCCATTCTGACCTTGTTTTTGGCTTGACTGACCCCTCTTGCATGCTATATATTGAGTAGTTGTTGGCTCAATTGAAAATGTGAAGCTGTAGTGAAATCGGCCGGTAAATGTGGACCAAAAAGCAGCATAGCGTAAAAACGCTGCGTAAAAGCACAAACGATCCATGCGCTCAAAGCGATGAGCAAGCGTAGCGGTGAGCAAACACCACTATATACACAAGATATACCACTGAGAGACAGCTAGATACCAGAGACAAAGAGAAGAGAGAGAAACTCTTCCTTCCTATTCCATATCTTGACAGAGTCGAGTCATATTTGTTTTCTTGACCAGGCTCAACCTATTGGCTTTGTAGTGTTGAGATTAAAGTGTTGTTTTATCTTGGGAGACTATTGCGCTAACGTAAAAGCATATATACTGGGCAATCTTGTCTTAAGGATAGAGGGTTATCTCGACTCAACACAACGTTGTAACCATCAGTTAGTTGTTTCTTGATTTGAGGTTATCAAGATTCAGGAACCTGACAAACTTCACTTGATTCTCAACATTGGCTTTGCAAGGTGATCAGATTCAAGAACCACTACACATCTGGCCGATTTTGAAGATTGACCGTTTATTTATCCTTTTCGAACATTTGTAATAGTTATTACTTCCGTCTTGCTCTATAAAGTACCATAGAGATACCTACTGATTAAGACACGATTGTATTGTAATACTATTAGTGTTAGAAAGATGTCGGTCAAAAGTTGTGTGACCAAATCTGGATATGGCAATGGTTTTCTGGTAGAAGAGAGTGATGATGATGAACATGTTCATGGTGTCACCGCTACCAGAGCCCAGTGGTGGGAACAAAGCGCTCTCGAGAGCCTGAGGATGTCAAGCTGGAACAAGAGAGAGAAGGCGAAGATGCACTTCTATCTTGCGTGAAGGCACACTATCTATCCCGGACAAAGATCCAGATTAATGGTAAGAAGGAAATGGTCACTCGATCGATGAAGTAGGTAAGTGAGCGAGAATCCGAAAATTGGGATAAGTAGTTTTTCTTACTTGTCAGAATAAAGATTAAATGAAGTGCGATTAAAAATTGATTAAAGTAAGGAGGAATATGAAAATAATTTATATTCATACGCTTTAAAAATCAAGTTTAATCTTATCTTCTTTCGATTTAAAGATTGGATTGTAAAGCAAAGATCTGTTCTTTTAAGGTAATTATTAAAAGTGTGTAAAGTATGTTATACAGGAGTAAGATCCAGCTGACTATCTGTGTACCAACTCTTAAGTAGCGCCAAGAATTATCCGGGCACGATCATAGCGGAAGAAGTCTAAAAGTTAAAGGCGTTGAGCACATCATACTATTTGACATAAGATCCTTCATAGGATGATATTGGACACTCGGTCATATAAAGCCTCCAGGCGACTGGGTGGGCCAAAATTCCTTTGATATGATGATATTGGACACTTTCAGTCATATAAAGCCTCGGCTGCGGTGATGATATTGGACACTCGATCTGCAGCAAGCTGCGGTGGGCAGTATCCAGATCACGCATGATCGATTCACGCCTAACCGCAGGCGAGAGGTTGTTCGTGTGAGCCAGCGCTCTACAAAAGTAGAAGAAGGGGTTGGAGAGGTTGTCCTCATAGGACTTGGGGAATAGAATCACTCTAAGATGAGGTGATACATATCCCTAACTTGGTTTAAAGGGACATTTGTTAGTCAGTGGTTTGAGACTAGTCAGCCAGTGCCAATAACTAAGAATGGTACTGATCGTGCAGCCAAATGAATGATATATTTGTAATCAGGTACATCTATGCCATCATAGATTAAGACACGTTAAATAGCAAGTCATTCAAAAAAGCTGCGATGTTGAGATTGTTGCATACATGCGACATAAACCCTCAAAATGAATGTGAGGTAGTGAGCGAATAGGCAAAATCACCTTTCAAATAAAATCCGTCGAAGGAATAGCGAAAGAAGCAGCTCCTCTAGAACTTAGTCACACCTACTTGGGTGATTTGAAGTTTATACAAAATAGAGGGGAGAAAATGCGTTGTGACCTTCATTGATGATGGTACAACGTATGTGGAATCCTTTGTTTGTTAAAAAGCAAAGATGAAGTTGTTGAAGCGGATAAAGTTTTACAAGCTGAGTTGAAAATCAACTAAGCCTACGGTTGAAATTACGTAGTGATGAGAGGGAAAGTGAAGCGCTCGTTCACTAAACATTTGTTCATTTCTCACCTTTCAGTCCAGCGGTGTTAGCCAAGCTCAAAGCTTCGTGCGCCCAAATTATGTGGGGTGGCTTGGTACAAGTTGGAATCTTGAAGCAGTCAAGTTGTACCTAAGAGTGTAGATTGCATATCTGTCGGGATCTCGAATAACTTGATAGTGTTGATCGCCTCTTGGCGTCAAAGAATGTTGAATTCTTTGAAGATAGCTTTCCTTGGAAAAAGGAAAAGAAGTAATTGCTCAGGTTAACAAGAACCATGAGGGCTTTGGTTGTCAGAAACTAGGCGTTAGTATCTACATGACTCGAAAGTTCTTTGGCTATCAAGACTTAATATTCCAAATCTATGCGAGAACTCGGGGATTCTAGATGTAGAACCTAGAAGGAGCAAAGAGGGGACAAAGACTTGTTCCATACGCTTCTAGCTTGTATGGTTGAGAGCAGAACCATGGACAATTAACAAAGAATTGTCATCTCAAAAGCACTACATTGGAAAGAAGCTAAAGAAAGAAATAGATTCTATCATATAGAAACCATACTTGCGTAATGGTTGATCTTATCAGGGAAAAGAACCTTTGGGTTGTAAAATGTGCTCCCTGTGAGTAAAGCTTCATCAGGAGCCATTGTAGTCTTACATGGCATGGATGTTGAAAGCATTTCAGGAGAGTTGGAAGAAGAGGATCGATTGGTTTCTTTGAAGCTGTTGGACTTCTTCTCGAACTTTCATTTTGGTCCTGAAATGTTTACATTTGGTCTGAAAGTTTAGATAAAAGCGAAACAATGAATCGACCACGAAACATTGACTCACAAATTAGAAAGCCAACAGTTGGAGAATCAACGTCTGAAAGTAAAAGTCATATTGAAACAAAGTCTCGATATGAAGATATGTATCACGGATGACGTCTTAGGAATTGGATTTCTAAGACATCTAACGGTGATGCGATAGTTGATAGTCTCGTTGAAGCCACCAATGGATATGAATCATAGAATGATTGGAATCATGGTGCACCCATGGAACAAGGAAGCGATATACGCAGATCATGTGTAGTTCAATGTATTGTACACACTACAAATCGACAGTATCGTCCTACGAGATCGATTTGAACTAAGGTTCCTTTGATAATTTTAATACATGATCGATGAAGGCGTTAAATCGATATGGCGATATCGAGCTAATGCTTATCTACAGATTATAGTATTACGGATGTCCAGTGATTCACAGGAGAACACGATGATACAAAGCTGGGCGACATCGAATCCCGAAGAACACTGGCCACAAGTAAATGTATGATGGGTCTTGGAAAATCCTCTAAGCAAATTTGCATCGGCCGATTCATGATGGAATCGAGTTTATCGCTTTATACAAAGCATGAAAGAAGTTGAGTAACTAACGCGGCTCGCTTAGAAGGGCGTCCCTTATTGGGGCTTCGTGCCTTGGCTGATTATACATCGTGGCTAGCCAGTCGATTAAACCGGGAAGGACCACGGATGGCGGCGTACGGACATATTTTCGGGATCTCGGAGACATAAGGCCAAATATGGCGATTGATCATCACGGGTGTCACGTGTGTTTACTAACTAAAGGACTACACGAGATCGAGTGTTACGCTGTAGGGAATTGGCTTAAAACCCAAACAATACGAACGCTGCGGTGGAAACCCGGCCATCGCGATTGGAGATCCCAAGAATTTGGTTCAATGGAAAACTAAGCGGCAAGGCTCGATTAAAGCGCCTTGGTGGAAGCGAAGCGCCGGATAATGATTTCGTAGAAACATGAATCTTGTTCCGCGATAGACATTAAAGTGCTACTGCGTGGTGGGTAAAAGTTCAACTGAGCCTTTAAAGATCCTCAAACGGTTGAGAGTTAAGGTTGGGGAAACTTTTAATGATTCCTAACACTTGAGAAGTGGGGTATAGCGGATACCTTATAGGAGATCACCTATTTAAGTGCGAGGATGATGACTCAAATGAGCAGCTTAAGAATCCAGAAAGTGTGTCCATAGCCCTGACGGACGAGCGTAGAAGGAAAATGAATAAGAAGAGTTATTGTGTTAATATCGTTATGTCTTGGCTTACTAAACAACCGGCGGTTCAAGACATCACGTTCACGTTCAAGATAAGTAAGTCAATGGTATTGACTAGGGAAGGTTCAAAGCGTGGCTACCTCTCCTGATGCAATATCTTTCATTGAAAGGTTCTTTGAAATGTAGGAACGCTTGTGTATGCGCCACAATCTCTCTTTCATAGAGGGATTGTTGGAAATTAGCATTTGGCGGGGAGATCGTCCACCCATCTTTGATGAATTAAACACTAGTGTTCAGTATGTTGGAGACCTCGTCTCTTTACCACACGTGCGTGATCTACGAAGTGAGTAGATGACCAGTAGTGCGAGGAATTATCTAATTTCGTTAAGAAATGAAAGAGATATTGGTCCCATGAAGTAAGGTGTTTAAGACATGGAAATGTGGTGTGGGACAAATCTACCACATCGGTGGGAATAGGAAGAATTGCTCTCTATATAAGTCTCTAATTGTGGTAAAGGGTTTGGGACCTCGAGGGTATCCCGTGTGTTTAAGGAGGAAGACCTAGATGTGCTTGGGTTCGAGGCTAGCCCTTTGCGCACCGCGCGCTCCAATCAGTCCGAGATTCAGATTCGGGTTTAGGGTTAGGGTTAGGGTTAGGGTTCTGGGGTTCTCGGGTTCACGGGTCGTGGAGTCGGGTAGAATTTGTGAAATTTGTCTAATATTATCTTTTTGGACCGAGAGAACTGCGGATATGTACTGAGTTTGATCCACAAGTTTCATATACAGTTTGCAGACGAATTCTTTCATATGTGATTTGGTCACTGAAATTTCAATATTTACGGTTTGGTCCCCAGAATTTACGGAGACTTTTTACGCCTACCGTTGGTTTGCGTTTGGAGCATTAACCAGCCATTACTTGGCGATTAACTCTCCAAATGTGACCCGTTACTTGGGCATTTGAAAGCCTGCTGATAGGCCTTAATAGTCATTACTTGCCGTGTTTTAATGGCCTCTTAATGGCCATTACTGACCTTGTTTTTTGGCGATTGGACAGCCCTCTTGCATGCTATATATTGAGTAGTTGTTGGCTCAATTGAAAGCGGCCAACGAGCTGGCCAGTTTGAAATCGGGCGATAAGCGATGACCAGCAGCGAAAGCGCATGCGTAAAACGGCACACAAAAACTTTGAAAAGCGATCCGCAGCGCTCAAAACGGTGAACAAGCGTAATGTGAAAAGCGATGAGCAAACACCCTTATATACACAAGATATACACTACTGAGACACACTATATACCGCAGAGACAAAGAGAAGAGTAGAGAGAAACTCTTCCTTCCTATTCCATATCTTGACAAGTCGAGTCATATTTGTTTTCTTGGCCAGGCTCGGCTATTGGCACTTTGTAGTGTTGAGATTAAAGTGTTGTTTTATCTTGGGAGACTATTGCCCGCTAACGTAAAAGCATATATACGGGGCAATCTTGTCCTAGGATGAGAGCTATCCTCGACTCAACACACTGTAGCGTTGTAACCATCAGTTAGTTGTTTCTTGATTTCAGGTTATCAAGATTCAAGACACAACAAACTTGCGGCAGTTCTCAACATTGGCTTTGCAAGGTGATCAAGATTCAAGACACAACACACATGCGGCAGTTTTGAAGATTGACCATTTATTTATCCTTTCGAACATTTGTAATAGTTATTATTTTCCGTACTGCTCTATAAAGTACCATAGAGATACCTACACATTTTTCACCAAGAATGAGGTTGATAATTGACAAAGGAGGTTGATTAGCGATCATGGGTCGATAAACGACCAAGAAGGAGGTCGATGATCGACCACAAAGAAGGTCGATTTATTGACTATAAGTTGATAATCGATCACGTAGGTGGTTTATAATACACAAAAAGGAGGGATCGGTTATCGATAATTGCTTGATAATCGATCAAGAAGGTGGTTGATTATTGACTATAGATTGATAATCAACCATGAAGGAGGTCGATTAACAACCAATAAAGAGGGTTGAATATAGACAATAGGTTGATGAATATAGACAATAGGTTGATGAATATAGATCTCCTTCGTGGTTAAATATTGAATCTGCAGATCTATCATAACCTGGATGTTTTTTTGTTCATTGTGGTAGTACAAGAATGTAGTTTAAGTTTCGGGTATAGTTGAATACCTTATTGAATATAAGAAAAAGATCATCTAACCGAAAATAAATATTTGTGTAGCCTGAAAAACCGGATAAACTCCATATGATTGATCAAATAAGTACCATACCCAACACATTGAATTAATGAAGTTGCGTAGAATGCTGGCTAATGGAAGATTAATAATTTAGCACTAATATATATAAAATCTCCAAGCTTCAACTTTTACTAAGTGAAATTCTTAAGACAAAGATTCATGCCTGCCATAGTGAATTGATCAAGGAGGAGATTCAAACTACAACTTAACTCTGACTTCAATAGTGATATGATAAAAGTGGAGAATCGAACTACAACATAACAGAGAATAAAACAACCAAAGTGTTACTAACAATTTGCAACAGATAAAAAGGATCAATAGCACATATAAAGCTCACCAAGATCTAAAGATAAATAACTGCTGCATAGAACCAAAAACAAAATTGCAGGCAACATAATCCTATACTACCAGCAATAGATGAGAATGAAACAAGAGGATTAATAGCTTATTTATTATAACATGTGAAGTTGATTGGACAAACACTAGCAGTTCTTGCAGCACACGAAATAGAAGGAATTGACATGAACTGCTGATGGTCCTGGTTAGATTCAAATGAATTCTAACACCTCCAAAAAAACCTCACTTTCTTAACACTACAAGATGGATAACGAGGTGTTAAAGAACAGTTGACCAAGGAAACATGCCAAACCATTTGCTTGATCTCTTACCCGAACGAAATTCAAACGTAAGAAAACATGTCCATAAAGTCAACTAGAGAAATGACTGGAAGCTAAAGAAAACTAAAAGTAAAGAGCAAACCGACCTTAATCAGAAATGATCAAACTCCGATCACACAAACACAGGATAACTGCAACAAGTGAGCGCAGCACCCCAAATAAATCAAATTTAAAGGATGAGGTAACAGACATGTTTCACAATCCAAAAACAAATACAATCCCTAAAAAATATGTCTGAATAGCAGCTCAAGTGCATCATTAGTTATAAACCAATTAGCTCAAGGCATATGTATTTTGGATATAACTACTGGAAATTATTTCTTTAGCATCATCAGAACACATGGTCAGACCAGAATATAGACGTTTGTTGAGCATCCTAACTTCAGCAGAAAATAAAAGCTGCGATGGTACTTCAGCGTCACTGCTATTGAGCTACTTTATTCCAACAGTATGGATGACATCAAACAAGAAGTTTTACTACATACAGAAAAATAATGTCATATTCAGCATTACTAAGTGTACTTCACATAATTATGTTGAAGTATCCCTCCATCCTTTACCAGAGGCCTCAGATTCGAGCACGGGAATGGAGTCGTCTTTGGTAGGAAACGCTTTATCCAAGGATCACGAAAATCACTAAACTATTTTTTATAACAAAAGAAGTCATTCAAATTTCAGAAGACTTTAAGCTTGCCATGAATACGGATATGACCAAGTAGAAAATAACACAACAAACTCACAATAAACATTAACCAAGTAGGGTATCAACTCGAGAAGACAGAAGTGAGTCCAAGAACACTTCGTATTGTAATGAAAAATTATGCACGCACAAATCAAATCATCCATCCAGATTCGCAAATTTTCCCACAACTAATGTTCAGAGTTTCTAACTATTCACTTTAACTTGCAATATATTTGAGCCAAACATCATGGTCCGATTAAAGATTCCTGAAGATCAATAAACAGGATTGTAATCATGCACTAGTTTTCGATGAAGACAACTTCTGCTTTAGGTGATGCACACTGAAATTTTGTTAGCTCAGCAACGAGTTTTTTTACTGTTGCAGATCCTTTAACTGCACATGACTTGAATAGCATTCTCACCAGCACGGAAGACTTGGCTAACAGAAGCTTGGCAAGCTGCATCTCAATGATTGAGCCACTAGCAAGTGTTAGCTTAACTTCCCTAAGGTGATTAAACATCATATCCGAGGGAAGTTCCACTCGATAACCTGCTATTTCATATTTATAATAAGCCTCCTACAAAAAATTAACAAAACTCGATTCTTTGAACTTTTTGATGATTCAAGTAGTATGAAAATAAAAAAGCCAATAATAAAGAGAGAGAATAGTACCTGAATTTCCATATGTTCTAAATATGGGAAGCTTCTTATCAAGCAAAGAGCACATGACACCTCAGTCGAGTTATACAGATCAACATTTATGTCAAGTTTTTTGACACAGTTAAGATTAAAGGGAAGCCTTGTTGATACTTCACTTGCTTCTGCAGCAAATAACTAGGAAGAAAATATTAAAACATCAGTATGACATGAAACCCAAAAGATTAAAAAAAAAATGCATTACAATGAAGTCAGGAAGCAACATTTACCATATTCAAGAAGAGATGCTCGAGAGCAGAAAAAAACTCAAAAAACTTCACAATATCCCATTTTTCTGCCCCCAAATAATCTGTTTCACTATATGTAAGTGAAAGTTTTGCCAGAAGAAGGATATTTTTAAGAAGATAGATCTCATACTGCCTGCGAAGTAAAATGATCTCAGCCTGGGAGCATTAATTTCAATGACATTGCTATAAGAATCTGCAATATGCAGCACCAAATGCTCGAGCAACAAGCAATGAGAGCATGGCAATAAAATTCTCATGAGTCAAAATAACACTCCCCAAAACCATTAGTACTTGACAAGCTAAAACATTGTTTCTAAATTGGTACAGCAGATCAGCCATAATAACAAACTCAATTACTGACTAGTGTTTATGCATGGCAGGCTTCATCAGATATGGGACCTCGGACGCTGAAAGAGACATTTGGACAAAATCCAGTGAAGGAATAAAGGACAAGCTTAGAAATATTTCATTCAGCTTTATGATTTGTACAAGCCGACTGCAGCAGATACAAATTTTCTGGATCTGCAATAGAGTTTGCTGTTTGAAATTGGACTAGCAACACTAAAGAATAAAATAGAATAGAACTTTGCAATTATTTTACTAGGCATGTATTGCAAACTGATGCCACTCACCAATGGACAAAATCACTTGCAAGAAGGAGTTTTGATCAACGATAAACATGTATTGTTATGAGACAATGAGAATTTAAGCAATGATAATGAAAAAGAAGACACACAATTTAATGTGAAACCCTCAAGGGAAAGAAAACCACGGTCATCACCAACTCTTATTTCTCAATGAAAGATGTTTTTACAGGATACATAATTATGCGGAAAAACCATGTATATATAGGCTGTGAAAGACTCTAAACTCAGTCGAAATCGGATGTCCTCCAAGCTGTTTTTACACCATGTTTGAGCTTGTCCCACAATTCATATATACTAACATAAATGAAACCCAAACCAAAACCAAATATTCTCCGCCCTCCACGTATATTAACTGAAATGCAACCATTGCACCCTAAAAATTTCCTTGTTCCTGGCTGCAATCCGTCCATTTTTAATCAAGTTTCTCCGTGTATATAAAGTTTATAGAGTTGGAAAGAGCTCACTTCTAAAAGTTCAATCTCCCAATGAATGATATGAATTTTTCTCACTTTTTTGGTGTTGTGTAGTTCTCTGTGTAATTGATTACAATGAACTGGATTAGCTATGATTGTATGAAATAGTGAGACATTTAGATCATTTTACAAAAATCAAATTTGATATATGTTGAGAATTTGATAGACGATGATGACTCTCTTAACAGATAACAAAGCAAGAGGAGATGGGATGAGGTAGACCCATCGGGTGAGGAGACAAAGGAGGTCACGAGGACTAGGTTGCGCCGACAGGAGGAGCAAGATGTGCGCGTAACCATGCACAATTCACTGTTTGATAAAACTTTGTTGTAAGATGCTTCACATCGAACCACAAAAAAAGAACGGAGAAAACCGAAAAATGCGGAAAAAAATGAGAATGAAAAACCCGACTTTTGTTGGTTTGGTTTGGTTTGTACATATAAAAAACCAGCATAATTGGTTTACAAGGTAAATGGAAGAACCAACCCGACCTCTGAACATCCCTATTTGTGATTATGTCAATTGTGGGCAGCTAAAGACAGTAGAAGCTCCTTAAGCTGTGTAATTCAGCAGAAACTAGTGACATAAGAGCTGATTTACCTATGTAATGTTCCGAAGAAAAAGATCAATCAACACAAGGAGAATGATGCAACTTTAACAATACAGAGTTTGCACATGTGATTTATATCTTCTTTTTTATCACTTGGCCCTTGTTTCACAGGAAAATGGTATTACTGATTTACTGTGTTGCCCTTGTTTCTCATGGACAAAGTTATCATGAGAAAAACAAGACTGCTCCACACCTTCACCATCAAAGCTTGAAATGTAATGCTTTCGACATTACATGAGTTGTTCTCATATGTCGATGCTGGAAAAGTTGTGAGCTAACCACCTGAATTGCTATGCATGGTAAGGTTGTTATTCGAAACATTAAAGTCACTGAGAAATGATAGATTGTGAAGTGAACCTGGAATAAGTCCTTGAAGATTGTTGCAAGAGAGGTCAAGTAACTCCAACTGTTTTCAATCTTCCCAATCCGGAAGGTATATTTCCAGCCAACTTGCTGTGATAGATCAAAGTGAGATATGACAGATCCGGTGATCGATTAGGTAGCCAATTGAAGGACATCCAGGATAACCAGATAACCAATTATCAGGATAAATTTCCCCACCAAGCTGATTGTTGGACAGTGAGAACCAAACCAGACTAGTGCGATTGATTATAGATTTTGGAAGTGGTCCACTAATGAGATTCTTTCTGGAATTTCTCCTGTGAGACTATTACCCCACGCGACTAAGTCCGAGAGACTATTGGTAGATTCCAAACCTCATTGCTCCTTTCTTTCACTCACTGGCCGTCTCCAAGGAAAAATAAGAAAGAAAAAGGAAATGCATAAAACAGAATAATATGGTACTTAAAAGATACTTCCTTAATACCTGGATGCGTGTGGACTTGTCTTTCAATCTGTTATATGTAATTGTACCACGTCATAGAAGCAATGGACGAGAAGACTTGCTGGAGGCTGGAAACAGATCGAAGAATGCTGACAGTGAAAGATGAATATCTAATATTGTTTTCAGGCAATCCTTAATTCACAAATTTGTAAAATCAGGTAGCTTCTGTATATAAAAACAAATATAAACATTTGACACTCAATGCAACACTTTAGGTGGGATTGGTAAATCATCTAGATTTCTCACTGTAGTCGATAATCCACAAAAGTATACTCATGTACTCTTATACACCAGAACATCAAGCAGACTACCAATGTACCTTATCTTTTTCTCTGCAGGCAGACTGCCAATATAGCTTATCTTTTTCTTTCTTTTTGGCCTCGGGAGGTTGCTAAAATTATTCATCTTAAAGCATTTTCTCCATTCGTTTTGGTTACAAATGGCTACAGAAACAATGGAAATCTGAAAAATAAGGTAGGTAACTTGCTACAGGCCTACAGCTTGTTAAAACACATTCATAGTTTAAAAATCTATAAAAATATGTTACGATGTGAAAAAATTGAGTAAGGGATCCAACACAGGACAGTTAAAATATAATTCACCAGTATGGAGCCAACCATTGCTATCTTTAAGAGGCTTAGTTGTCTCAACTGTCAAACAAATAATTCTCCTACTTGCTTAAAGAGCACAAATTGCTGAAGGGAAACAAGAGATATTGGAACTAACTATTTAGATTATTCTGTTTTTGTTTTGTTTTTGGAAGCATTATTTTCATAGTTTGATACACTCCAGCAATATGTGATGGTTACTGTCAGTTGCAAAATATACATATTTGGAAGATCTAAGGCTGCATTAATACATTGGAGAAAAGCATCAGTACAGGACAATAGCAAAAATAGATCAAGGCAAAATAGAAATATAGAGGTTGAAACTAAAAGCCAAGCAGCAATGAAAAGAGCCCATCCAATCTAATAAACATACTACAGGTCAACTGAAAATCTATTGAACACATTAAAAGCTAAGAAAGTTTTATGATGAATTAGAAACATATAAATAGCATTCCAGAGATCACCCATGCAGTTGGGAGGTAAGAATGAACCTGTGATGTTCACTAGTTTAGCTTTTTCACTACTGAAGAACAATGAACTTTCTCAGTACTGGAACCATTCCAGCAGCAATTAACTCAAGGAATTACATATCCCTGGATTGAACAATAACTCTGAACAGTTCTGGAATCTAATGGGAAACTTACCAAAAAATAACTTTGGAAAACACTTATTGAATGATAATAAATCTTCTGACATATCACAAAAAGGAAGATATAAATAATCTGCTAATCTGTGTAGCATTTGACATAGTTGATGATTCAGGGCAAGTACCTGAGCAAAATCTACATGGGGGAGAGTCTTACAGTACTCTTCAATGGATTTTGTGCTTAAAAGAGCTAAACCAGTTTCAGTCCATTTATACTGCTAACAGCATCATGCCATCAATAATGGTGGGACATACTGCTGAGAAGTGGGAGCACCGTATCTTACCATCTTATCAACACTAAATTTATGAATTGTACAAGCCGATAACAAAAGATACAAAAATTTATGAATCTGCAACGGAGTATGCAGTTGGAAATTGGACTAGAACTTAACATTAGTGAATAGAACACAACAATATTTATTGAGGCATGTATTACAAACTGATGCCACATATCAATGGCCAAAAACCTCACATATAAAAGTTAAGGAATCAGCAACAGAGCTTACAGTTTGAAATTGGAAAAGAACTTAACATTAATCAAAGAAATATAATAGAGTTATGCCACTGAGGCATGTACTACGAAACTGATGCCACTCATCAATGATGGCTAAAAATCACATACAGCAAGTAGCCTTTCTTTGTAAGGAGTGTTGATCAACTATAAGCATACATACAGTATATTCTTTTTAAACTAAAAGGGGCTGCACCTGAGGGGATCAAGCCAGCACCTAGTTCTTAACTTACATACATTACAAAACCAATGTTCTATATTCAATCTATCTAATATTGTCTCTAACCAGCAGCTTCCACGAGTTTCTACCTTCAGACTCAACATCAATGCTCAATAATCAAATCATGAAGGTGTGGCTGTGTCTTGAATGCTCTCTTCTGGTGTGGCCTACGTAAAATGGATATGTAACCCCTTTGCCTCTTCCTCGTTTTTGCAGGCTGGAAATTGTCGGCTGATTTCAGAAAAGAATGGTTCAAGAGCATGTCTGCAGTCCAACGCGAATTCGGATTCTTGACGAGACAATTTCTTACAAAATCTTTTGCCTCCGTAGAAAGTTTCACATTCTCAAAACTCAGTTCCTCATACTTAATTCGGTGTAACACATCATCAAACTTCTCATCAGAATTGGATGATTTCCAGAGGGGTGTCCCAGTGATCAGCTCGTAGACAGTGCATCCAAGAGCCCAGATATCTGTATCTGGACCATACTCCTGCTTAAGCACGGATTCAGGCGCCATGTACCCTTTAGTTCCTCTCAGCCCCTGCTTCTGAGTCCAGCTCTGTTCTAAAGTCAGGGCAAGGCCAAAATCAGCGATCTTTGCAACCTCTGCCGTAACAAGAAGAATATTATCGGGCTTTATATCACAGTGAACGATTCCTTTTCCGTGAATGAAATGGAGACCTAATAGGACATTCTTGGTGTGTTTCTTGACTTCAAACTCAGGCAGTCCTTCCCCTGAATTATAGTTACGAAGACGATCAGCAAGACTTCCGCCGGAGGCATACTCCGAAACAACAAACAATGTGAGGACAGTCTTCAAACATTCGTAGGAATTCCCTTTCATCTTGAAGGGACTGAGAGCGGCTCAACATGCAAGATTTTACGGCAATGATCAATGGAAGCCAACGAAACAAAACAAAACCAAACCCTCCTTTCCCCAATGTTCTGCCCCTCTTCCACACCACTTCCACTTCTCGTTCTTCCGCCATTGATTGGAATCCTCTGTAGGCTGTATCCATTCCACTCTTCAGACAATTTCACTCAAAGAATAAGCAAAAACAGAATTCAGATAAGTGGAGATATAGTCCATCATGTTCAAGTGATGCAACTACAAATGTTGGAAGCATTATGCCAAAAACTGATGTAGATCATACAAATGAAATAGGGAAGGAAGGCAAATCGTCAGTTACTCAAGTTGCTGAGACATCCGTTCCTTCAGATATCAATGAAGCAACTGGGCTAACTGAAGAACAAATTCTCTCAGTCAAAGTAAGTGCCGTTTAGAACTTTCAAATTTCAAGAAGTGTGAATTAGAGGAAAGACATTCATGGTCATTTATGAACTTTTGAACTGGACTATTATCAGTTCCGAAATAAATATAGAAATTTAGAGAACCATGGGAAAGAAAATTTTGCGATTGAACTGAATGCAATGATGCGAATTGAAATCTCCTTTTTCATTTCAAAAAAAAAAGTGAATTAAAGATTGTATTGGGTGTAAAATGCACCGGGGAAAATCGACTTATCCGGGAGCTCTTAAAACTCGGAGACATCTTCCAGTTGTTCTCCACTCCCACCAACTACTGTCACATACATCAGTCTTGATCAGAGTGTCGCAGTGTGCATGGCCGTTCGGTCGTCAACAGGGTCACGTCATCATAACTTTAGGGCTAAAAAAGTCTAGACTTATATATGTGAAGCTTAGGAAAGAAGAAAGATCTATCTTGTTCACTTTGTAACCATAGCATTATTTTTCTCTCAAAGCAATATACATGGAGATTCATTGTCTATTCACTTATTTTTGCTTGAATCTTAGCTTATTTATTATTTTTGTCTCACTAATCAGTGTACATATTTATTTTTCACTACTTAAACCAGACTCGTCATGGGGTTTTCCGGATCGGATATAACTCACTTGTCTTCAAATCCTATAAAACGAATCTCTAACTAAATTTCTGGTTAGAACCATTTTCACCGAAAAATAGTTTGGCGTCGTCTGTGGGGATAGACAGTTGTGGTGTTGCCTTGATTCGTAGCAGATCTCCTTGATCACCGTACACAGAAAAAACATGTCAGGACCAAGTGGCAGCTCCCACGGATCACAGGGACTCGAGAACATTCGAGCACCAGCTAATGATCAAGGCATAGTAGATCCGTTGGAAGTACTGGTGTCGGTGCATAACGAAGAATCTAAACGGGAGCAGAGGAACAGCAAAGGCAAGCTCCCACAAAGACAACCTAGCGAAGAACGAAGCGGGGGTGTTTCAAGTGACGAGGAAGCAGAGAGGTCCCGGAGACACACGCTCGAAAGAAAGAACCAAGTCAAATCTCGGACTAAAGGGCCTAGACCTGCCATAAAAAGAGGTTCTTTGACAGACGACACAATCGTAGCCATGCTCGAGGCCCAGAATGAAATGATGCAGCGTATGGAGAGGGATGTGGCCACTATAGCCAACCATTCCAGGGCTAGGACACCGACGTCGAATCAGAACGCGGCAAAATCCCCGGCGTCACTAAAAACCAACAAGAGAGAGGCTGATGGTGCAAAAGAGTGGATGGATGCATTCACGGAGGGACTCCTCAGGGTGGAAAGGGAAATGAAAGAACGAATGAACCAAATATTGAGTGCACCGCATGTAATAAAGGGCGCGGGGGCTAGGAAATATGGGGTATTACCATATCCAGAAAGCACGGCCCCTGTCCCTATCCCAAAGAGATTCAAAATACTTGTCATACCTAAGTATGATGGAACCACGGATCCTGAGGAGCACGTGATAACCTTTGAAGCTGCCATCAAGGGACACGATCTGAAACAGCACGAGATCGAATCCGTCATGCTGAAAAAATTCAATTAGACGCTCATAAAGGGAGCACTTTTCTGGTATACTCATTTGCCTGAAAATTCTATTGATTCTTTTGCTACTCTTGCAGATACTTTTGTCAAGGCTCACGCAGGATCCCGGAGGGTGGAAACACACAAATAAAACGTATTCGCGATAAAGCAACGAGGAGATGAGTTGTTGTGAGGATTCTTAGACAAGTTCCAAAGGGAGAGAATGTTGCTACCGGCCATCCCCGAAGACTGGGTTGCGGCCACGTTTGCAGATGGTTTGAACCCAAGCAGCTCAAATGCCTCCGAAAGCTTAAAGGAATTTCTGGCCAAAACATAGAGCGAGATAAATCTCATATACACGGCCAAGATGCGCATTGAGGAGGATCAACGGGTGGCAACACCAATGGATATAGGTAGCCGCCTCGTGAAAAGGCCGGACCAAGGGTTAGCGCGCACAGCTCAAATCATAAGGGATGGTTCAAGTCGTATGATGCTCTCAGATTCCCTAGCCAGGGAACAAGCTAGGGTAGCAGCAGAAATCACTGTGGCCTCATCGAAAAGGGCCCTCCGCGGTCCGAAGGACCAGCCCCGAGAGGAACTGGCCCCCCAAAGTTATCAAACCATAACTTTAGTATAAATGCACTAGTGGCAGTAATGAAAATAACGAAGAAAGCCAGGTTCCTGGAAGAAATGCGAACGAACTCGAACAAGAGAAATACTAGGTTATGGTGTCACTTCCACAACACACATGGGCATACTATCGAGGACTGCGTAAATGTAAGAATCGAGGTGGCCTAGTTACTACAAGCAAGGCACTTGAAAGAGTACATCAGTGACCGGGCAAAGCTTAATCTGAGTTGAAATCTCGGACTGAGACAAAACAAAACGCCTCAACTCACTCACAATATTAACACGATCTTCAGAGGAGATATGGTGAATAAAGTCATATACATGTCGCTCAGGAAGTCGAGAATTTTTGTCGCAACTACGAGCCATACCTGGGAGCCCATAGAATGCAAAAATATCTCCTTCTCTGCAGTGATGATTGCGGGCCTTGCCTCGCTTCACAATGATGCTCTGGTAATATTTATTCAAATTAAAAATTATCTCATTAAACGTGTGTTAGTTGATCCAGGAAGCTCAGCGAATATCATCCAGCTACATGTTCTGAAAGAGATGAAGGCGGACTGATCAGTCGTCCCGATAACAAAGGTATTAGTAGGTTTTAACATGTCGAGTGAGCTAACAAGATGAGAAAACGAGTTGCCAATACATGCCGATGGTATGGAGCAGAACACAACCTTTGACGTCGTATCTGGCGACATGGCTTATAACACAATACTGGAAAGGTCGTGGATACACTCGATGAAAGTGGTCCCCTCCACCTTTCATTAGAAGATCAAGTTTCCTACCCCTTTGAGGGTCGGTGAGATCAGAGAGAACCATAGCACATTCCGAGCAGATGATGCCTTGGAAATAGCAACACCTTGAGAAAGCAAGATAGACAAATAACAATCACAGCCCCCGAACTCACTTAATATGTCCGAAAGGGAAAAGAAACAACATACAGAGGAGGTTGTCACAGAAGCAGGCCCCAGGATCAGACCATCCCAAAGGGTTTTGTTGTGCCGGTAGATAAGAGCTAGAGCACGCAATGCTATTCGAAGAGTATCCCGAAAAGAAGGTATACTTGGGTTCAGGGCTTTCACCCGAGCTCAGGGATGCATTATTAAATTACTTAAAAGCTAACTCTGATTGCTTTGTTTGGTCTCACCTTAATATAAAAGGGATCCCACCGGAGATAGCTATCCATAGGTTGAGCACCGACCCCAACCATCTCTCGGTAAAATAAAGAAGACGGGTGATATCCGCCTTTAAGGATCAGTTCATAAAAGAGGAAGTGATGCGCTTGTTCAACATAGGATCAGTACGGAGAGTGGAGAATCCGGATTGGTTGGTCAACATGGTAGTGGTCCCCAAAAAGCTCAATAAATTCAGGATGTGTGGATTTCAAAGATTTAAATGAAGCATGTCCTAAAGACTCTTTCTCGTTACCACACATTGACCAAACGAATGACACCACAACAAGGCACGAGTTACACAGCTTCCTAGATGCGTACTCCAGTTATAACCAGATTACCCTGCATCCGAGAGATCATGAAAATACCTATTTCATGATCAATCACGGTAATTTCTGTTATAATGTAATGCGATTTGATCTTAAAAATGCAGGGGCAGCCTACCAAAGGTTGATGAACAAGATGTTCGGAGGGCAAATTGGCCAGACCATGGAAGTATACATTGACGACATACTAGTCAAACCTCGGGAAGTACAAACTCATTTGTCCTCTTTGCAAGAAACTTTCAACGTCCTTCGTCGACATGGTATGAAATTAAACTCGGAGAAGTGTGCCTTCGGCATCAGGTCGGGTAAGTTCTTGGGTTTCCTTGTTTCTAGACATGGCATCGAGATGAATCTCGATAAAGTCAAGGCTATCTATGAAATGCCGGACGTATTGAACAATGTCAAACTGGAGCAGAGACTGATAGGGAAAATCACAGCCCTGTGAAGATTCGTGTCCCGAACTTCGGACCGGTGTCGTGAATTTTTCAATCTAATGAAGAAGGATAATAAATTCAGATGGATGCAAGAATTCGACCAAATCCTGCAAGATCACAAAGCTTACCTGGAAAACCCTCACGTAATGGCAAAACCAAAATGAGGGGAACATGTGTTCGTCTACATGATGGTTTCGACAGTGTTGGTCAACGTCGCGTTAGTAAGAGAAGAAGGAGAAACACAACTCCTTATCTATTATGCGAGCAACACATTGACTGAGGCGGAATCCCGATACTCGAGTCTGGAGAAGCTAGCCCTGGCCCTCATCACGGCTACGCAAAAATTGCGACCGTATTTTCAATGTCATCCGGTGACAGTAGTTACGAAGACCTCACTGCAAACGTCGTTGTAGGAAGAGAACCTTACGAGTCAACTATCTAAATGGTCGGTCGAAATAAGCGAGTACGGTTTGACATATCAACTCCGCTCAGCAATGCGCACGCAAGGCCTACAGGAATTTTCAGACGACTTCGTCACCATTATACGGCCTTGAAGGTCACGGGTATGAATTGATAACTCATCTTCTTTTATCTTTTCCCCTAACTCTTTGATAGCATGACTGGGACTGAGATTGGGATTCGCTGAAGAAAGGACTCACTCCATTAATGGTAGATGAAGATAATAAAATACGTGTTGCACTCTTTTCCTTCACTGGGTTTTCCCCAGTAGGGTTTTTACCGGCAAGGTTTTTAATGAGGCAACGACTGTAAAATGTATTACGCTGATAAGTGCGTCCCGAACTCCGTATCAAGAATTAAAGCTCCTCCCATGATGTTCTAAGCTGATGCCTTTTGCTCTTTTTTTTTACTAATAAAGAAAAATATATCCAGGCTTTACGCCTTGCCTTTCATGAATGAAAAAAAAAAGCTCAAGCCCCACTGGTTATACTCTAAAAATTATTGGTACTAATGCATCCTCTCGGGATCGAAAATATCCTCCTCGAACACACGACACGGCCTATGGGCCTCAGAGCGTGAAGGAAACATAAACCTTATGCCAAAAAAAGATAAGGCCGAGACGTCCTCTTCATCGGAGTCGAACAAAGAGAGTCCCTCCTTTTATCATGAATCAGACGATTATAATCCATGATCATAAAATACGCGGTTAGAAGTAACATTCTCGAGTTGGGAGAAATGATTGCATAAAATGTCATCCTACAAATGATAAAATAGAACAATCATGGAACCTAAACACTTGTGTCCGAAATTGCTATAGAGCATAGTCCCAAAGAGGGAGTCCTTGGGTGGAAGGATCCCTATGGTTGAACTACTCCCCTTCAAAGGACCGGGTAATTTTTACACCTGCTCCACAAAGAATGCCAACATAATCAGAATGATAAGCAATAAACACGTCCCCGTATGGGTTCAGACAAAACAACTAAATTTTGGCTTACGAAAACAACGATGTACGCAAACGGGTAATTGCACGAAAAAACCAAATTATATAGGCCTTAAAGCGAGGGTAATACCAACATCCAAATATTACAAATATCTTTCAAAAAATAAGAACATGGCGAAATGCCCAAAACAAGTCTAACATAAGGAAAACATAACAAAAATGATTAAGAAATAACATCATTAACAAAAGTACTGGGTCCATCGGCCTTAGAGGGTTTCTAATTTTCGGAGCTGGGAGAACAGGCTGGTCTCCAGGAGGATCCCTTTCGGAAATATCTTCCATGGGCTCGACCCCATCACCATAAATCAGGGTTTTAGGAGGTTGTTCTCTAGTCTCCGCCACTCCCTCTTCATCCTCAGACGACCACCCCTCGCTATCAAAAGCATAGGCGGAATCCTCAACCGGAGGCTGAACAGGCAAAGTTATGAAAAGGGCCTCCTCCACAGTCAGAGTAGCGGCCAGCTGGGTGTTGATATCAATTACCCTATCCCAAGCTTCTTGAAGGGCGAATCTGCGAGCATGGTACACGACATGGGTCTTCTCAAGAGTAAAATCCAACTTCATTTTCTGCATCATGGCCTCCACATCCGATGAACTCATATATAGGTCTTCTGTAGGGAGCTCCGGGGGGAAACATTAGTGTCTGCGAGACGCTGGTTATTTGCAAGTTGATCTTTGTACCGGGTCATCAAGGCTTGAAACCTCTTGTCAAAGAGAGCCCGGGCTTCTTCTGCAATGACTTTCTCTTTTTTACATGCCTGCAACTCTGCCTCTAGAGTCCGGACCTGCTCCGCCAATCCAGTCTCCCTTTGCATAACGGTGGCATAGTGATCCTAATGATCAACCCACTTCTTTTGCAACTTCGAAAGTTCACCATGGAACTTGGCCACCTCCTCGCTGTGGATCCTCATATCCTGCTCCGACTGAGCTAACCTAGCCTCTAGCTCCTCTGTAGCTACCAGTTGGCCCTTTAGGGCCGAAAAATGCTCCTACAGGTTTTGGTATTCTACCATCATCACCCTCTCCTCACCAAGCTTACGTTCGAGTCGCTCCAATATCAGGAGACTGGTCTGAGACAAATGAAACACCTGAGGTTACAATCTGGCACGACGACGGGAATGGATACTAAGGAAAAAAGAAATACTCGTATACTTGGGTGGCTGCATAACCACAAACGTTGAGAAGACAATCCCCGGAGACATCCCTCATTTTCCTCTAGTCCTTATCAGTAGCCAGTGACTTCAGGTAATTGGCAACCCCCACCGAATGGGAAATGAGGTGACATTTCTTGGGGATGATAAGGTTAACCTATCGACGAGCTGATGGGTTATGTACTGGAGCTGGGAACGTATCTACCAGCCCCGACCTACGAGAATCTCTAAGACCCTCGAGTCATACTCTGGTATTTGGTCCTTGAGACGAAGGGGCTCGCCTTTGAGAAGCCTGTGGATGAGAAGCCCGGGATGTAGAAGGAAGACATGAAATAGGCGCAAAGCCCAGAGTGTTACCTCCAGCCCCGACAGGATCAAGGGAAAATGGGGTGAACAGTTCATTAAAGGAGCCAGCTCCAATTCTCTGAAGAGACCAGTAGTGGTAGCCTCTAACTAGGCCTTCCTTTTGCGAACAAGCCCCGAAGTTGAGTCCTCCTCCTTAATAGCATCAAACGCCAGGTTGATCTCCACTTGGGGAGTGACCAAAGTTGCCGAGGCTAGACCTTGGCCATCCTGATCCCGAGCGTCTGGACTACTTTTTTTTAGCTGGGGAGGAGAGCAGGAAGATGTCCTTTTTGATTTGGCCGAGGGAGTCACCCCTGAACTATTGTCCAATTGAGATACAGCTTGAAGAACTTTCTGCTAGGCTACATCTGGATTTTCAGGCACATCCGCCAAAGGGCGGGTTGATAATCCTTTTGGGAAGGCCATGATTCTTGGCTTTCTAATTCATCTTCGCAGAAATCTCCTTCCACAAGTGAGAGGAAGGATATGACGAGTCTAGAATTTTTTGGACCCACTACGCTAGGTCTTTTACTGAATCCGGTCTCCATACCACGACCAAAAATAAAGAAGAGACAAGGATCAGCAACCCCACTCGAAATTAAAAAGCACAAGCAAAGAAGGTTTTACGAATGATAAAACTTACGGTGGAGATTCCATTGCTCCGGGATGGGAGCTTCTGGCGGCTTGACCAAATCTGAGGTAGATATGATGACGTCTCACTTCGTCCATCCTCGATTGTAGTCATCGTCGATGCTCGTAATCAAACAGTTTTGACCACTGCGAGATAAATAGATTACCATAGCCCTAAAACTCTTGGGGAATAAAGGCAAATAAAGTGGGAAAGGGTGAAGTCCTCTCCGACTCATGAAGAAAGGTATCGTAAACACGCCATTGTTCTCCATACCGACGGCCCGACTTGGGCCAGGCAAATATTGTACTTTTTATAGAAATCCAAAACTATAGGGTCAATTGAATCACTGACCCTCACGAAAAAAGATAAGTGTAAACAAAAGAGTATCCCTGCCGATAAGAAGTGATAGTTTCCCCTTTTCTTGGGATAATTACCTCTATGTTGGTCCATCCACAATCCGCATTTACTTGGTCCAGGCTGTGATTGTGAATGGAGGACTAATATATGATGGCCGGTTGAACCCGTTCACGACTAGGATTAGTAGAGGTGGCACATTTAGTAAGGTCCTTCCTGCGGGTCCATTCTTTGGGAATGAACAAGTTGTCATGTTGAGCGGCGGAACTGGATGAAAGAGTTTTTTTCTTCGAAGGTTTACTAGGAGGCAGCCGACGAATCCCGATCAAAACTTGGTGGATCGAAACATCAGAGTCACTATGAGTAGTGTTTTGTGCCCGACCACCGACACCACCAACAATAGAAGAATTTGAAGACATGGTGATGGTTTATAAAAAACGTTTAAAAAGGCAACGGATAGTTTTTCGGGAGCAAAGAAGGGAGAAATAAGAAGTCAGAGATTTGAATAAAAGTATGGAATTTCGATTATGTGGCGATATAAATGAGTGTTGTAAAAAGGAAAAAACTTCGCCTAAAAGAAAGGGAATTTTTTCATCATTACGGGTCTGATAATCAAGAGAAAAGACTTGGTTAAAGACAAGACACGTGTAAAATGGATTTTGCAGGGGAGTCATAGCATTTAATGTGAAGAGCCGACGTGCAGAGAAGGCTAATCGCCTGGTCAGATGCACTAGGTTCGAGGGATGACTCGACATGATAAGAATTGACTGACCAACTCTTTCACTCCGTGGGCTCATGGAATGAAGTGTCCGAAAAGTGGGGGACTATTTGTATTGGGTGTAAAATGCGAGAATTGACGGATCCGTGAGCTCAGAGGACTCGGAGACATCTTATAGTTGTTCTCCACTCCCACCAACTCTTATCACATCCATCAGTCTCAATCAGAGTGTCGCGGCACGCATAGCCATTCGGACGTCAGCAGGGTCACATCATCATAACTTTAGGGCTAAAAAATTCTAGTATTGGCTTATATATGTGAAGCTTAGGAAGGAAGAAAGATCTATCTTATTCGCTTTGTAACCATAGCATTATTTTTCTCTCAAAGCAATATACACGGAGATCCATTGTCTATTTGCTTATTTTTTTCTTAAATCTTAGCTTATTTATTATTTTTGCCTCACTAATCAGTCTTACATATTTACTTTTCACTACTTAAACCGGACTCGTCAAGGGGTTTTCCTGATCGGATACAACTCACTTGTCTTCAAAGTTCAAACCCTATAAAATAAATATCTAACTAAATTTCTGGTTATAACCATTTTCACAAGGAAATAAAGATAATTCAAAGTTTTAATTTAATCTTTTTATTACACAATATTTCATTGGGATTCATCAAGCAATGATATGAAAATGATACTATCTAATTTTTGTACTCTGTCGGATTTAATAAAGGAAAAAGGTCATATTTGCCCCTCTACTATTGAAAAACGTTATATTGCTCGTTATACTATAGTTCATATAAGCACCTAACGTTAGAAAAGTGGCTTAAATCTATTCTTCCTCCGCTAATCTTATCTATTTTGGCCGAAGATATGCCAACACACCATCCATTCCTTCTTCTTCCACCACCACCCAAAAGCATCAACACCTTTCACCAGAAGTACCATCACTACCAACATAAATCATCTATCTATTTCTATTTCCTTACAAATAAATTTCTGTATTGAAGTTTAACAACAACAACACATCCAGTGAAATCCCACAACGTGGGGTCTGGAAAGGGTATAGTGTACGCAGACCTTACCTCCACCTTGGTAGGTAGAGCGGTTGTTTTCAGGAGACCCTCGGCTCAAGACAAAGCATAATCACAAGCAAAGAAAGCAAAGCAAAGCAAGAGAAACAGTCAGACTCAGACAAGAAATTAAAGCAGTATGAACATGCTGATAATAAAATCGAATACGCCATGGTAGCGCATTCTAACAAAAGGAAGCAGTAGCTAACACAACTAAATAAGATAAACAAAGTGCACTAAAGAACACATAGCAGAAGAAATCAAACTATAAACAAAGTGCACTAAAGAACACATAGCAGAAGAAATCAAACTACAGGTGACTATAAAGCAATACGGCGCCTATAAGTGTGATAGGCTAATCGGGCCTACATTTATAACACTATAACTATTATTTTATTACCCTTCTACCCTAATTCGTGTCCTCCACAACCCCCTATCTAAGGTCATGTCCTCAGTGAGTTGCACTTGCGTCATATCCCGTCTAATCACCTCTCCTCAATACTTTCTCCTGAACCCGTCCATAGCCAACCTCTCACACCTCCACACTGGGGCATATGTGTCTCTCCTCTGCACATGCCCGAACCATCTCAACCTCACTACCAACCTCCGTATTGAAGTTTAACCCAAAAAATCCGTATTGAAGTGGATTTTGAATTTTTGATTCGTTGCAAAGATTCACTACCTAAGATAAAACCTTTTTGCAAAAAATAAGTAATTCGTCATTCTTTTGGAATAGCAAATACGGTAGATTGGTAGTGAAATTAAATAGAAGCTTAGCTTAGAGCTTTTATATTTTTAACAAATCTAATTTCGAACAAAAAGAATTAGAGGTAGCAGTAATATTTATCAACCTGAAAGCTGAAAGCAATCTCAAATATCAGATTCAAACTTTAGAAGTTTATTTTTCTGAATGTTAATGGTTTATGTTTATAGTTTGACCCCACTTTCTTGAATAATTAAAGGGGTATTCACGGTATGGTTAAAATCTTATTCAAATCAAAAATCGAATCAAATCGATTATAATTGGTGTTCGTTTTAAATTTTAAAAACCAAAATTATTTGATTTGATTTGATTTTATGAAAAATAAACGTAAGAAAAAATCGAACCAAATTGATAAATTATGTACACAAAACCGATTTTTGTCTACACCAAAACACATTGGCTTCTCAATTCTGATCCACGAGAAACCATATCTCATGCTTCTTCTACTCTCTAACACACCGAAAAAGCAGATAGTGGACCATCTGTCTATTGAATTTATACTATTGAAGTTTTCGGACAGCTTCCAAAATCGACCAAAATAGGAATGCTCGAACCATTTCATAAGTTTTTGTTCTTTCCATACTATTTTCAATTCACAAACCAATTTTTGTCTGGACCTTATAAATATTTTTGCTAGAAAACTTAGGTGTAATTCACAAAAAGAACAATGTACTTTCACAATTCAAAACTTAACGAGGTCTTTTAGCCAATTTTATCATGAAAAATACAAGACACCAACTAAAATAATTGAGACTATATAATAAATACATACAAATTGCAATAAGGTAGTGAATAACTTCAATGGGAACTCCTGATAGTAATTAAAAGCTCGTGCTGACTAATTTAAAAAGAAAAGGTCAGAAACCAAATAACTAACTTGAGTGCTTAGCCAGCATTCGTGGCCGAAAGTGGTATCATAAACAAAGTTTGTGCCCTTTGTTTTCGCATCATGCTTTGATTGGTCCAATAGCAATACCACCCAAAAAAAAAAAAGATATTACTATATGCTTTTATACATCTGTCACCATTCCACTTGCAATGGACATTTACACCCACTAAAACTCTTTTCATTATTGTAATCCTTCTCTTAATTAGCTACCTTTCATTTTCTCAAACGCGTAGAACTAATGAGTACAAAATGAATTATAATCTTCTTATGCAAGAAATACATTACTATTATTTAAATTACTTTTTGGGACTATATTAATTTCAAATATGAAGTGGTAATACAAAATCAACAACATAATTCAGAATTTTTTAAAGAAATTCACAAACAAAGAGATCAAAAATATATATTTTAATTGATTAAAAATTAAATGTGCTCGTCTAGATATTACAAGCCCAAAATCAGAACTTACTAATAACTGTTGGGATACAATTGTTGCAGAAAATGGGAAGTAAGTAACTATTATAATGGTAGAAAGAATAAACTAACTATTACAATAAACTGAAAATAAAGAACTTAACAAATTGCTTGTGTGATTTGCTGAATCGAGTGATGGCACTCTGTCTTTAAGATAAGATTGCCCTGTATATCTCCTTTTACGTTGTCGGGCAATAGTCTCCCAAGATACAACAGCAACTTAACAATTGAGCAAAGGAAACTCAAGTGTTACTCTTGAAGAACTTTGAGTATAGTAACTTTGCTAGAGAGGAAGAAGATGAACTCTGAAATTCTGAAGGATTTTCTAAGTGTTGAGTAGTGTTCTTCAATTGAGCCAAAAGCCTCAATTTATAGTGTAAAGAGAAGTCCCCTCAACTAGCTAACTAATGGCCTTCAATAGCCATGTAATGGCATTTGATTGAGGGGTTACATTCAGCCAAATAATGGTTGAATTCATGTGCCAGGTAATGGAGAATCAATGCTCCAAAACCAGCCCAAATGTCAGATCTTTCCAACTTTCCGTCGCAGCATTCTGCCTCCGAAGCGCCGCGGCTCTGTGAATTAGCGTCGCAGCTCCAGTGACTGGACAACCAATTAGCGTCGCGGCGCTCCGGCTCCGCGGCAATTTCCGACACGTTTCATCTTACACTTCTTCCTTCTTTTACCAACGTGGAATACTTTGTCATTTGACCAATAACCGTCCATAATTCTATGTCTCAAACGTATTACATACGTACCAATATCTCTTTCACTAATGAAATTTGTGATACTTGGCACTACGTGTGCACGTGTGTGAAAACGACGTTTCCGACGTGCGGGCCCCAATTGTTTGAGTCATAAATTAATAGAATATACTTAATTTCACATTAATAAATTTCCAACAATCCCCTCTTGAAAGAGATTTTGGCGCGCACACATGGTGCATTTTCCAGCAATCTTTCAGCGGACCGATGTTGCATCTGGATAGGTAGCATACGCTTTGAACCTTCCATAGTTGAATACCATCGTACTTACTTACTGCGCGGTGAACGTGATTTCTTAAACCGTCAGTGTTTAGTGTAAGCTAAGTCAACAGTACCAACAAAACAACTTTCCTTACTCAGTTCTTCGTAATGTTTTGTCTGTTGTGGTCGTGGACACTTCTTGGATTCTTAAGTGCGTTCATTTGAGGCGTCTTATCCTCGCACTTAAATAGGTGATCTCCTACAAGGTATCCTGCTATACCCCACTTTACAAGTGTTAGGAACCATTAAAAGTTTCTCCAAACCTAACCTTAACCGGTGATCACCATTAAAGGTTTTGGAAACTTAACCTTCACCCATACTGCAGATAGCACTTATTGTCTATCGTGGGAACGGCTTTGGATTTGGTGTTTCTTCACAGAAATCACTATCTGAAGTGCTCATGTTTCCACCGAAGTGATCAACTTAACCTTTACAACTTAGTTTTCCCATTGAACCTAATTCCTGGGATCTCCAGTCAGTAAGGTTGGGTTACCACCATATTAGTCCTTATACCTTGGGTTTTAAGCTCATTCCCCTAGACATGCAGAACATTTGATCCTTGGGTAAGCCCTTTGTCAGTGGGTCAGCTATGTTATCCTTTGATTTAATGTAATCAATGGATATTATACCCGTGGTGATCAGCTGCCTAACGGTCTTATGTCTCCGTCGAATATGACGAGACTTGCCGTTGTACATAGAATTTTGTGACATTCCTAGAGACGACTGGCTATCGCAGTGGATCATTACAGAAGGTACGGGTTTGTTCCAACAAGGAATATCATGTAAGAAGTCGTGAAGCCACTCAACTTTCTCCTGCTTTGTCTAAAGTAATAAACTTCGATTTCATCGTGTATCGAGCGATGCAAGTTTGCTTAGAGGATTTCCAAGACACAGCCTCACCACTAATTGTAAATACATACCCACTGGTGGACTTGGTATTCTCTATGTCAGATATCCAGTTTGCATCACTATACCCCTCTAGTACAGCTGAATATATCGAATAATGCAACCTATAAGTTAGCGTGTATTTCATGTATTGAAGTACCCGATTCAACGCCTTCTAGTGATCATTACTCAGATTACGGGTAAACCTAGCCAATTTGTTGACTCCATAAGCAATATCAGGTCGGGTGTAGTTTGTTATGTACATCAAACTACCAATCACCTGTGCATATTGCTCCTGGCATATGGGTGCACTATGATTTTTATCAAGTTTTTGATTTCTATCCATTGGTGACTTTATAGGCGAACTGTCAAACATCTCAAACTTTCTCAAAACATCCTCGATGTAGTGAGACTGAGATAAGACCAGTCTGTTAGACGTCTTAGAGATTTTTATCCCTAAGATGACATCTGCGATACACATATCCTTCATGTCAAAGCATTGTTTCAACATGTTCTTAGTCTCTAGAATTATGCTAGGACTGCTCCATGTGATCAACATGTCATCTACATACATGCATATCATAACAAACGTCAGAGTTACCTTTCATGTAGACACATTTGTCACTCATTAATGGTGAAACCCTTCGATAGTTGAGTACTATCAAATTTTTTGTGACATTGCTTCGGGGCTTGTTTCAGCCCGTACAGAGATTTGACAAGCCGACAGACTTTCTTTTCTTGCCATGGAACTACATACCCATCGGGTTGTTCCATATAGATTTCTTCTTCCAAATCACCATTTAGGAAGGTTGTCTTAACATCCATTTGATGTATCTCAAGGTCACGCAATGCTGCGATCGCAATGAATACTCGTATGGACGTCATCCTAGACACCGGGGAGTACGTAAGTAGTTAAGGCTTTCCTTTTGACGATAGCCCTTGACTACCAACCTGACCTTGTACTTATCTATAGACCCATCTACTTTATACTTCCATTTGAGTATCCATTTACGACCCAACGGTTTATTTTCCGGAGGAAGATCAACCAACTCCCAAGTATGGTTATGCAAAATGGAGCCTATTTCACTCTCAATAGCTTCTTTCCAGAGCGGTGCCTCTAGAGTTGACAATGCTCTATCAATTGTCGTTGGTTCATCATCAACCATATAAGCTACAAAGTCAGGACCGAAGGATTTATCCTTCCTGGCCCTTTTACTTCGCCTTAGTTCCATCTCTGGAGTCTCCAAGTTTTGAGAATCTGGAACACTAGATTCCGGATATTCTTCCACTTTGAGATCCACTAGATCTGAACCATCTAGATCTGGGCCGTCAACGGCTCCCGGTTTCTGAGAGCTTTGTTCATAACTTCGTTTGCCAGAGGTTATGTCTTTTTCATTTCTATGAAAGGTACCTTCAAAGAAATGAGCATTCATTGATTCCATGATTGTACCCCCGTGGATATCTGGAATATCTGACTTATGCACTAAGAAGCGATAAGCACTACTATTATTTACATATTCGATTAATATGCAATCTACAGTCTTATGTCCAATCTTGACCTGATTTGGCTTGGGTACTTCAACCTTTGCCAAACAACCCCACACCTTTAAATATTTATAGGTGGGTTTCTTTTCCTTTCATAATTCATATGAAGTTTTGTCCTTACCCTTATGTGGGACTCTGTTAAGAATCGTATTAGCGGTAAGGACGGCTTCTCCCCACATGTTTTGGGGAAGACTGGAATTGATGAGCAAGGCATTCATCATTTCTTTCAATGTGTGGTTCTTACGTTCTGCCACACCGTTTGACTGAGGTGAGTATGGAGCCATCGTTTGATGAACAATGCCCGATTCGACATAATATTCCTCAAATGGCGCTACATATTCTCCCATTCTATCGCTACGAATGGATTTAATCTGCATGCTTAGTTGGTTCTCAACTTCTGCTTTATAACGTCGGAACGCTTCAAAAGCTTCATTCTTACTTTTCAACAAGTAAAGGTAACAATACCTTATGCTATCATCAATGAATGTCACAAAGTACTTGTTCCCCCCTCTAGTTTGTGCAAACTTTAAATCACATATATCTGTGTGAATAAGTTCTAGAGGAGCGGTATTCCTTTCGACGGATCAAAAATGAAGCTTTGAGAGTTTTACCTCTACGCACACCTCACACTTATGTTGAGGGTTTACGTCGATAGACGGCAACAACTCCAACTTTACCAACCTTTGGATGGATTTATAGTTGACATGTCCTAATTTATGATGTCATAAATTAGAGGACTCACGCAAGTAAGAAGAAGAGGCTTCAATATTATTGCTTGTACGTAATACAGATATGGCGTTAACTTTGAAGAGGACTTCACAGACGAATCCTCTTCCCACAAACATTATATTCTTAGTAATTAAAAATTTATTGGACTCAAACACTGGCCTAAAACCACCATTAACCAATAAATGACCTGAAATTAAATTTTTTCTAATCTCAGGAACATGCATCACCTCCTTCAGAGTGATCTCTTTACCAGAAGTCATCTTCAGGACTACCTTTCCTACCCCTAGCACATCAGAGGAAGCGTTGTTGCCCATGAACAGCTTCTTGTTTGTAACCGGTGTATAAGTGGAGAAGGCATCTCTATTGGAACAGATATGTCTTGTAGCACTTGTGTCCATCCACCATTGCATGAGATTCTCAAAAAGGTCTGCTTCTAGCACCACCGCTGAGAACTCCTCAATCATGTCGTCCAGAAACTTGTCTTTGACGATGTTAATATGTGCCTTGCCATTAGCCTTGGCCTTCTCTTGTTGCTCAGTCTTGAGCTTGCGGCAGTCCTTGATCATGTGACCAGGTTTCCCACAGTGGTGACAGTTTCCTTTGAACTTCTCCGCCGCTTGGGTCTTGCCGTCTTTCTGGAACTTACGCTTCTTGCTTGGGTTCCCTTTTGCCTCAGCCAGATTTGCCTTCCAGATTTGCCTTTGCCTCAACGGGTTGTTTACCCCTAGGCAAGGCCTTCTTATTATCTTCCTGAATTTGGAGTTTGATAATAAGTTCTTCAAAGGTCATCTCCTTTGTCCTGAGTTTTAAGTAACTCATAAACTCATTCCATGAATGAGGTAACTTTTCAATCAGTGATGCAACCAAAAATTGCTTATTTGGTTTCATTACTTCCAAATTCAGGTGATGTAGAATCATTTGGAATTCTTGGACTTGGGACATCACTGTTTTACTATCCACCATTTGAAATTTCTGAAAATTCCCAACGATGAATTTCTTAGTACCTACATCTTGTGCATTATACTTTTTTTGCAGCTTCTCCCACAACTCTTTGGCAGTACCTACGATGCAATACACCGTGTAGAGAGGGTCTGACAAGCAGTTCAATATGTAATTTTTACACATGGAATCACTAAGACTCCATGCATCAAGAACCATCTTCATGTTATTAATGACATGGATACCTAGGCCCCCTTCAGCCGTTTCAGAAGGCGAAGGGTCCATTTCATCTCCAGCTTGTGGAGGATCTTCTGTTAGGAAACGTGTCATTCCCGTAACAGTCAGATAGAATAGCATTTTTTGTTGTCATCTCTTGAAGTTTGAGCCCATGAACTTTTCAGGGCGTTCATGGTGGAATTCAACGGGTGGAGGAACGACAACGTTCCCTTGAGCGGCAGTAAAGGCGTTGGATGAGCCTTGAGCAACCAGAAAGGCATTAGGTGTGCCTTGAGCAGTGGGGAAGGCAGAGGGATTGCCTTGAGTAGCTGCAGCAGCAGAATCAGAAGTAGTTTGTTCTCTTCCAGTCATCTTTCTAGGTACTTACAATAAAATCTTATCTTAAAATTATTGGGATACAATTGTTGCAGGGAACGGAAAGTAAGTAACTATTATAATGGTAAAAAGGATAAACTAACTATTACAATAAACTGAAAATCAAGAACTTAACAAACTGTTTGTGTGATTTGCTGAGTCGAGTGATGGCACTCTGTCTTTAAGATAAGATTGCCCCGTATATCTCATTTTACGTTGTCGGGCAATAGTCTCCCAAGATACAACAACAACTTAACAATTGAGCAAAAGAAACTCAAGTGTTACTCTTGAAGAACTTTGAGTATAGTAACTTTGCTAGAGAGGAAGAAGATGAACTCTGAAAATTCTGGAGTATTTTCTAAGTGTTGAGTAGTGTTCTTCAATTGAGCCAAAGGCCTCAATTTATAGTGTAAGGAGAAGTCCCCTCAACTAGCCAACTAATGGCCTTCAATAGCCATGTAATGACACTTGATTGAGGGGTTACATTCAGCCAAATAATGGCTGAATTCATGTGCCAAGTAATGGAGAATCAATGCTCCAAAACCAGCCCAAAGGTTAGATCTTTCCAACTTTCCGTCGCAGCATTATGCCTCCGAAGCGTCGCGGCTCTGTGAATTAGCGCCGCGGCTCCAGTGACTGGCCAACCAATTAGCGCTGCGGCTCTGACGGGGCTGCGCCGCGGCTCCACGGCGATTTCCGACACGTTTCATCTTACACTTCGTACACTTCTTCCTTCTTTTACCAACGTGGAATACTTTGTCATTTGGCCAATAACCGTCCATAATTCTATATCTCAAACGTATTACATACGTACCAATATCTCTTTTACTAATGAAATTTGCGATACTTGGCACTACGTGTGCACATGTGTGGAAACGACGTTTCTGACGTGCGGGCCCTAATTGTTCGAGTCATAAATTAATGGGATATACTTAATTCCACATTAGTAAATTTTCAACAATAGCTAAGGACCAAAAGTGTATTATCCCAATACTTTTTCATGTACACTTTTTTTGGTTGAATTTCTTTGTCGTTTCTTCATAATTCTAAACTCACATAAAAGAGAATAATCACAACAGGTGTGACAATTAACATAAACTTATTAAGCATAGCAGAAGAAAATATGATGCACGACTAATGCTGCAGAAATTAATACTATATTTTTATAGTATTAGATTGATACAAACATAAATGAAAAAAAAATAGTTGTCACTATTCGATGCCAAAAATAAAGAATAAGAATGAAGTTTTTTGTATTATTTCTCTTCTTACTTTAAAAAAAATAAATATAGAAGTAATGATAGAAGCCAGCCACGTGGCAATAACCAAAAGTCAGCTAAAGACAAATTAAAAAAAAATCCCAAACTTGTTGTCTTGTTCTTCAAAGAATAAAAGCTATATTGACTACAACTACTAAACTTCAAAAAAGAATTTAATGTCCGGCATTACTCCAACCTGGAATAAAAATGAAAAAACTTAAATTTTAAAAAATAAAAAATAAAAGCCGAACCGGTTCGATCATCTCTTTTTCCTGAAAACAACTTCCGTATCTAAACCGAACCCATCAACGGTTCTCGTATGAACCAACTCGGATCGTTTAAACAGTTTCTTCAAAGGTTCAACACTATACAAATCATTTGCCGAATACTTATCCGCCCGTCTAGATAACGCCACGTGTAAAACACAAACCCCACCAGGCTTTAACGTCCGTTCGATTTCCGACACAAATTTCTCCGGGCATAACGCGTGATCAAACACATTAGAAAATTCTAAGTCAAACTTTGCATCATCAAATGGTTGATTATGAAAGTCACCTTTAACCACTAAAGGCGGGTAAGGTACAAGATCCATTCCAATTGAATTCGATACCCCGACCAGTTTAAATGCTTCAACTTCCTGTCCCATTCGGGCACCAATGCAAAGCACTTTCGATGATTCTAACAGAAGTTTTCTATTTTTAAGCTCATTAAAGAATTTCGAGAAAACTTGAATCTTTCTATCCCAATCACGTGTTGTCCATATTTTTCGGAGTTTTGGATTGAGGGTCTTGTTTAGTTGTCTTTGGAGGTAGGAATCGTAGGTGGAGTATCCGGGTCGGATTTTGAGATCTGAATCGGTTGATGATGTTGTTGTGGTGGTGGAGATGAGGGTGGAGGATGAGTTCCTATGAGAGAGGAAAAGAAGGATCGGTATTGTTAAGAGGACACCGAAAAAAATGCATTTGGATATGGTCCTGGATGGTTTTGATGATACACTCATTTCTTTCATCTTTACATACAATTGAATGCACTCTATATATATATAGAGACAACAATTATGAAAAAATGAAAAGCGATCTCTTTCTATATATATAAATTGTTGAATCCTCTGATCGCTCGATCGCTACCGGGAAAAACTAGAATTTTATGGATTCCGGCGAAATTCAGGCAGTGGGGATGAGAAGAAAATAGGGAAGGTATATAGAGGAGAAATATATGAAAGCATGCATGCATCAATGGAGGCGGTTTTTTATGCGTTTTGGTGGGTAGTGTACTAACGCGATAATAGCAATGTGGTGTCACACTATTAAAATATGTACCCCACTAAAAAATAAAGTGAATGATTTATTTAAAATTATAATATTTACTTACTATATAAAAAATAAATTGTTTTAACTTTTATACAATAATAGTGTTTTCTTTAAAAAAAATTAGGTTTCTATTAAGTAGGTGTTTGGTGAGTAGCTTCCTAATATTTTTCAATTTATTTGGAATTGATGGCGTTTTGGCATTGATTTTGGAGTTGTGTTTTGGTTATACTTTTGTAAAGTATATTTGGAATAATGTATATGTTTGAATATATTTAAACATAACTTCAAAAGTGAAGAGTTGGAATACATGTTATAATATATTTTTCAAATTTGAAATATAATTTCAAGTTGAATTTGAAATTTTTCATGACCAAACATTGATTTTCAAATAAAGTGAAATAATATTCCAAAAAAAAACTGAATATTTTTTACGAAAACGGATCCTTAAAGTTAATTACATGTGTTATCTCACTATAATATTATGCAGATATAACAACCAATTATCAGCTACAAATATGAAGATCTACCTACAATTGCTACAAATAATCAAAAAATTATAGCTATTTAAATTTTGTGAAATTCGTAACTACAATATTTAAGTAGGCAGAGTCAATTTTCTCATTTCTTCTATAGTTGCTATCTTAGAAATACTTACCTAAATAGTGACATTTTTATTGTTATAACAGAAGTTTGTAGCTAATTACTATAAGTTTTTGTCGTGCTTTTGAATTTACTGTAGCGATGAACGATGATTAGCCAGAATATATTATTTGAAGAAAAATATTTTAGCTAAATGGATCGATATCTTTGCTTCAAGTTATAAAAAGTAGTGATAATTATTGGTTTAATAGCTATAATTATTTGTTATGGAAATGGTATAGCCACAAACTTACAATTGCAAATAAGTTTTATACCTAATTATAAGTTTTTGGAAACATTTGAAGTCATCATAATAGCGGTTGTTATCTTATAGCTATAATAAATTAATTGCAACATGATTTAATTGCTTGAGAAAAAAATTCTAGCTTCAATCTACAATCATAGTGGTAATTATTAATGCTTAATAGCTAAAGAGAAAATTTATCATATTAAATGATGTAACCATGAATTTAGAATGACAATAAATTTGACAGCTGAAAATTATAATTTTTTTGTCATTAACTTAAAGTTACTACTGTATAATAATTTTAATATTTTAACTACAATAAAGTAGTAGTACAAAATTTCATAATTAGATGCATATTTTTGCTTCGATTACAAAAATCATGACAAAAAAATATAAAACAAGGATTGGTATTCTAAAAAAAATAGAATCTCTGACCTATTACAATGGTTTAAACTGTAAAAATAATACTCATGAATATCTTCTTTTCACTGTCAATTAATATAATTAATTTAAATATATTTATGTTGAGTCTAGGTTAACCAGTTCCAGTAAATTACTCACCTATTTTTCAGATTTTGAAGATCTACTTGGATATACTATACACTTTGTTATATATGGTTTTTAAGTTGGAAAATAGTGTTTTTTATATTGTTAATAGATAAAACTTATGGAGAGGTGACAAAAGTTCACTCTTCTTTAATTATTCTTTTATTAATTCTGCTTTGGTTTAATACGACCGTGCTTTATGGAAAGGAAAAAAAAAGTAAAAGAAAACAGTCAAGAGATAGAACTTTGGGACAACAAGAATTGAATTACGGTAATTAAATATGTTAATAATCCATCTTTTCTATCTGCAATTATATACTCCAATACTATAATAGTATATTTTCATCTTTTATTGGAAAAATTGGGGTGTGATGGGGTCCAAAGAGATTATTGTTGATTAACCTAACCGGCAACTTAATTATGAAGTTTTAGTCTAAAGCAACATGGAATACAATGCACGTAAAGGTGCTTCAAAATTCTGTTTCCTCTCTTTTCGGCACATACGTATATGAACAACTCTCATACTATAGTATTTGAACAAGTCATGTTCACACTTATTAAGTACACTAACTTAGTCAAAATATATGAAATACTTTATGATTGGTAAAAATTATTACACTCTACCCTATTCATACCTCACTTGTAAGATTATATTGGGTATATTATTATTGTTATTATTGGTCATATAATTGTCACAACTCTTACAACAAGATGCTTATTATTTTTTGCGTGTATAAAAAGTGATATAGATCTATTATGATAAACTCTTTTTTTTTTTGAAAAAAATCATTCAGTATTCGAATTCTTTAGTTCGATTGGATCGCATCAAATCGGTTCAAAGGTAAAATGCTCCCCGTCAAGAAATGATTCATTTTAAGAATTCAACCCCGTAATATTTTATAAAAAGTAAATAAATTTCGATCATCCTACTGCATCCTTTGGTAGGGATGGGCGTATATCGGTTCGGTTCGGTTTTGTATCAAAAAAGTATGAACCGAATAAAATTTGATTTTTTAAAATAAAAACTGAATCAAATTTTAAAAAATGATATATGGGTTTATATCGTCGAACGTATCGGTTTATATCGAAAATTTTTTCAATTCAAATATAAAGTCCAAAAAAAAAATTTTAAGTCCAAAAACATAAAGTCTGCATCACATATATTCTTAAAACATATTAAAAAAACTTCAAATTAAATGGTTTCTGTTTTTTTGAACATCAACATCAAATGGTTTCTGCTTTTTTAAACATCAGCATCAACAATTGGTTTCTGTTTTTTTAAACATCAGCATCAAAACCTTCCACTTCTGCCTTGCAACAACAATAAACTATTTCTGTTTTTTTAAACATCAGCATCAGCAAATTTCAGCAACATGAACTTTCAGCAAGAATTTCAGCAACAGTACCACCAAATTTCAGCAACATCAACAGGAATTTCAGCAAATTTCAGCATCAGCAACAACAACAGCGTTTCATCAGTCAAAAATAAACTTTTATCAGCAGCCAAAAATAAATTAAGACTGCTATGAGTCAAACGCAGATAGATACTAACAACAAAAACTAATTTGAAGGCCGGTAGATTTGAGAACTTTATCATTATGACGTCAATATCAATTCATTGTCAAGTCCTCCACTGCTTGTGGTTGTTCTACTTCTTGTGATTGCGGTACGATTGAAAGTTTCTCAAAGTCTACATACAATTTGCCAAAACGTCAATATAATAAATAAAATGTTAAAGTATAATCATTCTATTAAAAATAATAAATAAAAATAATATTGTTACCCAATTCAACTTCTTCATAAAACTCAGTTTCTTCTTTGGTTGGTTGCACAATTTGTTCTCCTATAAGAGTTTAGCGAAGTCAATTCTGTGTGCAAATTAATGCCTCAACTATCTTATGAGTTAATGTACTCCTAAAAGGGTCAAGAATGTCCTCCTCCCCCCTCCCCCCCCCCCCCCCCGTGCTAAATGCCTATTCGGAAGCCACATGAATTGTCAAAATATCTTTGACAATCTTTGACAAAGTCAGATACCTAGACTAATACACCTTCCACCAACTAAAAAGATCAAAATTCGGATCATTAGGACTTTCATTCCGCTCTGACATTTCTTAACGTCATTCTTATCTCAAAATCATTATTTTCAGTTACTTTTATCTTTTTAAACTGTTGAAAATGGTCAATTGATTCTTTTCTATTGCTGCCAATATCACAAACTTCACTTAAATGAACATATGAACTACTACTCATACCACTATTTGGGCCATCATCATGATAACTTTCAAATAACCGTAACAACAACTTTCTGATATCAGCTTTAATTCACCAACCTTCCTATTATCAAATATACATCCAAAGCACTAGTTTATAAATTCAAATTTACACCAAGGATCAAGCACATTTGCTAAAATTAATAGCTTGTTCACCTTTTTTAAAGAAGTACCCCAATATTTCACAAACTTATCTCTTATGCCATTAACAATTTTTGTTCATCAACAAATCATTAGATTCTAATAGTGAGCTAAGATGAAGATAAACTTTCCACAACTCATTCAAAAAATCACTAGAAGTCACACATTTTGTGATGCTAAAATTTAATGTCACATCTTTAAAAACTGACAAAAAATATACTAACCTCTTAGCATTATCCCAATCCACAAAAATCGGTGGCCCAACCCTTTTTCTTTCATTCTCATCTTCGTCAAACTAATTTTTGTAGTGGTCATCGTCCTCCTCTAACTTATCAAACATTTTTTCAAATATCATCGCTTTTTCCAACATTAAGTATGTCAAATTCCATCTGGTTGGCACATCCAAAACCATAAGTCCCTTATATGAGATTTTCTCTCGCTCAACACATGTCTTGAATTTTTGCAACCTTGTCGGAAAAGATCTTACATACTTCACCGCATTACGAAAAGCATCTATTGAGTCCTTCACTTCTACCAACTCATCCTGAATAATCAAGTTCGCTATATGTGTTACACACCTCACATGCATATGATCACCATTTAAAACCATCGCATTAGGACTCCAATTTGTCAGTTTCTTCTTCACATAAGCAATTGCAACTTGATTAGCACTTGTATTGTCCACAGTAATTGTGAATACCCTATCAATACCCCAATCCAATAAACATTTCTCTATAATCTTTCCAATACTATCTCTTTTATGATTAGAAATTGGTGTAAAAACAAGTATCTTTTTATGCAACACCTATTCACAGTCAATAAAATGTTAGTTATTACCATGTAGCTACTCATTTGAACTGATGTTCACGTGTCTGTTGTAATACAAATCCTCTACTAGTTTGAGTTCATTGTACGCGCCCATTTTCGACCTCGCTCGGGTCAAAGCGGAGCACGGACGTGTTCGGGGTGATTCCTGGGTAAAGGATTGAGGAGTCGCCACCTAATTATTTTTTACGGTGAATTAGGACACCTAAATATTAAAACTAAGTGCTGCCATGTAACTCCAATTTTAAGGTCTGCGAAACTAGTGAGATTCTAGGTAAGGGTTCTTTATTATCCTAAAGGGAAGGGGTTAGGCATCCTTTAAGATCCGCTAACTTGCGGTTATCCGGTAAAACTCAGATTAATTATTGCTAGAAAAATACATGTTTTACAAGTATAATAAATAAAAAGATGTTTGCAAATATGATGCATTTTATACAAGTAAATATGATGCATTTTATATAAGTAAATATGATGCATTTTATACAAGTACGTATTCGGATGACATAAAGAAAGATACATGTAAAGTTTTTAGAAAACATGCATTTGTGACAATAAATTCTTTATAATGCCAAAGAAGCAAAATTTTGGGAATCATGAAATTGTAAATTGACAAAAGATAAACTTATTCAGTATGATTAATAAAGTAAAATAAAAGATGACAAAAGTTATTTTGAAAATCTTGAATTCACGTGACGAGCCTAAAATAAATAAACTAGCGAAGGATTTCTAAGTTTGCGAACCTACAAATAAGCTAGCGACGGATTTCAAATTTTAAACTAACCTATGAATAAATCCTAAGTTTGCCTATTCTAAGCATTTCAATAATTACATAAGTGCGATAAATAATATTACAATACAAAGCGGAATAAAATCAATTAAAGAAAGAAATAACAATAAATAAACTCCGAAGAATATTTGTCGTTATTTTGCTTTAATCCCTGCAAGCTGTCAAGAACAAACGGTTAGAAACAGTTAAATACGAATAACTTCATATCCGTATTCAAAACAATGAATGTTTTGATCGCGGAGGGCTCAGACTTAAATTTTGAAAAGAACATTCCAATCACGTCGTGGCTGCAAACATATGACTAATGTGGTTTATTTTTGATTGCCTCGCCTACTAAACGTGTTGGTCTCTCGGGTGAAATAAAAGATCACTATAATCACGTCGTAGGCTGCGAATATATAATTCACCTCGCCTACTAAACATGTTGATCTCGGATAAAAGGTTTAAGTCTTCATCCTTGCCCGAAGTTATATTTCCGTCTTTGCAATCGTAGGCCTCAAAATCGACGGATATTTTCATCGGCCAGGTAGTGTCGTGTTCAAATCAAGAAATAAAATTGGAAACGATGGCGGCGAGTAAGCGTAAAGCGAAGCGTGCGAGCGATAGCGGTAGCGATAGCGATGCGATAGCGATGCGTAGCGGTAGCGATAGCGATGCGCAGCGATGCGATGCGATGGCGAGCGGTAGCGTAGCGATGCGATAGCGATGCGATGGCGATAACGATGCTTGATGGCGATGCAGCGATGGCGATGGCGACAACATGATGCGATGCGATGGCGATGGCGATGGCGATAACGATAACAGAATGCGATGCGATGGCGATGGCGATGCGGTAACGATGCGCGATAAGTAAGCGATAGCGATGGCGAGCAAAAAGCTCAAAATGACGCGGTGTCTAGTTTTAAAACAAGATGCGATGAAACGGTAATTTGAATCAAAACATTAATTTGAAACAGAAAGCAATATCTCGAAGGTGCGGTGTTTATTTTAAAACAAGAAAGCAGTAAGGGCGATGCGAATGTCTGAAATCGAGCGATGGCGAAACAGAAAAGCGATGTTAAAGCGCTGTTTCGGCCAACAAGAAGACAAATGGGTTTTAAAATAACGCAATAATGGGTGAAACGCAGCGATGGGTAATCAAACGGAGCAAATCAAGCAGAAAAACAATACCAACAGACCACGGTATTTATTCGAAACAAGAAAAACAAAGAATATGAAACCGAAGCGTCTCAGAAGATGGACGCAATATTGGTTTGGATCAATAAAACAACAAAGAGAATGCGGTATTAATTCAATCAATAACATAATAATAATGCCAAGGAAACAGGACAAGTGATTTAAAATACCCGACCCGAAGTTCCGAAATTCGAAATATTCAAATCGGGTCGCCCTGACGGTCGATGATTCAAACCCGAATCGATTTCAAAGACCACTTTCAGATAACCAAGAACAAGAATATGAAATGCAAGAATTACGAAAATGTTGCCCAATCGGTCGACGACCGGATCGGCCGATCCAAACTTGAATCGATTTCAAACCAAATTGAGATAACCGATAACAAGAATATGAAATGCAAGGATTCAAAATATTACCCAAACCGTCGACCGACCGGTCGATGTTTGACCGGATCGAGTTTCAACCCGGATCGATTTCAACACCAAATTCAGATAACCAATAACAAGAATATGAAAGGCAAGAATTACGAAAATGTTGCCCAAACCGTCGACCGCCGGTCGATGACCGACCAATTGGAGTTTCAACGCTAATCAAACAATTTCACAATTTCAGATAACCAAAGATAACAACAAAGAAGAATGTAGGAAAATTGAAAAAATCTAAACCGGTCGACCGACCGTCTGACCGAATTGTGTGTTCAACCCAAGTCAAATAATTTCATCAATTTTGGATAACCAATGATATCAAACAAGAATGTAAGAAAATTGGAAAAATCTAAACCGTCGACCCGATCGTTGACCGACCAAATCGTTGATCCGAAACAAATCTTACACCAAATTCAGATAACCAACATACATAAACATGAAAATGCAAGAATTCGAAAATGTTACCCAAGTCGACCAGGTCGTCGACCGACCCAAATCGATGAAAAATCAGAGAAATCAAAAGGGGATGACAAACCTTTTCGGACTTGATTCTTGGAACAACAACGAAGCCAAATACTCTCAACTCAAGAACACAACAAAATAACTATGTATATATTGAATAAACTTCCGAAAATCCTTTTTTTCTCTCTAAAAAATCTTCTCTTAAAATGAAGAACAATCATGGGGTATTTATAGGTGGATTCCCCCCCCCCCCAAAATCGAGTTTGAATTTTGAATTAAAGGCAAAAAAAATCTGAATTTGGAAGCGGATTTTTAGGGGTATGGGTTGGACGAAGTGACGGGAGGGGTGTGGGGGTGTCAGGGTTGGTGGCAGGGAGTGGGTGGAGGCGGGCGAGGTGGCCGGTCGGGCATGGCGTCGGCAGGTGGGGGGGTTTTCAGATTTTTTTTTTTGTTTTAGGGTTTGTTGGTTTGGGGAATTAAAAGGAAGGATTTTGGGCTTGGGCGACGGGTCGGGTGAGTCGGGTCAGCGACGGGTTGGGCCTGGGGAATTAAATTGTTGGGCTTGAGTTTTGGGTTGTGGGAATTGGGTTTTGGGTTTAATTGTTTTGGGTTTGGGGGGAATTAAAAGGGCAAGGAGTTGGTTTTGGGCTTGGGTCAGGTTGGGCCTTGGCGATTTGGGTTGGTGGGAATTTAATTGGGAGTTAGGTGTGTTGGGTTGGGGTTATAAGGAATGGTATGGGTATTTAATTGGGTTTGGGTTATTGGTGTGTTGGGTTAAAAATGAGAGAAGGGTTTGGGAGTTAGTAGAATGGGTTAGTGAGTATTAGTGGGAATTTAATTGGGTTAGGAAATTGTTTTGGGTTAGAAAAAAATAAAAAATGGGTTATGGATTAAAAATATAAAAAGGGGCTTAATATTAAAATATATTATATATATATATATATATATATATATTTTGTAAAAGATGTGAATTATTTAAAATAACATAACGACGTGATAATAATAAAATATAATATTTGCGAAATGCTTAATGCTTAATAAAAAGGGAAATGCAATGCAATTTTGCGAGAATAAAATAATATAAAATTTCGGATAACTTATGATTTTTATAAAAATGCAAATGATATAAAATATGCGAATAATAATAATAATATGAAGATACACACATATATGCCTATATTTTAAAATTATTTTAAAAGTGTCAAAAATATTAAAAATTACGAATAAAATCATAAAAGATGGGACAAAATTGGGTGTCAGCAGATGCCCTCTTTGACGGAGGACGATGAAAGAGTTTTCGGCCAAAGAAAGTTGATCGAGTAGCCAATTTTGCCTCGATCCTGGACTGCATGGTAAGAAATAGAATCCTAGGGGTATAGAAGTTGCAAAAAGATGGTGCACATTCAAGAAACAATGCCCCAAATGTCGACTTAGGATGACACCGGTCGCATACACTGAGAAGTTAATGGAAAGAGCGGATCGACGCGTTCAAGTAGGTCGTTTGACCAAATTGCCTTTGTTCATTTGTGAGATATAGTTCCATGTTATCTTTGAAAGCTCCCGATTCGAATTCTGTGGACCGAGCTAAGATAAAAGTTAGTGTATAACAAGTTGCATAAGATATGTATGTGAGAATATGACTTTGTAAGTTGAAATGATGTCGTTGCTTAATGTTGTGCAGATGATGGCGTTTGGCGGGCGCTGTTTACACTTTAAAATAAAGTACCCGCATTAGAAGGTGGGCGCTGTTTTAAAATAAAATACCGCATTAGGAGGTGGGCGCTGTTTAAAATAAAATACCCGCATTATGAGGTGGGCGCCCTGATCAAATTTAAATACCCGTTAGGAGGTGGCGCTGATCAAATTTAAATACCCGACAGAGGTGGGCGCTGGTGAAATTTAAATACCCGCGTTAGGAGGTGGGCGCTGAAATTTAAATACCCGCATTAGGAGGTGGGCGCTGATGAAATTTAAATACCCGCATTAGAAGGTGGGCGCCGATCAAATTTAAATACCGCGTTAGAAGGTGGCGCTGATTTAAGACATACCGCGTTAGAAGGTGGGCGCTGATTTAAACATACCCGTTAGAAGGTGGGCGCTGATTTAAAACATACCGCGTTAGAAGGTGGGCGCTGATTTAAAACATACCCGTTAGAAGGTGGGCGCTGATTTAAAACATACCGCGTTAGAAGGTGGGCGCTGATCAAATTTAAATACCCGCGTTAGGAGGTGGGCGCTGAAATTTAAATACCCGTTAGAAGGTGGCGCTGATTTAAAACATACCCGCATTAGAAGGTGGGCGCTGATTTAAAACATACCGCATTAGAAGGTGGGCGCTGATCAAATTTAAATACCGCGTTAGAGGTGGGCGCTAATCAAATTTAAATACCGCGTTAGGAGGTGGCGCCGATCAAATTTAAATACCCGCGCGTTAGAAGGTGGGCGCCTGATTTAAAACATACCCGCATTAGAAGGTGGGCGCCTGATTTAAAACATACCCGCATTAGAAGGTGGGCGCCTGACTGAAATTTAAATACCCGCATTAGGAGGTGGGCGCCTGACTGAAATTTAAATACCCGCATTAGAAGGTGGGCGCCTGACTGAAATTTAAATACCCGCATTAGAAGGTGGGCGCCTGACTGAAATTTAAATACCCGCATTAGAAGGTGGGCGCCTGATTTAAAACATACCCGTTAGAAGGTGGGTGCGATTTAAAACATACCCGTTAGAAGGTGGCGCTGATTTAAAACATACCGCGTTAGAAGGTGGCGCGCTGAAATTTAAATACCCGCATTAGAAGGTGGGCGCCTGACTGAAATTTAAATACCCGCATTAGAAGGTGGGCGCCTGACTGAAATTTAAATACCCGCATTAGAAGGTGGGCGCCTGATTTAAAACATACCCGCATTAGAAGGTGGGCGCCTGATTTAAAACATACCCGCATTAGAAGGTGGGCGCCTGATTTAAAAGTAGTGTAAAGTGGGGCCTTATTGCCATGCCATGATAGTTAATGTGGGGACATAAGCGATGCAAAAGTTGAGTAGATGAGAATGCGACCCTGTAAGTCGAAATACCGTTCTTTCCGTGGACACAACACGGTTGGGAACATGTAGTTTAGCATGACGTCTTTGTACAATCTCCAAAGCAGAAAGTGATTCTTGTAGTGAGTTGCGATCACGGAGGCCCTTGCGAATCTGCTCATAAATGTTGCGACTTCCTGCTGTTTTCGCCCTGAAGACCCTGTACTCAAATAAATTTATGAGTTTTGGGAGGGGGGAGTTGATTCGCGTTGACTTTGTAGCTTCGGTCTTGGTATTTGCATGTCCTGCTAATTCGGACCTGTAGCCCCTCTCTGGTTCCCCGTATTGGATAGCCATTATCAAAACATTTGTTGAAAACAATTTGTTTGTAACAAGTATGCATATCGATAAAATTACGTTGAACTTTAATGAAAATGTTTGTTGAAAATAATTTGCTTGTAAGAAAGTATGCATATGTACAAATGTCTCGGCAAAGTGACACGCAGTGAAACAAAACAAAGCGTCTTATCCAAAATTCTTCCTGGTCAAGACTTAGTTTGCCGATGGTTTTCCATGTTTATCGGCGTCTCTGGCAGTTGATCCCTTAAAAATGCCCCGATGTCGATATATGAGAATGACGATCTTTTGAATGGACAACCGAGTCTTGTGTAGATTTCTTGCGCCCTATCGGGGTGATCGGATGGGTGCATTTTGTCTTTTGTGAGATGAAGGAGAAAATATTTCCTAATGGTGGGACCGGCCGATTTAGGCCTCGTATCCCCAGGAGGGAATCAGGTCATGGCGTAGTTCATTACAAGCAAAGGGATTGTAAGGATTTTCTAAAATGGGGACCGGCCGATGTGGCGCCACGTATCCCGCCGAGGGAATCAGGTCATAACGTAGTTCATGTAAGCAAAAGAGATTGTAAGATTTTTTCTAAATATGGGACCGGATGTGGCGCCACGTATCCCGCCGAGGGAATCAGTCATAACGTAGTTCAGGTGGTGTGAAAAGAGATTGGGGAAATTTGTGATCTAAAGAAATGGAACCCTACATGGGTTCCTTTGCGTATCCCGCCTGGGAGCGCAATTTTTACAACATAAGAAATGCATTACATAGAGAATAACTAATCTTAGATATGGTATCTCTTCCCATTGATGGTTTTTGGCCATTCTATTCGATAAGGTTGCCAGGACAAGCTGCGTCCATCTGCTTTCATCAATCTCTTAGTAAATGATTCTGTATTCACTTGGTTGCGAAAGAAATAGCATTGCCCCAGTAGAAATCCTGATCGTAATGTGGTAGCCCAAGAGTACCAATGGCAAACATCCGTGCCAATGCTTGCGACTATCAACCATCTTGATGTTTCATCCAAATCTGGCTTCGACTTATTCCAAAAATGCCTCAATTCTTCCGCTTGTGAGTCTTCCTTATATTCTTCGAAGCCTTGCTTGTTTGCTTGTTTCATTATATGTCACATACCGCCAATAAATTAGTTTGCATGATGAAAAAGAAAAGAGAATTATTGAACAAAACATATTTTATAATAGCAAAAGCAATGCAGTTGTCATTTTAAGCTTTCAAAGGTAGAGGCAAAAATACATTAGAATGCATAAATGCGATTTAGGCCTCAATTTAAATAGCGTTTTCTTCATTAAGTACTAATACAATTTGGGCCATGATTGGGAAATAACAGATGGGGTGCTCTGCGCTTTAGTCAACACGAATCAACTTTTGGGGAAATAAATAAGGCAAAATGAATCTCTGAAAAATGAAGAAAACCAAATTAGTATAAGGTGAGTAATTATTGATTTAAATAATATACACATAGTGGAAAGCGATGAAAACAACAAAATGATTGTAAGACAATTAAATCGCATCCTAATATGCATGGGGCCTCCTTATGCCGGAGGTGGGCCTAAACGCCAGATATATGCGGGATTACGACAGATTTGATCCAAGTCGCTAAACTACAATGCTTTGTCGGAAATGAGACAAAATGAATGTACATTTTCCAATTTCGCATGTCATGATTAGTCTTGGATTAGTCTATCCTTATCACGCTACACATAATATGATGATTGGTCGTTGGGTTGTGAGACCGTAGACATCTTTGGCGGATTTCTTAATTGTGGAGTCGATACTAAGGATCGACCCACCTAAGGTGTATGTATGCATGACTTAAAATAAAGGGTGGTATAGCTCTATCTTAAATTTTCTAAGATTTGGTGACTAGACTCAAGGTTCCCGAGCGATCGCTCGAGTGAGAGAAGGCTCGTGACCAACCGGATGGTCCAGGACACTCACATGCATACGCCAACTCTCCTAAAATTTGGTAGATTGAAAGAAATTTGCGGGTGCGCAAAACACACCTCGCGTGTAGTGTGTGATAGTGTCAATTTTCCAGAGTGGAAGAAATATGAGCGAAATGCCAATTTAAGATAAGCAGTAAAAAAAAATATAGAAATTAAAGCAGTTATGCATACAAAAAATTTCGTAATGAAAACAAATCAAAGCATTACATCAAAAAGAGCGAAAGTAAAGCACAATTATAATTAACCTGAATTTGCTATGGTTAGGAACCTGAAAAATCCCCAGCGGAGTCGCCATGCTGTCGCGCCCTATTTCGACCTCGCTCGGGTCAAAGCGGAGCACGGACGTGTTCGGGGTGATTCCTGGGTAAAGGATTGAGGAGTCGCCACCTAATTATTTTTTACGGTGAATTAGGACACCTAAATATTAAAACTAAGTGCTGCCATGTAACTCCAATTTTAAGGTCTGCGAAACTAGTGAGATTCTAGGTAAGGGTTCTTTATTATCCTAAAGGGAAGGGGTTAGGCATCCTTTAAGATCCGCTAACTTGCGGTTATCCGGTAAAACTCAGATTAATTATTGCTAGAAAAATACATGTTTTACAAGTATAATAAATAAAAAGATGTTTGCAAATATGATGCATTTTATACAAGTAAATATGATGCATTTTATATAAGTAAATATGATGCATTTTATACAAGTACGTATTCGGATGACATAAAGAAAGATACATGTAAAGTTTTTAGAAAACATGCATTTGTGACAATAAATTCTTTATAATGCCAAAGAAGCAAAATTTTGGGAATCATGAAATTGTAAATTGACAAAAGATAAACTTATTCAGTATGATTAATAAAGTAAAATAAAAGATGACAAAAGTTATTTTGAAAATCTTGAATTCACGTGACGAGCCTAAAATAAATAAACTAGCGAAGGATTTCTAAGTTTGCGAACCTACAAATAAGCTAGCGACGGATTTCAAATTTTAAACTAACCTATGAATAAATCCTAAGTTTGCCTATTCTAAGCATTTCAATAATTACATAAGTGCGATAAATAATATTACAATACAAAGCGGAATAAAAACTGAATTAAAGAAAGAAATAACAATAAATAAACTCCGAAGAATATTTGTCGTTATTTTGCTTTAATCCCTGCAAGCTGTCAAGAACAAACGGTTAGAAACAGTTAAATACGAATAACTTCATATCCGTATTCAAAACAATGAATGTTTTGATCGCGGAGGGCTCAGACTTAAATTTTGAAAAGAACATTCCAATCACGTCGTGGCTGCAAACATATGACTAATGTGGTTTATTTTTGATTGCCTCGCCTACTAAACGTGTTGGTCTCTCGGGTGAAATAAAAAAGATCACTATAATCACGTCGTGGCTGCGAATATATAATTCACCTCGCCTACTAAACATGTTGATCTCGGATAAAAGGTTTAAGTCTTCATCCTTGCCCAGAAGTTATATTTCCGTCTTTGCAACTGTGTAGGCCTCAAAATCGACGGATATTTTTCATCGGCCAGTGTAGTGTCGTGTTCAAATCAGTAAAATAAAATTGGAAACTTGATGCAGCGGTAGTAAGCGAAACGAGGCAAGAGCGATGCGATGCGATAGCGGTAGCGATGGCGATGCGATGGCGATAGCGGTAGCGTAGCGATGATAGCGATGCGATAGCGTAGCGATGGCGGTAGCGATGGCGGTAGCGTAGCGATAGCGATGGCGATAGCGATAACGATAGCGATGGCGATGGCGATGGCGATGGCGACAACGATAACGATAGCGATGGCGATGGCGATGGCGATGGCGATAACGATAACGATGCGATAGCGATGGCGATGCGATGCGGTAACGATGGCGATAAGTAGCGATGCGCGATAGCGATGTGAAAAACAGTTTCGAAAATGACGCTGTCTAGTTTTAAAAGCGAGCGATGAAACGGTAATTTGAATCTTTGAAACGATGGGTAAACAGAAAGCAATATCTCGAAAGGTGCGGTGTTTATTTTAAAACAAGATAAAAGCAGTAGGGCGATGCTTGATGTCTGAAATCGGCGATGGCCGAAGCGAAACAGATGTTAAAGCGCTGTTTTAGAAACAAGACAAATGGGTTTTAAAATAACGCAATAATGAAACGCGAAGCGATGGGTAATCTGAACGGAGCAAATCGAACAGAAAAACAGCCGCAGGCGGTATTTATTGAAACATAAAACGATAATATGAAACCGGAAGCGTCTCAGAAGATGGACGCAATATTGGTTTGGATCAATAAAACAACAAAGAGAATGCGGTATTAATTCAATCAATAACATAATAATAATGCCAAGGAAACAGACAGAGTGATTTAAAATACCCGACCCGAGTTCAAATTGAAATATTCAAATCGGGTCGCCTGACTGGTCGTTGATTCAAACCCAAATCGATTTCAAAGACCACTTTCAGATAACCAAGAACAAGAATATGAAATGCAAGAATTTCGAAAATGTTGCCCAAATCGTCGACCGACCGTCATGATCTGACCGGATCGATCCAAACTTGAATCGATTTCAAACCAAATTCGATAACCAATAACAAGAATATGAAATGCAAGGATTCAAAATATTACCCAAAGCCGGTCGACTCCGTCGATGTTGACCGGATCGAGTTTCAACCGGATCGATTTCAACACCAAATTCGGATAACAATAACAAGAATATGAAAGGCAAGAATTTCAAAATGTTGCCCAAACCGTCGACCGCCGGTCGATGACCGACCGAATTGGAGTTTCAACGCTAATCAAACAATTTCATTAATTTCAGATAACCAAAGATAACAACGAAGAATGTAGGAAAATTGGAAAAAATCTAAAGATCGACCCGATCGATGTTTGACCCGAATTGTGTGTTCAACCCAAGTCAAATAATTTCATCAATTTCAGATAACCAATGATATCAAACAAGAATGTAAGAAAATTGGAAAAATCTAAAGATTCGACCGGGCAGGTCGATGTTTGACCGAAATCGGTGATCCAAACAAATCTTACACCAAATTCGGATAACCAACATACATAAACATGAAAATGCAAGAATTACGAAAATGTTACGACAAGTCGACCGGTCGTCGACTAACCAAATCGATGAAAAAATCGAGAAATCAAAAAGGGATGACAAACCTTTTTCGACTTGATTCTTGGAACAACAACGGCCAAATACTCTCAACTCAAAAACACAACAAAATAACTATGTATATATTGAATAAACTTCCGAAAATCCTTTTTTTCTCTCTAAAAAATCTTCTCTTAAAATGAAGAACAATCATGGGGTATTTATAGGTGGATTCCCCCCCCAAAAATCGAGTTTGAATTTTGAATTAAAGGCAAAAAAAATCTGAATTTGGAAGCGGATTTTTAGGGGTATGGGTTGGAACGGTGGGAGGGTGTGGGGGTGTCGGGGTTGGTGGCGAGTGGGTGGAGGCCGGCGAGGTGACCGGTCGGGCATGGCGTCGGCTGGTGGGGGGTTTTGATTTTTTTTTGTTTTAGGGTTTTGTTGGTTTGGGGAATTAAAAGGGAAGGGATTTTGGGCTTGGGCGACTTGGGTCAGCGACAGGTTGGGCTGGGGAATTAAATTGTTGGGCTTGGAGTTTTGGGTTGTGGGAATTGGGTTTTGGGTTTAATTGTTTTGGGTTTGGGGGAATTAAAAGGGGCAAGGGGAGTTGGTTTTGGGCTTGGGTCTGGGCCTTGGGCGATTTGGGTTGGTGGGAATTTAATTGGGGAGTTGGGTGTGTTGGGTTGGGGTTATAAGGGAATGGTATGGGTATTTAATTGGGTTTGGGTTATTTGTGTTGGGTTAAAAATGAGAGAAGGGTTTTGGGAGTTGGGCCGAATGGGTTAGTGAGTATTGGGCTGGTGGGAATTTAATTGGGTTAGGAAATTGTTTGGGTTAGAAAAAAATAAAAAATGGGTTATGGATTAAAAATATAAAAAGGGGCTTAATATTAAAATATATTATATATATATATATATATATATATATTTTGTAAAAGATGTGAATTATTTAAAATAACATAACGACGTGATAATAATAAAATATAATATTTGCGAAATGCTTAATGCTTAATAAAAAGGGAAATGCAATGCAATTTTGCGAGAATAAAATAATATAAAATTTCGGATAACTTATGATTTTTATAAAAAATGCAAATGATATAAAATATGCGAATAATAATAATAATATGAAGATACACACATATATGCCTATATTTTAAAATTATTTTAAAAGTGTCAAAAATATTAAAAATTACGAATAAAATCATAAAAGATGGGACAAAATTGGGTGTCAACATTCATGATTCTTTTAATCAAAGTCTTCTCATTCTGATGCAACTGAAGAATATCTCGTGCAATCATTCTTCGTGAAGGCACCTCAAATATGGGACAACAAACCCTCATATACTCCACAAAGTTCTGACTCTCCACAAATCTAAAAGTTAATTCATCCTTAATAATCAATTTCACAAGTGCGGCTCTACAATCATCTTTATTAAACCCCACAAATACAACTTTATCATTGTTCTTACCCTTATCACGAGTTAATACTTTTTTATTCTTATCCTCTTCAAGCTTTGATTTCTTGTACACTTTGCATCTACCCAAGTAGTTCCTTAAATTAGTTGTCCCAACTAACGAGCTATCGCAAGCATAATCTTTTCGGCAAAAAAAACATTTGGCTTTCTTTCCTCCAGGTAGCTTGGTAAAAAAATTCCAAACTTTTGATCTCAATTTTCCCTCGTCGGTTCGTTTCACCTCTTTTGTTTCATCATCCAAAATGTTTTCCATTCTACAATATTAGAGAGTTCATAAGCATTTTGTCAAATACACAGTGAATACAAAACATCAGACATCAGTGAATACAATGACTTTAGATAATGTTTCGACAAACATGATTCAAACATAGCATGAAACAAATGAGAAATCAGAATTTTAAATAATACACAGCCAGAAATAACCTTAAACTTAGAGCAACGAACAATCGAACATGACTTTAACAACATCATTGAATACAAAACGCCTAATTCATAACTTCTCCATAATGTTTCGACAAATACGATTCAAACATAGCATGAAACAGATGAAAAATCAGAATTTTAAATAATACACAGCCAAAAATGACCTTAAACTTTGAGCAACGAACGGTCGAACATGACTTTAACAACATCAGTGAATACAAAACGCATAATTCATAGCTTCTCCATAATGTTTCGATAAACGTGGTTCAAAAATAGCATGAAACAGATGAGAAATCGGAATTTTAAATAATACACGGCAAAAAATGACCTTAAACTTAGAGCAACGAATAGTCGAACATGACTTTAACAACATCAGTGAATACAAAACACCTAATTTGTAGCTTCTCCAAACGAGAGAAAGAAATAAGTAAAGGGATTTGATTTACCTTTTGTGGTGGCACTGACAGTGAACGGGACGTCGGGTCGGGGCCTCGAAGCTCGAATCTATTCTCTCGTTAATGTTATGAACAGATCCAGACCAAAACAATTTAGGGAAAGAGTAAGAGAGATAGCAATAGCAGTAGCACATCGCCCATCGACACTGTGTCTGCACATCGACCAAAAGAGAAAAGACCAAAACGATTTAGGGGTTAGGGTAAAGGTTCCAATTTCAATTTATATTGGATATGATTAATTACAAATGTGCCCCAGTTTTTCGGTTCGGTGCATCAATAATTCAAAGGAACCGAACCGAATCGGATTATTACAAATTTATATTCATTTTTTACTAAAACCTGTTCGATTCGATTTTTTCGATTCTCCAGATTTTTTCCCAGCCCTATCCTTTGGAGATGTACGATAATAACTCTATTAATTAGTACAATACTATCAATGACGTCCTAAGTTTCATGCTTAATAATTAATATTATCTGTCCTTATAGTATTGGCATCTCGATTATTGTAGAAGTGATTTCACTTCAACTCTAAAATGTACTTGTTGAAAGACGATTTGGTAACAAAGTACATAATTAATTAACGAAAAGATCAAAGAACATTTGAAAGTAAATAAATGTTCCATTAATAGCCCGAGAGAACATATCGGTGGTATTTGCCTATTCGGTGGCTGGCACCACTAAATGAATAGAGTAATAAAAAATAGATACAACAATCATGAACTAAGCAAAGCTGGCATTCGGCCCCATTTTCATAATATTGAAATATAGATTAATAAAAAAAATTATTCAACAATCATCAATGATATTGAAAATTCTACATGTTCGATATTCCTTTTATATACATTATTGTCTACTCTTATAATAATTTTATGAGATACTCCTTTCATTTTTCACTTTCAATACAGCTGTTATGAATGGTTCTGCTGTGGCTACTAAGCCTTGCCAAACCTCCCATGTGGAATAGCCTACTTTATGTAGACATCCAAAATGGCATACTATCTTATTTTTCATAAATAATACACGACTTTGAGATTTTAATTAAATAATAAGACCAATAATAAAAAAGGATATTTCCCACTTTTGTCAACGCATTAAACTCTCACTTATGGTGTTCACCTTACTTGCACATTCAATGAATAATATAATTAAACATTTTGTTTTGTTCTTCCGAGAAAGAAAAGTCAAACTCCGTTTGTCACTCATCACGTGGAGCTAAAGAAATAATGCTCCCTCCGTCCACTTTTGCTTACGAATGAAAAAGAATAATCTCTTATTTATTTTCATTAATGAATAAGTCTATATATATAATATATAATTTTTAAATATGAAATTTTTTTTGTTATAATATTAATATCTTAATTATACGTGTACAAGAATTCTACAAAATCTAAATCAATACAATTTAGGTGTATACACGGTCGGTTTCTATCACACCCCGCAGTCATAGCGGACGGTTGTCGTACGCTGAGATTGTCCCTAAAATCTTCAAACAGAACCAAGGGAAGACCCACAGTAAATATGTCAGCAATTTGTTACCGTGCAGGGACATGCAAGACATGTACTTGTCCACGAGCTACATTTTCGCGAACAAAATGAATATTCATCTCGATGTGTTTAGTGCGCTGATGTTGGACCGGATTCCCAGAGAGATAGATGACACTGACATTATCACAGTAGACCAATGTAGCTTTCTGAATAGGAAAGTGAAGCTCTAATAACATATTACGCAGCTAACATGACTCAGACACCACATTGGCTACTCCTCAATACTCGGTCTCCGCACTGGATCGCGATAAAGTAGCCTGACATTTTGCCGATCAAGAGGCCAAGTTAACATACAATAATCAGAAGTTGAACGTCTGGTATCTGGACATCCACCCCAATCAACATTTGTATACGACACGAGAGTAGAGACAGAGGATGTATATAAATGCAACTCTTAATCAAACGTGTCATATATGTATCGTATAATGTGTTTGAGCGTATGCATGTGCTCAATCCACGGATCATGCATAAATAAACACACATGCTGAACTGCATAAGTAATATCTGGTCTCATGAATATAAGATACTGAAGAGCCCCTGCAAAACTACGATAATGGGTGGGATCCTCATATGGTGTGCTAGACGTAGCACTCAGCTTCGGTTTGGTATCAACCGGAGCAGAAGAGGACTTAAAAGATGACATGCCAGCTCTCTCAATAATCTCAGCCGCATACCTCATCCGTGATAAAAATAGACCACCTGCATGACAAGTGACAGTTATTCCCAAAAAATAACTCAAGGGTCCCAAGTCTTTCATAGCAAATTCTGAATTGAGAAGTGTCATGATATATTTGCGCAAATTATTAGAGGAGGCAGTCAAAATAATATCATCCATATATAACATAATGTATGCTAAAGAAGTACCACGACGATAGATGAATTGAGATTAATCAGACCTGCTGTGAGAAAACCCAATAATAGACACGTAATCTGCAACCACTTATACCAAGCCCGTGGGGCTTGCTTAAGCCCATATAAGGACTTTTTCAGCAAACAGACATGATGAGGATAATTGGGGTCCTTAAATCCCAAGAGATGATATATGTAGATTGTCTCCTTAAGATCACCGTGTACAAAAGCATTTTTCACATCCAATTGATGAATGAGTCATGCTTTCGAAAGAGCGAGACTGAGAATTGTGTGAATGGTAGCCGGTTTCACCACCGGACTAAATGTATCACCACAATCCACGCCAACGTGTTGAGTTTTACCATCACCTATGAGACATGTCTTATGCCGCTCAAAATAATCGTCAGATTTTTTCTTGTGAGTAAAAATACACATAGAACGAATAGTATTTACACCAGGTGGACGGGACACCAACTACCACGTCTTATCTTCAATAAGAGCATTATATTCATCATCCATGGCCATTTTCCAATTCGGGTAATAAAGGGCAGACACTCGGTTACGTGGTAGGGGTGATTTAGTGATATTAGAATTTAAATTTAACTATTGTGTAGTTTAAAAATACCTCTTTTGATATGAGTAATGGGCCCTAGACCCGAAATATAAATGGGTGAGCAAGAATGTCGGGGCTGCCATGAATGGGCCTTGGGCCATGGCCCAGGTCGTTGGGTATTTACTGGGGCGATGGCAGTGGGCATGTTAGACTGGAAAATTCGACGGATCCGGGGGTAGAAATATTGGGCCAGCAGGCAGTGGGCTTGTTGGCCGAGGAACAAGGGCAGAATCTGGACCTGAGTCACGGGACAGAACAGTAGTGGTATTATTTGGGCCAGCAAGCAGTGGGCCTACTGGCAGATGTGACTCATGGGTAGGGTAGGCCCATTGTTGGAGAATATACGGGGGAGGGAGCATCGTCCAAAAAATTATAATTACTCGACACGAAATTACATACTTTAGCAAACGGAAATTGGATTTCATCAAAAATAACATGATGCCTTATGATGATTTTATTGGAAGACTAATGCTGATTTTATTAGAAGATAAATCAAAACATTTATAACCACGATGATTAGAAGGAAAATCAAAAAATACACAAGCGGTAGACCGAACTTGAAGTTTATTAATTGTAGTGGACAGAAAAAGTGGATAGCACAAGCACCCAAACACCCTAAGATGAGAATACGAGAGATCTTTATTGCAAATAATTCTAAGTGGGATTGATAAGCTAAACCTTTATTATGGAGAATGTTAAGGAGGTAAATAGTCATTTGTAACGCATGATGCCAAAAGGAATGAGGTACATAAGCATAGGCCAATAATGTTCAGACAATATTATTGATAGAACGAATTTTTCTTTCGGTCTTCTCATTTTGTGAGGTTGTATAAGGACAAGAAAACCGAAAATATATACCATTAGTGTAACAAAACTCTCGAAATGGCCCATTATCATATTCCCTCCCATTATCACATTGACTATTTTTAATTTCCCATTCGACAAAGGAAAGGTCCATAAAAAATTAGAATAATCATCCAAGAATAACACATAATAACGATGGCCCAAAGAACTTAAAATGAGAGATGTCCACAAATCACTATGAATAATGTCAAAATGCATCGACGTACAAGAAGAAGAGGCTACAAAAGGTAAGCTAACATATTTTCCTAATGGATAAGACGGACAAATTTGAGTACTATGTGTACTGTTACAATCAATAAAATTTCTATTTTTAAGAGAAGAAATAATAGATGACCCCAGATGACCCAAACGTGCATGCCACAAATAAGGACGACAAACTTTGACGATGTGGCTTGACTCGTGGAAATAGTGGTGGTGGTGATTGGATATAACTCCTCCCGACTATTACATCTCATTAGAGGTATCCCCGTCGTGAAATCCTTCACAGAAAAACCAAAGGGGTCAAAGCTAACAGAAACCCAATTATCAGTGGTGAATTTTTGGAGCGACACCAAATTTTTAATTAAATGGGGGGCATGAAGGACATTTTTAGGACTAGAGGTGGATGTGAGAGGGGTGGGGACAAATTTGTGTGACAATAACCACAAATTGGAATTGAATTGCCATTACCTACCTACATGCAATGATTATTGCTCAAATTGAAATAAGACGAGAAGTTACCTTGTGCGGACGTCATATGAAAAGTGGCGTCGATGTCCATATACCAATTTACGTCTGGGGATTTAACCCAAGTGTGTACATCACGACCTCAATATTCGTAGGTGTTGGATCGGAAACTAGGCCCGCGATAATGAAGGCTTACTGAGGCCAAGGCCCGAGCAGGCATGCCTGCTGTCTGGGCTGGGACGACGGGAACTGGAAATTGGGCCTCTGGCCAGCCCAATTCATTGGAAACGCTGGGAACATGGGATAGGCCGTGTTGGGCCACTGGACACTGGCCACTGGCCCAAGAGCCCCACGACCAGTAAGCATTGGGACAAGGCTGCGACCAGTGGTGATGTGGCCCAGCCGATCCACTGCCACCACGTCCGTCACTGCCACCGCCGCGATTCTTGCCATTAGTTTTTCGATTTTGACCCTTTTTGCCGCCATCGTTATTACGGTTTTGGCTAGAATTATCCGAGAATGAGTGAGGGTCATCGGATGTGGCCATCATCATAATGAAATTAGATCCGGTAGCAGCCTTTTTTGTCAAACCGACCTCTTCCAATGTGAGCATAGAACGACATGGTAGAACGGCGGAAGTGGATTACTTTGATGAAGAAGTGTTCCAATGCCATTATAAGCCTCAGATAGGCCTGCAACCATCTAAAAACAGGACGATCATTTGTGATGGGCGCACTAATATTCCTGAGTTAATCCGTCAATTCCTTCAGCCTTTTACAATAAGCTGAGACATTCAGAAAATCCTCCATATTGACATGGGAAAATTCATGTTCAAAAGTGACGACACGGAAGTTTTTGTTATCTTGGAAGATATCATGCACCATATTCCAAGTTTCCATTGCCATAGTGTCGGGTTCAATAATCATCTGCAAGAGGTCCGTAGAGATAGTGAAATAAATCCACTGTAGAACTGTGGCATCAAGAGTCATCCATAACGTAGGGTCATCCTCAGGGGTAGGCACCTTCTCTTTGCCTGTTACCGAGGGGATGATGTGATGAAGGATTTGATGCGAGCGTGCGTGAACTTTAAATAATTCGACTCACGTCGCGTATTGGACGTTTTCCATCTCAACAACAATAGGGATATGATTCTTGATATTGGAGACTGCAAGGACATGATGAAACATGTTCTTTGAGGTAGACATGACGAAAGAACAAGAGGAGAGTGGGGGATTTGGAAGAGAAAATTGGGAGAGAAAACGAAAAGAAAAAAATTATTTGGTCGTCGGCCTGTCTCGGTAACCGATGAGGAAGGGAGGGGGGCAGCAGAAGGGTTTTTGGAGAAGGTATTTTTTCTATAGACTTCTCATACCATGAAAGAGAATAATCTCTTGATTATTTTCATTAATGAAGAGGTCTATATATACAATACACAATCTCTAAATATGGAAAATCTTATTTCTACTATAAAACTAATATCATAATTATACTTGTACAAGAATTCTACAAAACCTAAATATATATAATTTAGGTGCATACACAGTCAGTTTCTATCAATCACATATTGACTCTACACACTTATTAAGGAGTCAAAATAGAATGAAAAGTTTACCATATTACCCTTAATTATTGCTAATTGACTAATGATTGAAATCAATTAAAGCTTATTAAAAAAATATGGAACCAACTAATTAAGTAATGAGTTCCAACAATTTACATATTCCCCAATAAAAAGTAGTGTTGGACAAAAGAACTGAAAATTTTGACTTATTAATTACTAAGGGTAAAATAGGAAAAAATTGTAAATTACCTTTTGATTTTCTAAAACGGACAAGTAAAATTAGATAATTATTTTTAGTATAGTGGATAAATAAAATAGGACAGAGGGAGTAAAAGAGAAGGCAAAATATGAAATACACAAAGGGAGGGGTGAATTGTGTCCCCTTTTGAAGAATTAGTCGACTGTGAGATGAATCATAGTTAACTGACAAGTTTTCGTTTGCAGTATTAACTTTTATGATTGTCGGGAAGATAATAATGAAAACTCTCAAGTCTCATTGTATTCATGTACGGAATATATATATATATATATATATATATATGTTGGAAATTTATCTTTGGCGGGGAGATGCGTCCACCCATCTTTGATGAATTAAACACTAGTGTTCCGCATGTTGGAGACCTTGTCTCTTCACACATGCATGATCTACGAAGTGAGTAGATGACCGTAGGGCCAAGAATCATCAAATTTCATTGAGAAATGAAAGAGATATTGGTCCACGAAGTAAGGTGTTTGAGACATGGAAATGCGGTGTGGGACAAATCTACCACATCGGTGGGAATAGGAAGAATTGCTCTCTATATAAGTCTCTAATTGGTAAAGGGTTTGGGACCTCAAGGGGTATCCCATGTGTTTAAAGGAAGGAGGACCTAGATGTGCATGGGTTCAAGGCTAAGCCCACACACGCGTCGCCGCCGCCCGCCGGTCCGGTCTCGGGCTGTGAGCTGTTGGGACTTTCTGATATTATCTTTTTGGATCAGAGAACTTTGTCAGATGTACAGTTTGATCCCTAAAGTTTCTTATCTGATTTGGTCCTGGTTTAATATTTTACGCTTTGGTCCCCGAGTTTACGGGAAAATGACTAAGGCGTAAAGCCATCGGTTTTGAGGCATTAATCGGCCAAGGCCGATTAACTCCTCCATTATCACCCTCATTCATGTCCATAATTCACCTCTTGATGGCCATTAACAACCATTACTTGGTCGTTTAATGCCCTCCTAATGGCCATTATGACCACGTTTTGTTGTTGTTTAGCCCTCCTCCATGCTATATATTGAGCCTCTTTTGGCTCAATTCAGAACAACAGCAGATGCAAAATAGTGACGAATATATGCAAAACAAAGACTAAAACACACGAAAATAGCAAAGACATTTCACACAAAAGAGCACAAAACAAGATGGCGAAATCATCCAATTAGGATCGAAAACAGTGAGCAAACCCTCACATATACACAAGAGATACACTACAGAGACACACTATATACACAGAGACAAAAGAGAAGAGTATTGAGAAACTCTTCCTTCCTATTCCATATCTTCAGCAAATCGAGTCATATTTGTTTTATTCGGCAGGCTCAACCTATTGGCTTTGTAGTGTTGAGATTAAAGTGTTGTTTTATCTTGGGAGACTATTGTCCGCTAACATAAAAACATATATACGGGGCAATCTTGTCTTAAGGATAGAGGGCTATCCTCGACTCAACACACAACGTTGTAACCATCCAGATTTAGTTGTTTCTTGATTTCATGTTATCAACATTCAAGACACAAAAAACTTGCGGCAGTTCTCAACATTGGCATTGCAAGGTGATCAAGATTCAAGACACAACACACATGCGGCAGTTTTGAAGATTGACCATTTATTTATCATTTCAAACATTTGTAATAGTTATTACTTCCCGTACTGCTCTATATATATATATATATATATATATATATATATATATATCATACACTACTAGGGGGTACAACTATATCGTAACGATTAGAACTAGGATACGCTAATACTCCCTTGCAAACTAAAGGTAGCTCTTTCACCTTGACTTTGTCACGAAAAAAACTGAAATCAAATCAAAGCTAAAGGTTACATGAATATTCTTTCTAGCAACCCCACCTCGAATAAAATGATAATCTATTTCCACATGTTTCACCCGAGCACAAAAAATTGGATAACGAGATAAATAAGCCGCATCAATATTATCACACCAGATAGTCGGGGCATTAGGAGATGCATGCCAAGTTCAAATAGAAGAGACTGAGTCCAAATTAATTTCGCTACCGCATCCGCCAATGCATTATATTCTGATTCCGGCTAACGAGCCTTAGTGCACTGCTTCTTGGAGATCCAAGCAATTAAATTGCCATCTAAGAAAATTGCAAAATAACACGTTTTAAAACACAAGAAAAAAGTGTAAATATACCCCTCAATTTTGCGATATAAAGCAAATATACCCCTCGTTAAAGAGTGATGCATATATACCCCTACATTTATACAAATAATGCAATTATACTCTTTTTGCTGACGAAATATTTTTAAAATCATTTAGTTTATTTTGTAATTGAAGAAAATGTCACATAACTTTAAAACAAGTCGACCTATTTTTTTATAGGTTGACTTATTTTTTTTAAGGCCATGTGGTAAATATTTTTCCTGATTGGTTGAGTTTGGTTCGTTTAAAAAATGGAATAATGGATAGACTTATTTTTTTAAAGCCACATAAATATTTTTTCAAACGAACTAGATCTGATCCACTAGAAATTTTATTTACCTCGTGACTTTAAAAAATAATTCTACTAAAACAATAGGTAGATTTTTTTTTTAAAGCCTCATGGTATTTTCTTAATTAAAAACTAAGCTAAATAAATTATTTTTTAAAAAAAATGTTAGCCAAAAGAATATATTTACACCATTTGTGTAATGAAAGGGGTATATATTTGCACCATTTGTTAATGACAAGGGTATATGTGCATAACTTTTTTAACGAAGGGTATATCTGTTCTAAATCACAAAGTTGAGGGGTATATTTGTACATTTTCCCTGAAAAATATAGGCAAATAGCTTTACTATTTTTATATTAAGCAGAGTTTTAAAAAGATACGCAAATAGAATGCCTATGATATCTTTTTATTATATATATTTTGGGGCAAATCTAACAAGCCTATGAATGATCTACAATTTTTTTTTAGCCAAATCTGTGAAGCGTAGTGTGAACGATGAAACACTGGTCCAATCTAAAGTACAATAACTCTTCTGAGGTCCAAGGCACCTAATTTAAGTCCAAAATTTGGGGTCCAACAACAAACTAGTAAAGTCAAATAGTTCAATTTTAAGGCCCAACATTTTTGGATTAATTACGCCCAAATACACCTCGACAATATAATTTACCATATATAGCTCAGCTACCCACTTTTTACCGATATATACATTTCTTCTCCAAATTTACTTGTCATTTTCCTCACGCACATTGCTCTATCCACCATCTTCTCTTTTCACCGAAAAATCATTCTAGAATTTAAATGTTAATTTATAAAAAAACTTATGCATTTTTTTATTTCACAGAAAATTCTTCTGGGTTTTATCTCAATTTATTTAAAAAAACATAGATTGAAAATTTAGATTTTGCAGCACTGTACCTACAAGAATTTTGGTATACAGAAAGATAGACCTTTGGAATATAGCATTAGACGAAGGTTGTTAGGTGAAGCGGGATTCGTGTTTTATGCAAAAAATAAAGAAATAGTGGGAGGTGAAAATAGGAAGGATGAACAGTTTGTGATAAGCAAGAATTACGTTTTTGTTGCTCTCGGAACACTCTACCCTTCCCAGATCCTATATTATGAGATTTTTCACTGGGTATGTTGTTGTTGTTATTGCTCTTGGAACACTAAGTGCATGTTTGGTTTCGATTCTGGCAACCCAGAAGTGTTTCTGGGTTGTTACTTTCGTGAAAATGAGCAAAATCTGAGTACTTGGATTTCCTCTCCAAAATCAATTCTCCTCTTCAAAATTAATTCTGGAAGAAGCTACAATTTCTAGCTTCTAATGTGATTAAAATCAATTCTACATTTATTTCAATTTAAATTTTTATTTTTTCTTTCATTACCTTCTTTAATTTTCATCGACAACTCTACCCACTTTCATTGCCCTCTTTAATGTTGCTACATGTCCCTTTTTAATTCTTCCTTCAATGCCTCTTTAATTTTTGCTTTTTGATTGGTGCAAAATTAGTATTGTAATAATATTTAAGTACTATATTGCACTTTAAATTCTATTATCTATTTGTAATGTTTATTTACATACTTCATATTTCACTATTATTTTAGTAATTTTTATTTATATGTATTTGACTATGTCCATTTTGGTAATTCTACATTCAAAAGCAACTTTGATCAAAACTATCCAAACATCATGAATTGATAACAGTCACTTTTACATTGTTACATTCAAACATAAATCAATTATTGTCAAAATCAATTATGCCCACCGTAGAACAAAACACACACTAAGAAGAAGTCTGATAAGAGGAAGAGCGTTGGGGGCATCTTCTAAAAATGGGAAGCCCCGTTTTATCATAGGTGGGAGGGGACTTCGGAGTTGGAAGGAGGCGAGGAAGATTTCTGGCCGGTGGATTTTTTACTTCTAAAGTGAAATTTTTTGGCGGTGGATCTGAATTGTGAGTCCCAAGGGAATATATTGTTTATATTTTTTTTTACACAAAGCTTATATATTATTTATACATTAAGTATATATAGTGTATAAGAATATATATGTAATGTATAATAATGTATAAAAATGTATATGTAAAGTTATAAAAAAAGTTAGAGCAATTTATATATAGCTATACAATACATATGTATTATCTATACACCGATGATACAGTGAACAACTTACATAATTGTAAACTAGATGTATGGGCTGTATATATGTGTTATTTCCCTTTTTTACATATGAATCCAATTAGACAAGGACCAACTAGACAGACACTTTATGTAGTCCGAAACCTAAATGACCCCAAAAAAGTCAAAAGTGACCAAAATACCTCATAAAAAATAAGTTTTCAAAATATCTTTTACGCAACTTTTTTGTGCGCAATACAAAAAGAAGTTAACGTCCCCCTTTACATCCGTTACCCAAACTTAAAAAAGAAACAAATAACTTTTAAAAAAAACTTGCATAATGCAACAAATATGTGGCAATATGAGACTCAAATTTTTCTAAACTCAGTGAATGCTTAGAAAATAGGATTAAGGCATCAACTTAGGTATTAATATAGATTTGTCATGTCTATTTGAGTTGCATCATTAATAAGCTAAGTTTTATACTTTTTATTGTCTTAGAAAATGATTATAATTTTTTTTTTAAGTATGATATCTAAATTGATACGAGGAAATTTTTTTCCGTAAGCATAAGCTAAAATAATATCCCCTTGTATTAATTTAAGTGTCTTGCTTTTTTTCTAGAAAATAATTATAATAATTTTTAAGACAACCAAAATTATAAGACTTATCTTATTCATACGAAAAATAATATATCATTCATATCAATTTTAGTGTCTTGCTTTTCCTTTTAGAAAATAATTATAATCATTTTATAAAACAACTGAAGATATAAGATTCAGAAAATAATTATAATCAAGTTCTATGACAACCAAAAACATAACATTTAGCTTATGCTTAGAAGAAAAAAAAAATCCCCTTTGTAATAATTTAAGTGTGTTATTTTTTTTATATAGAAAATAATTATAATTATCTTTTAAAATATCCAAACATACAAGTTTTAGCTTATGCTTAAGAAAATAATACATCGATTTAAGTGTCTTATATTTCTTTTCAGAAAATAGTTATAATTATTTTCTAAGACAACAAAAAATATAAGACATAGCTTATGTTTATGAAAAATAATATCCCCCGTACTAATTTAAGTGTATTACTTTTTTTAAATAATTATAATTAATTTTAAGGCAACCAAAAAGATAATATTTAGAAAATAATTAATAATCATTTTCTAAGACAACAAATATATAATACTTAGGCTTATGTTTAGGAAAAATAATATCCATTTCTTATCAATTTAAGTGTCTTATAATTATAATTATAATATTTTTTAACACAACAAAAAATATAAGATTTAGCTTATGCGTAAGAATAATAATATCTCATTCGTATCAATTTAATGTCTTGCTTTTAAAAATAATAATTTAATCATTTAAAAAATCAAAGATATAAGATTTAGCAAATAACACTTAGCTTATAATTAGAAAAAATAATATGCCCTCCGTATTAATTTAAGTGTCTACCTTTTTATATAAAAAACAATTATAATTATTTTTTAAGATAACCAAACATAAAAGTTTTATCTTATGCTTAATAAAATAATATCATCTCCCTATTAATTTAAGTGTCTTACATTTCTTTCGAAAAAATAATTATAAATATTTTCTAAGACAACAAAAAGTATAAGACTTAACTTATTCTAACGAAAAATAATATATCCTAAGTATCAATTTGATTGTCTTACCTTCTTTTATAGATAGTAATTATAATTACTTAATAAGACAACCAAAAATATAAGATAATATCCACTCCGTATCAATTTAAGTGCCTTACTTACTTTTAGAAAATAATTATAATTTTTTAAAAAACTAATTAACATGAATGTAACGACAAAAGTATTCTCAAAATGTTAATCGACTTTTATGCCCTTTGAAAACTAAAAATTTCTTTAAAAAGGTATTTCAATATTGGATAAAACTGTAACATTTAAAACTTTAACTAATATCTAATATCTAATATCTAATATCTAATATCTAATATCTAATATCAAAGTCAGCATAAGTTCTGCGACTAAAACTTTAACTAATATCATAATCAATGATTCATGCAACGTCCTTTTCTTTTTTCATGGCTAAAAGTCCAATCCTTAAACATTCACCAACTGTAGAAAATTTTGACTCTGCATATTGCGCACATATTTGTTGCGTTATGCAAGTCTTTTTTTTTAGTTTTTTGTTTCTTTTTAAGTTCGGGTAACGTAGGTTAACGGGGGACGTTAACTCATTTTTTATATTGCGCACAAAAAAGTTGCATAAAAAATATTTTGGTAACTTATTTTTTTTAGGGAAAAGGTGCAAATATACCCCTCAACTTTGCGATTTAAAGTAGATATACCTCTCATTAAAAAAATAGTGGATATATACTCCGCCATTATAAAATGGTGCAAATATACCCTTTCTACTGACATAATTTTTAAAAAAATATCATTTAGTTTATTTTTTGTTAAGAGTGTCAAAAAATGGGAACATGGACTCCTTATATGGACTTGGACAATCCTCACCCTACAAGCTAACTTTTGGGGTTGAGTTAGTCCCAAAATCCATTATTTATATGGTATCAGAGCCAAACCCGTCTCAATTCATTGTTTTCGATGTTGGACCCCCTCTTATATTGTCCACGCTCCAAATGTCCAGCCCTGGCGTGAGGCAGGGTGTTTAGTTCTCCCACATCGGTGTGATAAGTAGTCATTGATCTCCTTATATAGCTTGGGCAATCCTCCTCCCTTTGAGCTAGCTTTTGGGGTTGAGTTAGGCCAAAGATCCATTCTTTACATGGTATCATAGACATACTTATTCCAATTCTTTATTCACCGATGCTGGGTCCCTAAAATATATTGTCCACGCTCCAGTTAACGAGGTTTAGGCGTGCGGAGAGTGTTAAGAGTCCCACCTCGGAAATGGAATGGGAACATAGACTCCTTATATAGACTTGGACAATCCTCACCCTACAAGCTAGCTTTTGGGGTTGAGTTAGGCCCAAGATCAATTTTTACAGTTTTGAATTAAAAAAAATGTTACGGGCCTTTAAAAAAAGTCTACCCATTTTTTTTAGTAAACATATTTTTCTAAAGCCACATAGTAATTATTTTTCTGGTGAGTCGGGTCTGGTTCGTTTAAAAAGATGGGTAGACTTATTTCTTTTAAAGCCACGCATATATTTTTTTAAATAAATCAGATCCAATCCATCAGAAAAAAATTATCATGCGCTTTAAAAAGATATGTCTACTAAAAAATGGGTAGACTTTTTTTAAAGCGGCGAGACACTTTTTTTAATTAAAAAATAAGCTATATCTGCTCTAAATCACAAAATTAAGGGATATATACACTTTTGAAAAATGGAATATTTGCACCATTTGTGTAACGGCAGGGGTATATTTGCACCATTTTATAACGGCAGATGTATATATTCATCACTTTTTTAATGATGGGTATATCTGATCTAAATCACAAAATTAAGGGATATATTTACCCTCTTTTTATGAGATATTTTGGTCACTTTTGACTTTTTAGGAGTTATTTGTGTTCCTGACTCCACTCTATGTCATTATCCGCAACAAAACTTTTGCAATATAGCATATACACATACATTGCATATTATTGCATGTTGTTAATTTTCCACTTACAATTAATAGATTATTTTTTTGTCAAATATTTAAATAATGTTATGACATTATATGTATAAATATTAATCTTTTTGTCAACATCCGGCCCATAATGTTCTTACAAAATTATGTTCTTTTTATATTTATATTTAATTAAATTATTATTAATTTAAGAATATATACAATTATTCTTACAATATTATTTATAAATATGTGCTTAATTAATATTTTTTCAAGAAATCTTAAATACATAATTTAATATATCATTTATTAAGGCACATATTTGTCAAGTATTACAATTTATTTTAAAACTAATTTAACTGTATAATTACACACGTGCAATCAAATAATATGCTTGTAATTACACGATAATTACATTATGACAAACAAACAAGTCGTCACAATTACTATACTATGTAATTACTAGGATGTGTAATTACTACCCTGATAATTATACCAATTTCAATTAACAGGTGGCTTTTCAAACCTATCCTAAGTATCATTCATATGCCTAGACCTCAGTCTCTTGAGTGAATGATAAACTGGTGTTCCATTATTAAACAAATTGGAAAGACTAAAAAAAGTCAATTTCATGCACTAAATCCCGCTATGCGCAGAGTTCGGAAAAGAATCGGATCACAAGGGTCTGTTGTACACAGTTTTATCTTGTATTTCTGCTAAAAGCTATTAAAATGAAAAGACTACTTACCCGTTTATTTGCAAAAAGTAACTAACCAAAGACACATAACTAGATGAAAAAATAAAATAAACATGAAAAAATAGCAAGTGTTGCAAGTCTTGAGATTGCTTATAAACATTTTTGTTAACATAATCCGCTATAATTCAACCTTTTGTCATTTCGATTGGAAGGAAAACAAACAAAAAGGTCGTCCACAAATCTTGGGCCCTCATTTGAGTGTTTGATGTAAAAACTGTATATGTTTTTTCATTTTTCATATTTTTTCCACGAGCTTCCTCTTTGTTATCACATGTCTATTCAAGATTTCTTTTCTATATTTTTGATTTTTCAATTGATATTTATATTAAAGTTTGACTATATTCAGATTTGATAAAATTTATTTGTGAAGCTTGGTTACTCAAACCCACATAATTCTTTTTCTTGCTTGACTTAAAATTGGGAACTTTTAAGACTTCTCTACATAATTAAAAATATAATTTCCTTTTTTGTCCTATTTGAAATTTCTTCTCTTTTACACAAAACTCATAAAATCAAACAAATCTTTCTAAAATCCCAACTCATCTAACTTCAAGGGTTTTCAAGAACCAACACAAAAATGGCAACTTCTTCCACTTCTCTTGGACCCAATTCAATATTATCTCCATTTATAGACCGTTCAAGAACCTTAAACCCAGTTTCCTTTCGAACCCACTTTGGAAATCATCCAACTAACAAACCCTTTTCAAGGGGCATGCTCGGAGTAGCTAAATTTGGGTTGGGTCAGGATCCGTTTCCTGACCCGGAAAATGCAGAGATGATTTTTAAGGACTTGTTTGCTCGGGCTGAAGGGTTGTTGTATACAGTTGCTGATGCTTCTGTTTCGGGTACTGCTGATACTGTTGTTGTTGATGCTACTGAAAGTGCTAAACAGAATAGTGATTGGCTTTCTGGTATTACTAATGGAATGGAGTCTGTTTTGAAGGTTTGTTTAATGTTGAAGTTTTGTGTTTTACTATGTTATGATGCTCCTTTTGTTGTTCTTTTTTTCTTTCTTTCTTTGTGAGTTGTAACTTTGATAGGTGTTAGAAATTTCAGTTGGCTTAATTTATTCTAGAAATTTATATGTTTTCAAGGAAAAACGATGACATAGTTGCTAAAAGCTATACTATGAGGGTGGGGGTTGGTTAGCCCTATTAGTGAAAACTAGTGTATTGACTATTGGAACTAAGGGTGTGTTCCATACAAGGAAAATGTTTTTTCTGGAAAATAAGTGAGTTTCTTATTTTCTTTTGTGTTCGGTATGCAAGGAAAAATATTATCCTAAAAGCATTTGTATATAATTAATGACAAATATCATGGGAGGTTGGGATGAGGTGTGTTGGAGGGTGGGGAAGGGCACAATCAATGGGGAATGACACTTGTGGAACTTGTTTTTTCTACTTTCACTAGGAAAAATATTTTCCAAAAATTTTGACCAACCGAACATGGAAAAATTGGAAAAAAAAAATATTTTCCTCCTTACCGTACACACCCTAAGACTTGGTTGTTATTGTCACACTGTTTTTGAAGGAGCCCTCTTGGGGATAAATGTAAGTTTTAGAGAAACTCTAATAGTGTTGGAATGAAATGAACTCAAGTAGAGCTGAACGAATACCAAAGATTCATATAGCCTACTCCAACTATTTTGGGATTGATGTGTTGTTGATTGATTGATTTATGAATTTTGTATTGAAGTTAGGTGTTTGGTTGCAATTTTTATGGAAGGATGTAATTGTTCTTCAAAACATAATGTTTAGCGGTTAAGAATTGTGTATATGGCTATTTTGCTATTCATCTTCAAAGAGTAACAACAATAACAACATACCCAGTGAAAATCCCACACTGTGGGGGTCTGGGGAGGGTAGAGTGTACACAGACCTTACCTCCATCTTGGTAGGTAGATCAGCTGTTTCCGGGAGACCCTCGGCTCAAGACAAAGCATAATCACAAGCAAGACAATCAAAACAAAGTAAGAGTAAAGCAAGAGAAATGGTCAGACTCAGATAAGGAATTAAAGCAGTATACTATGCATTCGAACAAAAGGGAGCGGTAGCTAACACAACTAAATAAGCTAAACAAAATACATTAAATAACACATAGCAGTAGAAATCAAACTACAGTGGATTATAAAGCAATAATATGCCTAAGTGTAGGCTAATTGGGCCTACAGTAATAACACTACAACTATCAATTTGTAAGCATAAGTAGGACTACACTCGAGTACCTACTACTCTTCTACCCTAATCCGTGTCTTCCACAACCCCCTATCTAAGGTCATGTCCTCAGTAAGTTGCACCTGCGCCATATCCCGTTTAATCACCTCTCCCCAATACTTCTTCGGCCTATGTCTACCCCTTCTGAACCCGTCCATAGCCAACATCTCACACCTCCGCACTGGGGCATCTGTGTCTCTCATCTTTAAAGAGTAAGGTTGTTAAAGTTGGTTGCTTTATTTGGTATCCGGAACTTATCCGGTTTATTAGTTGCTTCATTTGGTGGTATGATTGGGATGAGAGGATGAAGTAAGAAAAATGGTTCATGCCTCTATCAAATGGAAAGAGAAAGCTTGGTTAGTCAAACTTTTTTAAAAATATTTTCTCTAGGAAACAAGTTCTTTAAAAATGACCTCCCTAGTGCTACTAGGAAAAACAAGTCTCACAAGTGGCATTACTCACTAATTGTGTCTGCCCCACCCTGCCCATACCAACTACCCCACACCTTACCCCCCAACTCCATAGTATTTGCCTAGATTATATGCAAGTAGTTTTTGGACAATATTTTCTGCTTACATACCAAACACAAGAAAATAAGTAGAAACCACTTATTTTCCAAGAGAACATTTTCCTTATACCAAACACACCCTAAATGTCACATCCTTCTTCTCAGTGTTGGAAAGGTAGCATAATTATATCCAACTCTAATATATGGGCTGTTCCAAAGCTTAATTCTATCTCCTGCTTCTGACTCTCACTCATGTTACACGCATTAAAGAAAAAGGAAAGACAGGAAACGATTAAGAAAGTGTTGTGTTATGTACAGGTTTTGAAGGATGGGCTCTCAACTTTACATGTGCCATATTCTTACGGTTTTGCAATCATTCTACTAACAATACTAGTAAAAGCTGCAACTTTTCCTCTAACCAAAAAACAGGTCAGTCGTTTACTTCATGTTTTCTCTTTACAATATTTCTGTGTAGCGGATAGTATTTTGGAGGAAGTTAATTGAGCTGTACAAAGTACAAATCATATTCTTGCTTATGATGGCTTACTATCGTCTAAGAATCATTCTTAGGTAGAATCAGCAATGGCTATGCGATCTATGGCACCACAAATAAAGGCTATTCAGGAGCGATATGCTGGAGACCAGGTTAATTTGAACCCAGGCTTCACATATTTTTCACCTTTAGCCAGTAGAGTATTACTGGAGGATGTACATACTTAAATTACCCTGTGGCATTTTCTTATATTTGTCCGGTGTGTAATCTTTTTCTTCAACTACTTTAACTTCTTATACATCTATTTCCAGGAGAGGATTCAACTTGAAACTGCTCGACTTTATAAATTAGCTGGCATAAATCCACTGGCAGGTCTCATATGTACTTTCTTTTTCAATCCCAAAGCTTTTTATGGTTGACAATTTTGGTTGTTCATCCTTACACACCATACATATATGTATATTGGTCTGACAATTTAGATATTGTTGGAGTTCAGTAATTGTTGTTATCTTTTAATCATTTCAATCATCTACCTCCAGGATGCCTGCCGACCCTTGCCACTATACCTATATGGATTGGACTTTACAGAGCCCTCTCAAATGTAGCAAATGAGGTAAAACTGCTATGTTTCTACTTGTGCACCCATTCTCTCTGAAGGCTTTTGCACTTGAATAACACTTGCTAAAAAAGGAGGCAGTTTTGGTTCTCAAATGAGAGGCAATTTTTTTTTTTTGACAAGTGTAAAGTGTACTACCGCTGCTGGCAATTTCACCCTTTTATATACTTTAGTAAGCTCTTTAGATTTCTATAGTTTCATTCAAGCATCTCTAACACTTAATTTTTCACTATTCTTTTTATTACATCAAGGGACTTTTGACAGAAGGCTTCTTCTGGATACCCTCGCTAGCTGGTCCAACAACAATTGCTGCCCGACAAACTGGAAGTGGCACCTCTTGGCTTTTTCCTTTTGTAGTGAGTCATAATCTGCTGTCCAGCCTTTCCTCATTTCTCTCGTTCATTCTTTCTTTTCCTTTGTTTTCTTTTTGGGGTGGGGTTGAATTTTAGCTTGAAAACTTCATGGACATTTTAGTGATGTAGCATCGCATCTTTTGTTATTTAACTTGTCTTTTCTGTTTCATTCTCTTTTGGGTTATGGTGTCTGCAATATAAGCATGTGTTTCATTATGCTTTATGGCTCTCCTATGCTCTATTGATCTTTTAGATGCATATAGAATACGATTTTCTCTAGGGTGTGACTCAACACATCAGATTTTGTTCCTTCTACTAGCTAAAAAGGTGGCAATGTCTTATTTGAATAACTCAGCAAGTGAGGCTGTGTCTGATTAAAGAAGCATACTGCATAAGAAGGATGAAGTTTGTATTAATAAAATAATCTGGAACGACCAAATCTTGCAATTCAGTTTATTAGTTGATGCATGTTGCCATATTTCTTAGTTGATTCCCCTTGAAGAATGCGTTAGAACTGATTCTTATTGTTGGGTTTTGCAGGATGGTCATCCTCCGCTTGGTTGGTCTGATACTTTTGCATATCTTGTCTTGCCTGTACTGTTAGTTATTTCCCAGTACGTCTCTATTCAAATCATGCAACCATCTCAACAGGTTGGTCAACGAAATCTTTTCCAGTCTCCTTTTATGCAGGACAAAAGAGATTCCCCCTCTCTTTCTGCATTTACGATGATTTCCTTTAATTCTATTGCTTTCTATCTCATGTTGTTAGTCTGATGTTGTTTGGTTAGTCTGGGTTACCTATACTGAACATGGTAAATGTACCATCTTGTACCCTGTATTCACGTATTCAATTCCAGCTGTCAGTACATGGTTCATTTACCATCTTGTACCCTGTCTCAACCATTGCAATATTGCATTCAATTCAGTTGTTAATCTGTAAATGACTATGCTCGTACGTGGAGTCAGGTTCCTGTATGTCCCCCTCTAACTGGATACTGAATTTGGTGGTTTTTGCAAAGTGAATTCTCTGGTTATCTTATTCATTCCGACTCTCGATTCTTTTCAATCTGTTGGTCAGTTCGTAGTTGATTAATCTGTCACTAAGAAGTGAATTTGACTTTATAGAATTTATCTTCTAAATCATTTTCATTTTTTGGTTCTTTTTTCCTGTTTAGTTTTTTCTAATCCTTTATTTATTAATTTCCAGAGTGATGATCCAAGTGTGAAGAACTCTCAAGCAATAACTAAGTTTCTCCCTCTAATGCTTGGTTACTTTTCACTGTCAGTTCCATCTGGTCTGAGCCTATATTGGTATGCATTTCTCAGTTACTTGTTCAGAAACAACAGTTTTTTCTATCCTTTTATACTCTTAGGGGTCGTTTGGTAGGGTCTATGAGCATATGGTGTGTTAGTAATGCAGAGATTAGTTATGTTGAGATCTTATCCACTGTTTGGTGTGGTGTATTAAAAACTACTCCCTTTGTGGCACCATTTGACCAAGTAGAGTTTAAAAAATAAGGGAAGACCTTGTTATGTTTACCAAATTGTCCTTACTTTAGTGCCTACTTTTGTTGACTTTTCTTCAAAATAAGTACATCTTTAAAATTAAGTGGGACCCAATAGCGTAAAATAAAGTTGGTGTCATCAAGTAGTTGTCAAATAAGGAAATGTGACATTCATATTAGGACGGACTAAAAAGGAAATGGTGCCACATAAATTGGGACGGAAGGAGTAACATGATTGCATAATTTCTAAAACAATTATTTGTTTACAAAAATATCCTCCAGATTCTTTAATTTTGAGAGACTTCAAGGGAATTTTTGTCTTTAACCATGTGTATGCATGTATTAATAGTCTTGGTATTGCTAATACCATGGATTACTATGTATTAGTTATACATAGGATAATACCAAATAGGGTGTGTATTAGTTATACATAGATTGAAAAAGTGTACCAACCAAGGGATTAGTAATACCAAAGCTAATACATGCATTATTTTCTCAAAGACTTCCTACCAGACGACCCCTTAAAGTCTTAATTATCCATTTATTGAGCACTATTTTTCTCCTATGGTCAATAATCTCTCAGTAATGTTTTACCATCTTATGCAGGTTCACAAACAACATACTTAGCACTGCTCAACAAGTATGGCTTCAGAAGTTTGGGGGTGCAAAACTTCCGTCCCTTAAATTAAGTGATGATACTTCTAGGAAAGAGAAACCCGGGGGTGCAAAAATTCCAACCCTGAAATTAAGTGATGATAGGAAAGAGCTACCTCAAATTCAGAAATCAGTCTCTGACGCAACAATAACTAAAAAGAAAGACGAGAATCCTACTTCAGATAGGCCCCGCCAGGGTGAAAGGTTAGAAACATTTCTAGACCTTGTTTGGAGGTGAAAAGTTTGTGGTTAGTACTTTATTGTTAATATTTTTTTCAGGTTTAAACAGTTGAAGGAACAAGAAGCAAGAAAACGGCAACAGGAGGAGGAGAAGAGGAGAGAAGAGATAGCAGCTAATACGAAAGAAGACATGTCAGTTGAGATAGAAAATAGGATTGGAACTGACTCTATTAATGGTGATTCTAATGCTTCCACTTTTGAAAATTATCGTATTGTAAATGGTGATAGTGCATCTTCGGAAGTGAAGGAAGATGAAAGAATTCAGACTGGTGAAATTTCAGATGATCACAACCATGGAGAAGATCAGCAAGTTTCTGACGAAAGAAAGAAGGTAAAGTTAGCTTCTTTTGGTTCAAAGCCGAATTTCAGTATTTGTGGACAGATATCACTTGCATCAAAAGGTCGTTGATATTGTCATTTGCGATTCACCCAAATCTTTAGGGTCTCGTTCGCTTCTATTTTTCTCTGCTGAGAAGTCAAATTTTGAAAGTAATATTTACTTGTGCGCGACTGAATATAAGACTACAATATTGTTACTTGATCAAGTCCTAATTATAGATTTCCATTCCCACTTTCAGGGCGAAACTGTTACTTCTACCAGAGCTACAGATAACAACAAACTTCCACTTGAGGATGCACAATAAGACAGAAGCGAGTAAGCAACTTAAACAAAATGCTATACATTTTGCACGTAACGTGAGGCTACTTGAGTCTAGCTGAAGTGCATCAGAAACCTGATGCAAATATTGGATTCACGAGGTTTGGAGGACCAGGTTCGGACAAAATTTTACATTTGGAGGCTTCAGAGTTGTAAATTATGATGTTCAAGAGAACGAGGAATGACAAATGCTACTGATTCTTTTACGAGCATAGTTGGATAAGTAGTGTAAAGAATCTGCTTTAGTAGCTCAAAGAGTAGCGTCATAGGTTTGATAGTAATATACTTGGCATACACAAATGGAGTAGAATTGTTGTAGAACAGTGCTATATTTTTGTCAAATTTGTATCTCATGTGTCGGGGCGCTTTTATCTTGTTTGAAGTAATTATTGGAACCTAGAAATTGATAAGTGATATGAGGAACTTTCTGCATCTAATATACAACTTGAATTATTTTTTTGGATATCCAAAGTCCACTGATCCAATTGTATTACTCATGTTTTTATTACTATAAACAGAGTTGTCAGATAGCTTATGGTTCCAAAATTTGGGCTATGAAGAAAAACTGGTTTATGAAAATCCTTTTGGGATATCAGTAAATGTAACTCTTAACATATCATGACTTGGCGTGTACGTAAAAGCATAGTGCTGGTACCCAACGCATATTCTCATTGTTCCTCATAATACATGTTCGTGTCAATTATATTCACTACGTATTCAAAAAGTCTGAACTATATACATTGTATTTTTTTTATGCATAACTTGAACTCATATTTTAATTATATCAGTACAACGAGTCAATGATTGCCCCCCTATGTTCCCTTAAACATGTGCACAAGCATATGTATGCACACATTTTAAACTTGATTTGTGATCCAAGTATTTGATTAAATGACTTTCAGGACCATGAGATTGCGTAATTAAAGTCCAAAAACAAGATGCTCTTCTTTGGAGTAGTGTTCCATTAATAATTATAATAGACAATTTTGTATATGTATAACGACTGGTTGAGAATAAAAAGAAAAGGTTCCATTTCTAAAGATACTTTTGAGGGTAGGACAGAAAAGCTTGCATTTTAAAGATACTTTTGAGGCTCGTATAGAAATCTATCAGTGAGTTGTTATTCAATTATCGTATATGAAGATCGATTTGATATCAAAGAACTAGTATTACTCATGAAATTAAGCCAATGAGCGACTTAACTATCCTACCATTTTAACGGGGTATTCTATTCCTTCGAACGAACGTGCACAACTTCTATTTGTGTATACTTGTTTGACACATTTCCAATAAAAATACCTACGGTGGCCCTTGCTTTAACTTGTGGGACAAGGGTATAAATCAAGAATTGTTTTACTTTTACGTAATTACACAACGTGAAGTTGAAGGACAACACGCAAGCTGATTTATTTTTGAACCCCTAAGGGATTGCTTTGCAATTTCGCAAATTGGTTGGAAACATTAATTAGTCATTACAAGTAGTAATTAAATTAAGATAAATGATTACGTAAGCTAATTTCACGTCCTTAATTATTTTGATAACATTATTTTTTTAAAAAAGGAGAAAAACCTAGCCGCGTGTTTGTGTGTTTCACAATCTCCAGCATCTCAAATTGATGTTTTCAACATTCTGTACCTGGTTTTATCAGCTGGAAAATGTTATATTTTTGTTCATGTTCTTATTGCTTAGACTTACGGTAGCCCAATTATGTACTTAATTATTTTGCAATTAAGATTAGCAATCTAATCTTTTAAACTTTATATTATTTTTGTTTTTCAAATCAAGGATTATTTGGAATTATTGGATCACAATATCTAACACTTCAGATTATATTCTTATAATAGCTGTAGAAGTACATAGCAGATAGAGTAGAACTGCACACTTTTCTTGTCTGAAAAATGAATATAGACAGAGGAAAAAAAAAAGCAGAAAAAATTGGGCGAAAAGGGAGGCTTTGCTCTTTAACTATCAGAGCCAGGTTTCGATCCTGGGACCTGTGGGTTATGGGCCCACCACGCTTCCGCTGCGCCACTCTGATGTTGTTGTTGATGAAAATCACAAAAGCATAATCAACCATGACTATTATTCCTTCGTTGATAACTTCAGGGGATCAAAGTGCCACATTTACAAACATTGAGGGTCGTAGGTAAATTTTCTGGGTTAAGGAACTAGTATCCTTTATCTTGGGTTGAATAAATATGCTAACCCTTTAACCAGTTTTTAAATATGAGATGACCATGGAACCTCTAATTGATTATTTAGAGGTTCTTTTTAAGAATGATGCTGCCCAAATTTCTCCACTTCTCATGTACTCTATAATGCAGCATGACGGTCCCGGAGCATAGCTGAATGACAAAGGAGGGGAATTTGGGCATAGCTGAATAGCAAAGGAGGGGAACTTAAAATTCAGCTGGAGGCCTGCAGCGTGGGTTCGAACCCTGATGAGAGTAATTTGCTCTCTTCTGGGGTAGGACCTTGTAGGTGATATCAGTTGCTCTGTTCTCAAACTCTGGTTATTCAGGCACATCCTGCGGCATGACATAAAAAGAGCTAAAAGAAAACATTAAAAGCTTTATTATTCCCTCAATCTCAAATTATTTGTCGTGCTAACTAAGAATAGTTATTCAAATTATTTGTCGTTTTAGAAGTTTAAGACATAATTAATTATATTTTCTATATTTTACCCTTTGTCATTAATGAAGATGACACATAAATAGAGTAAATATTTAATGGAAAAAGATTATAACTTAGACACAAATAAGGGTAAAATTGGTCAAATATCCCTCCCAATTAATATTCTTAAGAGGTGTGTAAATAAGAAAAACAACAAATAATTTGAGACGGAGGGAGTGCGTACATTTTTATCCATTTGCCAACAATCAAACATGTTTAAATGGTTCACTCGCATAATCTAAATCAATAATATTACAATTTCAACTTCTTTTATGTTTTATTTAATATCAAAGAAGGGAAAAAGAGCTAGTGATTTGTTAGCTAATTCAATATGGTTTTTCATAAATAGGAGAGAAAATTATTGCTTCAAACTTCAAAGTAGAATACATTTCTAATTTTTTTTTCGGTTTTCCGTCCGTTATCTGATACTTGCTTTAGGACATCAATTAATCTGAACAATTTGTTCCGAGTAAGGCCCATCTAGCAACTCATTTGTGCAATTATCAACGAATATATATTAGTGAATATTAGAATATATTCATCATATATTTTGTAATTATTAGTGTTGTATAATTATGGTAGATATATGATCCTTATTGTATTAGAATTCCACAATGTACACAATATATATATATTTGTATTAATAAGAAAGACTCCCCAAGGAAATTAATACAATCTTACATGGTATCAAGAGCCAAACCCTAAAAACACCAAACTTTTTCTTTTTCTCTTTTCTCGGTCCAGCCGCCGCCCCCTACTTCCCTCGGCCAGCGACCCACCCACAACTGAAACTCATATTTTTTTCTCTCGTCTTTCCCGTGTTCCCATTTGTGTTTCCATGTCTACTCCCACCTCCACTAAGGCTGCCACCTCCTCCTCCACAATCGTCATAGACAACCCCCCTGCTCCCTCCTCCTCCTCCATCGTCATAGACAACCCCTCTGCTCCCTCCTCCACTTCTTCTTTCCATCCGGCGTTCACTGTCACGAACATCAAGAATTTCATTCCCTTAATTCTTGATCAAGAAGATGGCCAATATCCGGGTTGAACTCTTTCACATTTACGCATGTGCGTATAACGTGCTTGACCATATTGATGACTATATTCCTCGCCCTCTAGATGTTGTTGACTCGACGTGGCGTCGTTTTGACGCTATTGTGAAACAGTGGATTTATGGCACCATCTTTAAAGACTTGCTTCATACAATCATGAATACGGGTGCCTCGGCTCGTGAGTTATGGGTATGTTTGGAGGAAATATTTTCGGATAACAAACATACTCGTGCCGTGTATTTGGAGGAAAAGTTCAATAATACACGTCTCGAGAATTTTGTCAACATGTCCGAGTATTGTAAACAATTGAAACTAGTTGCAGACCAATTATCCAACATGGGGACACCCGTTTCCAAAACCAAGATGGTCTTAAAATATGTTGATGGCTTACCGAAGGGTGAATACGATACTCTCGCGACTATAATTCAATAAGCCGAACTACCGAGTTTCAACAGGGCACACTCACAATTACTTTTGGAGGAAATCCGACGTGCCAAACAGGATGAACACAATCAAAAGGTGTTAGCGGTTGAAATTCGGTGACAAACGCCGCCCCCACCACCTATCCGCCACCGCCGGACAACCAACAACCGCGGGACAGCCGCAGTGATGGCAGAGGCCGCGGTAACGGTAAAGGAGGAAAAGGCCGCGACAGAGGAGGAAAGGTCCAGCAGCAGTTCCAGGCCCCTACCTAAAATTTTCAGTGGGCCGAACAAGCAGATTGGTCCAGATCGGGAAATTGGGCCTCACCCCCTGCCCGTTACCCTCAGTTGCAACCCAATACCCTCAGGTCTGGCATCCTGGGCTCGGCACCAGGCCCACGCCAGGCATACCCGATGCCACAACAGGCTCACGCTAGGAGTACCCGACGCCACAACAGGCTCACGACAGGCGTACTCGACGCCACGCCAAGCTCACGCCAAGCGTACCCGATGCCACAACAGGCCTATTTGGTCTCGGACCAGCAGCAACCAAATAGACACGGCCTGGCCCCTACTGATTTGGGCCAGGTCTTCAGCACATTAAACATTCAGCAGTCCGATGAAAATTGGTACATGGGTACAAGAGTCACATCTCATCTCACCCGCTCTTCAAGTAATCTCTCCAAATTGTATCGATTAAAGTATCATCAATTTATTATGTTTGGCAATAGTCACCGCATTCCAATTGAAGGTTATGGTACCACCCACACAAAACCACCTCATCCGCCCTTCTCCTTAAACAATGTCCTCTATGCCCCTAACATCATTAAAAACTTAATATCTGTTAGGAAATTTGCTCGTAATAATTCTGTATCTGTTGAGTTTGACCCTTTAGTTTCTCTGTGAAGGATCTACTTACGGGGACACCTCTTACGCGATGCAATAGTGTGGGGGACCTCTATTCTTTCTCATCATCTTCAGTTGTCAGAACCCGATCACCTACCTCTCTTGATACAATCTCTCCGTTAATTTGACACAATATACTTGGACACCAGGAGCTCATGTTTTTAATTTTCTTAGAAGCAATAATGTTATTCGATGTAATAATGGGACACTTACCCAAAATTCTTTTTCTTTCCCGTTAGGCAAACATCTTCGCTTTCCTTTTAAGTCATCTTTAAGTGTTACATTTTCTCCATTTGATATTGTTCATGTAGATTTATGGACATCTCCTGTTACTAGCTCACTGGATCATAAATTTTATCTTGTGTTATTGGATGACTTTTCTCACTTTATCTGGGTTTATCCACTAAAATTCAAGTTTGAAGTTTTTGCCAAGTTTCTTGAGTTTCGTAATTTTATCAAATCACAATTTGAAAAAGCTATAAAATCATTCTAATGTGATAATGATCGTGAGTTTAATAATTCCACATTTCATAACTTTTGCACCAATAATGGCATGTTGTTCCATTTTTCGTGTCCCCACACCTCCCCCCAAAATGGAAAAGCTGAACGAATCATCCGCACTATCAATAACATAGTTCGTACCATCCTTTTTCATGCCTTCCTCCCCAATCATTTTGGGTCTATGCAGTCAAAATGGTAGAATACATTACCTACCAGTACTCTTCACAACAAAACCCCTATCAAAATTCTCTACCGTCGGATCCCCTCCTATGATCTCCTTCGAATTTTCGGTTGCCTTTGCTACCCAAACATTGCCTCCACTGCCCCTCATAAATTAGCACCTCATACTACTCCATATGTCTTCATAGGTTTCTCGTTTAATCATAGGGGATATATGTGCTTTGACTTGTCTTCCAGTAAAATTCTCATGTCTCGCAATGTCACGTTTAATAAAGCAATCTTCCAGTTTGCAAACATCCAAAAATTCTAAAACATGGATTACACATTTCTAGACGAGGTCAAAGTCTCCCCCGTAGTCAGCACCCTCCTCCGCCGTGATGTTACTGTTCCATCACGGTCGACAACCACTATTCTGTCCTACCAAATTTTGACACTGACATCCGTGCCCCATCGCCGGCTACAATCCATTCCGTCACTGCCTCACCCACACCCTGGCCAGACAAGCCGACATTCACCCGGTACTATCTCCCACCAACCACCGTCCTGAGTCAGATCTTAGACCACCCCCAAACCCACCGTCCTTCCACCGTCAAACCCTTAACCCTACATCGTTCTTAGTCAAAACAACAACCTAGAACCAGTCACCAACATCGCCTGAAATCCACAACCTGTCACCGACATCGACCCCCCCATAAATCCGGTATCCCAGTCCTTGCCCTCACTCGAGACCTAACATGCACAAAACTCCTCTGCCCAACCTGCCCTATCCCCACGCACCATATGGAAACCCGTGGCCAACACAGGATTTTCAAACCCAGCGTCCATTTTAACCTATCCACACAAATCATATCCCCAATTCTCAAAAATCCAAAATTATCCAAACTAGACCCGAATTGGAATGCATCCATACATGAGGAATTCTATGCTTTAACGAAACAACACACTTGAGATTTGGTTCCTAGATCGGATGAGGTGAATGTGATCCGATGCATATGGCTATTTCGTCACAAATTCAGAGACAATGGTGACCTCGAGAGATATAAGGCGAGACTTGTGGCTAATTGTACTAATTAGCATGAGGGTATTGATTGTGGTGAGATGTTCAGTCCGGTTGTTCACACAGTTCTGAGCATTGCTATGGGTAAGCATTGGTCGATTCATCATCTTTATGTAAAGAATGCATTCTTATATGGGGACTTGAAATAAACTGTGTACATGCACCAGCCTCCAGGCTTTGTCTATCTGGAGGCCCCTCATTATGTCTGCCGTCTTCCTAAGTCACTTTATGGTTTGAAACAGGCCCCTAGAGCGTGGTATGAACGATTTGCTAATTACATTATGCAGATTGGGTTTGTATGCATCAAGTGTGATAATTCTCTCTTTATTTTTCATCGAGGTAGTAACATTTCTTATTTGTTGTTATAGGTATTTAACTTTATATTTTTCATTTAATTTTTAATGAGAAACTTTTATAATCACATAAATATTATGACATGTTTAAAATTACAAATTTAAATTTCTTATAACCACCATGAGTACTTATTTTAAGGTTGTATATGCATTCACATACAAATTAAATTCTTTTTTCAGTTTCATTTGTGACATATCGTTAATTTAAATTAAATTATTGTTTTTACAAAAAATATGGATCGAAAAAATGTTGATTGGAGAGAAACCGAATTCGGTTGTTAAGTAGGGATCTATTAGCTCAGTTGGTTGACTACCTAAACTTTTACCTTGTTGATGAGGGTTCGAATCACCACATTATAATTCCCTCCCCATTTTCCATTTCCTACCCTATGTAATAAAAAAAAGAATTCGGTTGTTAATGTGACCTGAAAAATATGGACAACTTCTTGCAAGGAAGAACATGACGTATGTACAAAAGTTTCCTACTTTGTTTATTCAAGAGATTATTATATAAGTACATCCTATTGTATATGGATAAAGGTCACAATTGTTGGTGCTGAATATGACTCAATCTCCATCTAGAGTGCAATTATTTAGCTAGAAAGAACAGAAAATTAGAAAACAATCCAACCAAAATATTAAAATGCCTAAAATAGGAAAGTAGTCAAAAGGATACATTAGGTCAAGGCAATTGAAGGAGAATATGTGTAAAAATATTCTCTAGAATTTTGATTTAAGATATAAGAGAATGCACCTAAAGATTTTCAACGATACATAAGCAACTTTTGCATCTTTAGATTTAAGACATATTTTGCCATAAACCATCGTACAAAAGATATAATCTTGTTGGCTTTAATAAGATCTATATAAAATTCTTCTTGTAAAAAAATTCTTTCTTGATTATTAAAAGAAGCAAAAAAATTAATTTTTAAAAGGCTCTCATCTGAGTTTAAAGAAATATTCACTTATCATTTTTCTTGCGGGTGATCCCCGACTAAAATTAATTTTTTGTGGTGTATTCATCATGTCACAGGAAAATTCATGCCTGACTCAGTTATTTCTGGGTCTTCTTCCTGGATACCACGAACTATATTGTCCTTATCAATTCGGAGACTATCAATTCCATTATCAGTATGTTCTCTAATTTGAAAAGTGGATGCTCTTGATGGAGATCTTACCACATATTCAACTGGTGAAATATAAGAACGATTTAAAATATCAGATCTAGTAGATCTGGATCTTAAACTATCAACATCAATTTTTTCTAACCTATAACATGATTAAAAAAATCTTAATTTAATAGTCCCATCTGGGGTTTGCTCAATCTCTATAATATCAGAATTAAAATCATTTTTGGAGGAGCAACTTCCTCTATGACCCATTCCTTGGGAAAATAAATTTCATCCCATTTGATAGGTCTTCTAGTTATAATCTTAGATTTACCAAAATTAGTTTCTATTAAAATAGTTTCATTTTTAAAATTCATAATTTTACACATAGGATTCATTGTATATAATTGTTTAAAATATATCATGTAACAAATACATATAACTTTAGTTCCAGACATGTAATCATAACCATGTAATTTTATGCTTAATATTAAAGCATTCAAAGAATTCTCATCCTGCAAGGATACATGCAAGTTAGGATAAACATTAAAATATACAGGACCATATGCAAGATTGGTTTGAACAGTCTCTATAAGGGATTTCTTCCTGTTCTGGTTCCTGTCAGCTCTTAAAGCAGCTATAAAGCTTTCAGGTAAGCCTCTTAAAGTAAGTGACTTGAATGCAACCTGTACTAATCCAATATGCATGAATCTATGTGTTTCCCTATAAGGAGCAATATCACTGTCATTTAATAATTTGAAGGTAGCATGATCGCTATCTACAATGATAGTTTCTTTAGTAGTTTTTACTACTTGTTGAAAACTTAGTTTCTCATAAATATCATTTGATATATTAATCTGGGTTTGATTTTATGAATAGTCCACTTATTAAGTAGATCTAGCTGTTGAGGTATATCATATCCTCTTTTTTACTATTTTAACAGTGTTCTTATTTCTGATGATATTTATCATTTATAATAGAGTGTGTTGAACTAGTTACCTATTACTACTTGAATACCATGACTTTGATACCAAAGTTCGGTTGAAGGGATCACAGAGAGGGTAATATTCAATGGAAATTTTACGGGTCGACATGCCCTAGCCTAGAAGTTGTCTTAACTCAAAATAGATTCAAACAACGCCCTAACGCCACCTCGGCTCAGCGGGCTAAAATAGGACCATCAGCCTAAGCTTCAGACATTCCGCCTGGGTTGTCCTCTTCCCAACCTGAGTACCTTCTCACATGAATCATCAACTTTATTAAAATATTAGTACCATGATTCCAAGTAGTCTAGTGCAACATGGCTCAACACAAAAGATTTAGCCGATCATCGGCTGCTCCAGTAATAAATATATAATTATAATTAAAGAAAATAAAATTACCAGGGCCTTTAAGTTGTGCTCAGTAAGAGAGATGAATAGCAAACTTCAACTTCTTATTTAGAGAGATTTTTTTACAATAGAGAAAGGGGTTGGCGAAAGTCTTTCTCTTATCTAAAACTAAGGATCCTTATATAATGAATCCTTTAGAATACAAACAAACTAAGAGGCCAAATCGTGGCCGACAAGATAAAAAGTGAAAAGAGGAAAAGGCTAAAAAGAAAGGGCCCTACGCCTGTGGCCGACAAACAAAATTTATAAAAGGCCAAAATACAGTAATTCAAACTTTAATAATTTCTGCTTTATAAAAGAAGATTCCATATGTCCGGTCCTCTTTTATGATGGGTCCACCGACTGCATTTTCTTATTATTATTTTCCTTTTCCCTTATCTTTTTCTGTAGTGGATTCCTCTAATTTGTCTTGAAACTTCTTGAGATATCCCTCAATATTGAAGTATGTATTGGTTGATTCTGTTTTAATTCAGTATAACTTTTAATGGTGGCTGTTATATGATCTATAAGTTCTTGTCCATTCATAACACCATCTTTGTTCCTCTGTATTAACTTCTTCCAAAACGCTGTATAAAAGGTCTTTTGAAGACAAGGAATTTGTTGTGAGGGTATAACCCACTTCTACTGACCATCTCATAATCCATGGAATAGAAAACTCAACAAAGAAGTGCTTATTAGCGATCCCTTTGATGATAGTATTATGATTCTCACACTTTATAATCACGGGGGAAATATCAATCCATTTAGTGTATAAATTCTTGAATGGTTGAGGAAAAATATCAATAGATGGGCCATAGTTTATCCACCAATGATAAAACCAATTTGGAATGTTCTGCTTATAAGCACTTGAACATATCTTTATGAACCACAAATGTTTTTTATTAGAATTTTCATATAAGAAAGTTTTATGAAAGCTATCAATATAATCCCAATAATTGAACTTTACTTGAATTTTTTGCTCATGATGGAAATATCTCCGTTATTTCGTTGTGCTAAATCCCCAATATTCTTGGGTAAATATCTTCTTTATGATAATCTTAGAAAAGTTATAAACCTTTGGTATGCATTGGAAAATAATGCTGAATTTCAGCTGATCCTGTGGATGAGAGAATAGTCTCATAGTGCATTCTTGATTTATAAGTCAAGATGGGATATGACCCCATATCCAAGTACCTTTCCATGAGCTTCCATGACTCATCTTTCCACTGAAGATCTTTATAATCAAGAAGAAGTATAACTTCTTTGTTTTCATGTCTTTCATAATCATCATGCTCAGTATTAGCAACCTCTGAATATGAGGGTTGTGGATTATTATCCTTTTCTTTGGATTTTATAAAATTCATGAATTGTTGATATAAAGGACTTTCTTTATCAATATTTAAAGTCCCTGCAACATCTGCTACAAACTTTTTGTTACCCATTGGGCGAGAATATTATCTCTTCCTGTTCCTCGACCTCTTCCACCACGACCTCTATAATTGGGGTCGTCGTCTCGCCAAGTAGGCCTCATTATTCTGCAAATATGTCAAACAAATCATTGAGTTATGAACTCAAATATTATCTAGTCAAGAAATCGGGAAGACTATTATCTATCCCTTTTTTATAATGTATCTCAAAATCAAATGACGCTAATAAAGCTTGCCATCTTGCAAACATTTGTTTAGAAAAATCATGTTTGCAGTCTTTATTAAACATAAATTTAGCAGATTGACAATCTGTATTTATAATAAACTTTGGTTGTATAATTCTCTTTGAAACTTTAAAACACTTTTTACAATTGCTAAGATTTCTTTAGCAATTGTGGAATAGTTTTTCTGACTAGGATTCCATTTGCCAGAATAGAATTGTATTAAATACTTCTGTTTATCAACTGGAGAGTATTGTTTCAGTATGCCCTATAACCAATATCTGAGGCATCTGTCTCTATAATCTTTGGCCAAGTAGGATTAGCTAAGGTAAGACAAGAAAGGTTATGAACCTTAACCTTAATTCTTTTTACAACTTGAGTATGATCATCTATCCAAGGTGTAGGAACCTTTTTCAGCCGTTCATATAAGATGAATGTATCATTTATAAAAGGACTAATATAATTCAGACTACCCAAAAATCTCTGAAGTTGGGGTTTTCAATTATAATATATAGAATTTTGGATGCAAATTCAATGCTTCTATTAATAGGAATGATTTTTCCCTTTTCAATATTATGACCTAGAAATCTTACTTTAGTTTGAAAAAGTATCATTTTTGGTTTGGATATTACTAAGCCATTCTGTATAATAACATTCTTGAATAAATTCAGATGTTTAAAATGAATTTCTATATCATTTGAAAATACTAAAATATCATCAATATAGACAATTATAAAACTACTATAAGGCATAAAAATATCATTCATAATATTTTAAAATTCTGAATGAGCATTCTTTAATTCAAATCATGACATTCCATTCGAATTGCCCCATTGAAAACAGTCTTATATTTATCTGCTTCTGCAATCTGGATCTGCCAATAACCAAACTTTAAATCAAATTTAGAAAATATAATTGCGCTATTAAGTTTATCAAGCATATCCTTTTTATTAGGAATATGATACCTGATCCACTTCAAAACTTTATTAAGTGGTTTATAATTAATGACTAGTCAATGAACTCCTCTTTCATGTTCGGCATGCTTATTAACATAAAAGGCCATACACGACCATAGAGATTTTGAGGGTTTTATCAAACCTTTCTATAACAGAGAAGCAATCTCCTTTTTGCATAATTTCAAATATTCGGAATTCATTTGGCATGGCCTAGCCTTTGTAAGGATATTACACTCTTTAAAATTCTACTCGTAAGGGAGAGAAACAATATGTTTTTTCTATCCCAAAAAGCATTAGGATGATTCTTTAAAAAACCCAGAAATCTTACTTTAGTTTGAAATCTGATTTGTATAAAATCAATTTTTGACGCAACTTTGGGTTTTTTAAACGTTCATCAATATTAATACTATAAATCTCTTGCTTTAGAAAACTGATCAGTTTATGCTTATTCATCAACCTGTCTTTTATCTCATTAAGAACTCTTGACCACAGTTCTGTTATAAAAGGAAAGTTAATAAGCTTTCCATTAAAGCTTCTGCCAGCAGGCCCACTGCCTGCTGGCCCAAACAATCATGTCCCTAAGCTTCTTCCAGCAGGCCCACTGCCTGCTGGCCCAAATACTCTTGGTCCATTTTTTCTGCCATCAGGCCCACTGCCTGTTGGCTCAAATAATTCCAGCCTCCAGCTGGCCCAATTCCTCCCAACCTAAATCGATATCGACACCACTACACCGACCCAGATGCAGCCCACTTCTATTCCGGGATAAGGGCCCGTTACTCATAGCCAACAAGGTATTTTTAGACCAAAACGACAATTTAATCTCAACTCTATTGGCACTAAATCACCCTACCACTTTACCCTGTGTCTGCCATTCGTGACCCGAATTGGAAAATGGTCATAGATGATGAATATAATGCTCTTATTGAAAATAAGACGTGAGAGTTGGTGCCCCATCCACCTGGTGTTAATGTGATTCATTCTATGTGGACTTTTACTCATAAGGAAAAATCTGATAGTTATTTTGAAAGGCATAAGACCCGTCTTGTAGGTGATGGCAAAATTCAACAATTTGGCATGGATTGTGGAGAGACATTTAGTCCGGTGGTCAAACCGACAACTATTCACACCGTTCTCAGTCTAGCTCTCTAAAAAGCATGGCTCATTCATCAACTGGACGTGAAAAATGTGTTTTTACACGACGAACTCAAGGAAACGGTATACATGCATTAGACTTTGGGTTTTAAAGACCCCGCTCATCCTAATCATGTGTGCTTGCTGAAGAAATCATTGTATGGGCTAAAACATGCTCCCCGGTCCAGGTATAAAAGATTTGCAGATTATGTGTCTATTCTTGGATTTTCTCACAGCAGGTCTGATCATTCTCTGTTTATTTACCGTCATGGTACTTCTATGGCCTACATTTTGTTATTATGTGGATGATATTATATTGATTGCTTCCTCTGACAAACTGCGCAAGTCTATCATATCTCTTCCCAGCTCAAAATTTGCTATGAAAGACTTGGGGCCTTTGAGTTCTTTTTTGGGTATATCTGTCACTCGTCATGCAGGTGATCTATTTCTATCTCAGAGGAAGTATGTAGCAGAGATCATTGAATGGACTGGCATGCCAGCCTGTAAGTCATCTCCGACTCCGATTGACACTAATATGAAGTTGAGTGCTACTTCGAGCACACCATACGAGGATCCCTTCCACTATCGTAGTCTTGCGGGCTATTTAATATCTCACGTTTATGAGGCCCGATATTACTTATGCAGTGCAGTAGGTGTGTTTATTCATGCATAATCCAAGGAAAGAACACATGCACGCTTTCAAACACATTATGCGCTACATTTAGGGCACTCTTAATTATGGTTTACACTTATATCTATCATCGGTATCTACTCTTATGTCTTATACTGATGCTGATTGGGGTGGATGTCTAGATATCAGGCGTTCGACATCTGGTTATTGTATGTTTCTTGGAGATAACTTGGTCTCTTGGTCGGCTAAACGCTAGACTACTTTGTCGCGTTCTAGCGAGAAGGCCGAATATCGAGGGGTCGCTAATGTGGTGTCTGAGTCCTGTTGGTTGCGTAACCTCCTCGTAGAGCTTCATTTTCCTATTCGGAAATCTACCTTGGTCTACTGCGATAATGTTAGTGCGATATCTCTCTCAAGGAATCCTGTACAACATTATGTTTTGTTGTTCTTAGAGATTACTATAATAATTAAAGATCTACAAAATCACTAATTATACCAAAAGAATATATTTACATATATTCTATCAAGCTGCTATTCAAAAAGCGCTTGAGATAGCCCTACATCATCAACTCCTTCCCCTTGCAATTGAGATGGACTCCATAGAAGTGCTACAAGTTTTGGAACACAATTATCCTAACTATATTTCTCTTTCCAATTTTTGCAGGTACCTATTGAGGAAGTTGGGGAATCCAGTGCTACGACATAGCTTTAGGCAAGGGAGATCAAGCTGGCGCACCTTTTGGCTAAACCCGACTCTAACTTTGTTATGAAGCGAGTAGAAGCAGATCATGTGGAACTGCTTGTAGTAAACTAGTTTCTACCCATGTCTGTATTAAGTTAGCTGCTGTAGCTAACCTAGTGTTCTACCCATAGTACATGGGAACTATGTATCGTCTACTACTACTGTTGTAGCCATGTTATTATGAATAATATATTCAGTTTATAAAAAAAAATGGTGTTTGTTCTGTCATTGTGTATCTTCAAGCAAGATGGGCAATAAAGGGTAGTGCGAGAGAAGCTCTTTTATTTTATTTTCTTTATTAACTTTTTATTTCTTGATGAAGAAAAAGAAGTACCAATATTGAAAAACACTAATATGAGTTGAAGGCTAACTTACTTGGTGAAATCCTAGACTGTGTAAGCCTAGACGCTAGCTATTGCAATTGCACCAACTAAGAGGACAATGGTTCATAAATTTTACTACTTTTTATTTTTCCTAATGAAGTTGCATTCAGCCTCACAGATATAGACGATACTAATTGCTTTTATTTATAAGAATAAATGCAGTCAAGCCCCTCACAATTTTACTTTATTGATCATTTTCCCTTGAATATATTTCATACCAAAAGAAAAAAATCGTCAATCATTTCACAGTATAATCTGCATTTGTGTTGCCTAAATGGAAAAACAAATAATACTCCCAATAGTACATGGGAAAAAAAATCAACTTTTTATTTGAAACAACATCATTATGGTTTCCAACATTTATACCATGCAATTGAGTAACATCGATCTAGCCAAGTTGAAAATATTCGACAAAGAAAACAGCTGCAATTTGTATGAGATGTAAAAGCTAGCAAGTTCCCTCTTTCCTCATAAGCTGGTCCAATATCATCTTGTTTGCTTGCGATTAAGTCGAAGGAGGTAAATAAGTTTTTTTAATTTGTGTAAGAGAACTTTTGACCTTGTATAGTAATTTTCCAGTTTTTTTTTTAAGTAAAAGATCAATAAAATTAAGTGTAAATTAACAAGACGTCCCTTTAGATAGTCCTATAGTTGAGAAGTCACAATATGAATCCAAATACCACGAGTCTATTCCCATTAATCTTTTGGTCACTACTCCTTCTGTTTCAATTATTACGGCGATATTTAACTGGACACGAAACTTAAAAAAGAAAGACTTTTATAGTTAGTGGTTTAACACAAATCAGTATGACTATAAACAATCTCATTAACTAAGATTAAAATATAAAATTTAAAATTAAGTTATTCCTCAATAAAAATATGATATTTTTTTGAAACGCTATAATAAATTGAGACAGATGAAATACTATATAAATAGATATTTTTGCTTATTTTATAAAAAGAAAAGATTTTTCATATTACATGGGGAAAGCGAAGAGACGCGGTACCACCAAATTATAAGTTTTACCGCATTTTTCAACTTATATGTGGACATAAAAAAAAGTTTAAAAAGAAAAAGGAGCAAAATGCAGATCTCTGTAAACTAGTAAAATTGTCAAAGTTGCCTAAGGTAAGCTGTGTAAAAGTAAGTTACATGCTACAAAAATCTTGGTAAGAGGAAAGCCCAAAAACCCATGTTCCTAGAATCCTCTGCTTAGATTTCACTCTCCTTTTTTACTATTTCATTCATCTAAAAATTAGAGTCATTTGTCAAAAAATATTTATCCGAAAATAATGATCGCTTTAGAAATTTTAGGTAATAAATAATACTCATTCCGTTCACTTTTATTTGATAACAATGGACTTTGCACACATTTTAAGAAATAATAACTAAAGTATATATTTTATTATGATACTCATATTAATTGATGTATAGTCTTAATGAGATTTAGAAAATGAGTAATTAATGCTATGAGTAAAATAGAAAAGTAAATTATTTTTCTCTTAATATGTTAAATTTGACAAGTAAAAGTGAACATCTATTTTTAGAATAACTGACTAGTAAAAGTGAATGAAGGGAGTAATTATTTTTAACTATACCCTTATATTTATTAAAGAACTACTTTTTAATACTCCTTCCGTCCTTTTTTACTTGTCACATTTTGACTTGACACACATATTAAGGAGCCAAAAATAGAATGATAATTTTACTATATCACCCCTAATTATTGCTAAGTAACCTAATGATTGAAATAAATAAAATATACTTTAAAAATTGTGTAACCACTAAATTTTCCTTGAATTTGTCAACTCAATAATAAATGATAAGAGTAAAATAAGTATGAAGTGGTAAATTATCTCTTGATTTTCTAAAATGGATAAGTAAAATTAGATAATTATTTTTAATATAATAGACGAGTAAAACTGGACGAAGGGAGTAATATTTAATTCTCAATAAACATCTAATAAATATGAGTAATTTAATAATAATACTTTATATTTATTATTTGTTTTTAATTGGCTTGAAAAGAAGTGAATCAACACTTATTTTAGGCTTGGGGGAGTACATGAAAACAGCATCACCATGTGCTTAGGCGTTTAGTTTCCCTAAGTTGCATATGAACAGAACTCTCCTTATTCCAATCAAATTCAAGAACATTAGTTCATGCGTAATGGATTTCAAAAATTAAAACTAGGATAACCAGGATCATTTTGGAGAGGCTTAATACATGTTTATCTTCGAGCGTGTAACAAGTTTATTATATATCTTTTTTATACATCAAACGTTTCTTCAAGTGTTCTTTTTAACAAAAATAATGGTAACTAAACGTAACCATGCGAGTATTTTTCGTAAATATAACAATACTTCATGCACGAGCAGATCTACGCTTTATATAGTGGTTGCAATTCTTTTACTTGGATTACATAATATATTTTCCCTTCAATTCTATTTATATGGCATAATTTGGTTGATTACGATGTTTAAAAAAGAAAGACACAATAAAATTTTAAAATTAAAATTGTTTCTAGATAAAGAAAGATATAATTCCTTTTAAATAAACTAATAAGCAAAATCAAGAATTTTCGCCGAGTATCCTTTTTAAGGACCGGTATTTAATTTTTTCCCCATTTAGAGAAGTTTATATTGGTATCCACCATAATTCCTCCCCATTTCCCCCTCTTCCTCATTCATTTATGTGTAAAAAGTTAAAAACTCATTATTTATTTGTGGTGGGTTTGATTGAATAAGTTTTGAAGAATATTATTGTTGGGTTTCCTTTGAGCTTGATTGTTGAAGAATGTCTAATGGATCTATGGATTTTGAAGGTTTGAGTTGAATCTAACCATTTAGGAATTGTTGGGATTGCTATTACCATGATTTGTGACAAGTCCATCGATCAGAAACTTCTGGTGATCCGTCAAAAATAATTTATACTAAACTTTTGATGATCTCTATGAGTTGCATCCCGTCGAACTTCTAACGATCCACTAAGACTTTGCGGCCAAGTTGTAACCCGAAATTATTTCCGCACAATTTATTTAAATGATATTAAAACTTAAATAATGACATGAAAATAGCTTATTTGTGTAAATCTTCCTAAGACAATTATGCAATATAAAATAGAACAGAAAATATATAAAAGTTTTCTTTAAAATGTGATAGACTTACTTGGACCTTTTAACTTTAAAGCATAGATCCAGCCTTCAGGATATCATGAAAACATTAGATCATTTAGTATCAATTTGAAAACTTAGAACATTGGTGCTGTTGGGTTATAGGTTGAAAACCTAAAACCACGATGTGCTCATATGGAAGTACTAAAAATAGTATTAGGTGTACATCATTCCTACTAGTTTATTACTTTCTCAGTTTGATATATTTAAAATTCAATAATTTAATTAATTTGAATTTGCATAGTCATTAATAGAAAAACGCTTGCTTCTAGACATTTCTCGTTTAGTAGGATTTGAATAAATAAATTTTTATTTAAGTATAAAGATATCTCATCCATCCTACACCTCCTAATCACGTGATATATCATTATTTTGGGTTATTATCTAATACACAATTATCTTTCGGTGTGTGTTTGGTCGGAAAGAAAACTAAGTTTGAAAACTATATTCTCCAATTTTTTCATGTTTGATTGGATTAAATATTTTAAAAATATTTTTCTAATAAACTTATCACCTCCAATTTAAGGAAAATGACTTTCCTACAAAAAGTAGGGAAAACATTTTCCAAAACTCTCTTTCAAGTCTCACCACCACAACCATCAGAACCCCCGCCACCTGATCCACCCCACGCCAGTCCGACGCCCAGCCCCTTATCCTACTTCTCTGTCAAGCGCCTTGATGCATCCTCTCTGCTAATCCACCACTCGCTTCTTCCCTCTACCGCCTCGGCCTTCGCCTTCCCGCACCCACCTCCGCTGAGCGTCACCCTTTCCCTGCCTCCATCGAGGCCCGAGCCTTCAACCTCTACCCAAATCATGACTCAAGACCCGACCCCCATGACACCCTAACCCAACTCGAAATTTGATCCTCGACCCAAGACCCGAACCTTAACCCGACCCAAACTAAGAACCTGATCCTGATTCAGGAATCGACCCCCGACCCAAGACCTTACTCCGCTTTGGGATCATGTCCCAAGTCGGGGTCAGTTTTCGCGTCAAGGTCGGGTCTGGGCTAAGGAGTCGAGGTCGAGTCCCAGGTTGAGGAACGAGTTATGAATGTGTTTTGGAGTCGGAGATTAGGGCAAGGATTCAGGTCCCGAGTCGGGCTTGTGTCTTGGGTTTGGGTAAGGGATTGAATGTTGGGTTTGGGATCCGGTCCCACGTTGAGTGAGGATTGGGTTCGAGTTCGTGGTAGTGGGTGGGGGTTTCGGTCCTGATCTAGAGTCATAGTATTTTCCTATATTATAGGGATAATGTTTTCTCCTTTTTAATCAAATACCAGAAAATAAGTAAGAAAATCACTTATTTTTAAAAAAAAATTCTAGGAAAACATTTTCTTCATACCAAACACACCCTTAGACGATCTTCTTATGTGAATATTGTATTGAAACTTAAACTCTATTAGTAATCCGTAAAGTATTTGTCATAGTAAAAATTATTAGAGTTACCACAAGGTAACAAGAAGGTGACGTGCAAAAAGCAACATGCGTTGTTTGAGGATATACATGAATGATGATATGCAATGTGTGGGTGTCAGTATATATATAATATAAGCAAAGGCCATCCAAGCCTCTAGCTTTGGTTTTCTCTTGAAAGACACCTCATCATCTCCCCCTCCCCCCCGCTTCGGTTCCACCTTTATATTTCTCACACAAACAACTATCCCATTTTTAGCTTAATAATAAACATCATTTAGCCCTCTTTCTCCCCTTGAAAATTGAAATTCTTCAAGAAACACATCCCATCAAATCACCTATCAAAAAAGTAAAATTAAATAGCAGATTATTGCTTGATCAGTCTTTTGATCTGATACCCACTTGGTTACTAATCTTGTTTGATCACAATTTTGAATTTGGTTGCAAAAATTCACATGGGTTTTGAGGAATCTTTGATGCTCTTTGTCATGTAATAATTTTTTGTTTTTTTTGTTCTCTCTTAGTTTGATGTTTTCTTGGATCTTTTTGATGATCAAAATGTACATACACTCAAGAGTTACCCATATATAGTTATTATATGGGTTGGATGATGAATTGAACTTGTAGTTATAATCATCTGATGATCTTTACACCTTTGATACCATAAAGATCAAAACTTTATTATGTCAAGATTGATCTTTTTACCCTTCTTTGCCTGTGTTAAGTGATTGATCATCAATTTTAATTAGAATTTCTTTGTGGGGTTTGTTTCTTTTATGCGTGGGTTTGCATACGCATAAAGACCATAAAAAGAGTTTCGTTTTATGTTTCTTTCATATACGTTTGTGGAATATCCTCTGTTGAAAGATTAGTATTTTTGGTATCTCACGTTACAGTTGCCTTTGCCTTCCTGTCTCTGTAAATTACTGTTCCTCTTGACTTTTATTGTTTTAATGTGAGTGTCTGTTTTGAACGGGAGCCTTAGCGTAATTGGTAAAGTTGTTGCCATGTGATCGGGAGTTCATGGTTCAAGCCGTGGAAACAACATCTTGCATATATATAGTGTAAGGCTGTGTATAATAGACCCTTGTGGTCCGGCCCTTCCACGGTCCCCGTGAGCTTAGTGCACGGGATGCCCTCTTTTAATGCAAGTGTCTGTTTTGAGTTTGAACATTATTTGATATGATCATAGTATTTTCTTTTCTTGATTTATAATTTTCTTTTATGTTGGACCAATCTAATGTTGAGTGATGATGATTTCTGTTGTTTGTAGGTCTGAGGCTTGAAATTTTGTGATCAGCTTCTAATTTAAGGTAAATGTTCTTGACTTTATAAGATTCTTGTATTTGTACTTGCTAAAAATGGAATTTTTTCTAGATAATTGTTGGGAATAAGCTCTGAGTGTAATTTGTTTTTTCCTATGTATGTCCTTTTTTGGGGTTTTTATAGTGATTTAGAAATCCTCCCATTGCCTAATTTGGGCACTGCAGAATCTAGCAGTGCCCATGGACGCTTCGACGAGTGGAACCTCGAGTGTTCAATACCATAACATTGCTGAACAACCGATTGCTACTATTGTAACCTCCCCTGTCTCGACGTTTCAAAGACAAGTGCGACATTGCTTTGGGAATGCGACTCCTGGCGAATTCCCATTGTCAGCCAACCCGTCTATCGTTCTTCATGTGCTTACCGGATGTAATTTGGATCCACATGACCTTGCAACTCTAGAGGCAAGTGTTTATTTACTCGGTGTTGTAACATATTGAATCATTAATTTGGCTTAGAATTGATGGTGCTGCTGATTTCGTTTATTATAACGTGTCTTGCAGGCTACCTGCTCCTTCTTTCGGCAGCCTGCAAACTTTGCACCTGATAATGAGCTCTCCTTAGCTGAGCTGGCAGCTTTTGATATGTGCCGAAAAAGAGCTATATTTAAGCCAATGACTCAGGAGCAACGTCAAGATCTGAAGGGAAAATGTGGGGGCTCCTGGAAGCTTGTTTTAAGATTTCTGTTAGCCGGGGAAGCGTGTTCCAGGCTGGGAAAATCACACGCGGTAGCTGGCCCTGGTCATAGTGTTGCTGTGAGTTCAAAAGGAGTTGCATACTCATTCGGGTCTAACAGCTCAGGGCAGCTTGGAAATGGAACCACAGAAGAGGAATGGCGGCCGCACCCAATTAGGTTGCTAATTTTCTATATATCTACCTCAAGTTGTACGGCAAGTGAATTGAGAAACATAGGGAGTTTAATTGAGATTTCTATTTTCCAGATCACTTCAAGGCATTCGTGTTATTCAGGCAGCTGTAGGGGCTGGCAGGACTATGCTGATTAGCGACACTGGGAGGGTCTATGCGTTTGGCAAAGATTCGTTTGGCGAAGCTGAGTACGATGTCCAAGGAAATAAAGTAGTGACTACTCCTCAGCTGGTAGAATCCTTAAAAGACATCTTTGTTGTACAAGCTGCGATTGGGAATTTCTTCACTGCCGTATTATCAAGAGAAGGAAGGGTTTATACATTCTCTTGGGGAAATGAAACTAAACTTGGTCATCAAACTGAGCAAGCTGATCTTGAACCACGTGCATTATTAGGCGCACTAGAGAATGTTCCAGTTGTGCAAATTGCAGCAGGATATTGCTACCTTCTTGCTCTGGCTTGTCAACCTAGTGGCATGTAAGCTCCCTCATTGTCTTGAGAATAATAGCAAGTGCTTTTTGTCAGAAGTGCTTCTCGAAAAAGTACTTGTGAAAAATAGCAGTTTGTGTTTGGCTAATCAATTTGAGAAGCATTTTGCCAATACTATAGCAGCAGTATATTGTGCTTGGCCAATGTTCCAAAAGCGTGTTCGGGAAAACGCTACTTTTTTTAGCTTCTGACAAACCGCTTTTGCTACTACTCGAAAAGCACTTATTTTTTCCCTAAAATCTTGGCCAAACACCTCAATTTACTAAAACAAGCACTTTTTGAAGAAAAAAAACACTTTTAGCTTCTCAAAAGCTTGGCCAAACAGGCTATAAGTCACTTTCTGTACCAAATTACTGCTGATATAAGCATGTTGATCACTCCAATGTGCTAACCTAGCGAGCGATCATTTTGAGTACTCTTAAACAGGAATCTGAAGGTGTATTCCTTTAGCATCACATATTATATGTAATATATCAATAAATGAGTCTCCTAACTATTTTCTCTGACATTCTTTTGGTCAACGTCAGGTCTGTGTATTCTGTTGGTTGTGGATTGGGTGGAAAGCTTGGTCATGGAACACGAACTGATGAAAAGGTCCCGAGGTTAATTGAACAATTTCAGACTTTGAATCTTCAACCTGCAGTTGTTGCAGCTGGGGCTTGGCATGGTGCAGTTGTTGGGAAGGACGGAAGGGTTTGTACATGGGGCTGGGGCCGTTATGGGTGCTTGGGTCACGGTAATGAAGATTGTGAATCAGCTCCCAAGGTAGTCGAAGCACTAAGCAACGTAAAGGCTGTTTATGTTGCCACAGGGGATTATACAACCTTTGTGGTTTCTGATGACGGAACTGTTTATTCATTTGGTTGTGGAGAATCATCTAGTCTAGGACATAATACTGCCGCCGCTGAAGCACAGGTTTGGCCTTCTCATAATTTTGGTTTCTCTTATTGTTTTCTCGTCTACACGCTGAATATAGTTTTTAGAAGTCTACTCCCGTGCTGCATACTTTATCCAGCTTACTTATTGCTTTTATCTATTCTGGGAACTTTTTTCCCCTCCCTCTTGAATATTTTTCTTGTATTCGGGTGCATGGGATTTGGATTGACTAGTAATAGGAGAACATTCAAGTTCTTTTTTCATATTGCCCGTTGGCTGAAAACTAGTTACAGGCGGTACCCAAAATATACATAACATATGCACTCATTATTGTTATGTATATTATGTGTATATTTATGTGTATATTATATGTGTATTTATACTTAATATACAAAACCTATACATTTGCTGGCTATTATATTTTTGAGCGGTTCCAAAAATGTAATTATCCCAACATTAAATATCTTGTATAAACACAGAGTGGTCACCTGAATAATGATCCTGTTAGATATCAAGTGAAATGTTTAAACGTTGTCCTTTTTTCCCTGTCCCGCTAAAGTTGAGTTCTTCTAACTCTTTGTTTACAAAATGACCCGGATTCCAGGGTAACAGGCATTCAAATGTTTTATTCCCTGAGGTTGTAACATCATTGAAGCAACTGAATGAAAGAGTGGTGCAGATAAGTCTCACTAATTCAATATACTGGAATGCCCACACATTTGCATTAACAGAATCTGGTAAGCTTTATGCATTTGGCGCGGGCGATAATGGGCAGCTAGGTGTGGAGCTCAGTGCCAACCAAACTGAAAGGGCAATCCCGGAGCGGGTTGACATTGATCTCAGTTAAAACATAGATTATTCCTGCTCTTTTCACATATTTATGCATTGCTAGTTTATCATTCTCATTAACCTCATCATGCGTTATGTCTGCTGTTTTACATTTCCATCTGTAAATAGAAACAAATGATTGTGAAGAAGCTTAGGTTTTAGGATCTGCACAAGTTTAACCTCCTAAGAATTTGTTGGCTCTCTTGGCCACAAGCAGTAAATAGTTGATACATTCGTTAAGGTTGATTTTAAAAGTACTCATTTGTTCTGCTCATTTTAACCTTTCAATTCTACGTTCTTCTGGTAGTGTCAAACATAAATACAGGGGTGGACCTTGCTTTTGGCTCGAACTTATATACATATAAAAAGGGCAGCCCGGTGCACTAAGTTCCCGCTATGCGCGGGGTCCGGGGAAGGGCCGGACCACAAGGGTTTATTGTATGCAACCTTACTTCACATTTCTGCAAGAGGCTGTTTCCACGGCTTGAACACATGATCTCCTGGTCACATGGCAACAATTTTATGAGTTACTCCAAGGCTCCTCTTCCGAACTTATATACATATGCGGAAAAAAATGTATATGTTCTAATATTTTAGAGCACAATCATTCTGAACTGACCGACTTTAGATCCTAAGTTCGCCTCTCATACACACTATAACCCAAGGATTATGCTATAGAAGTGTCGACATTGGCTTCGAGGCTTGAGGGGGTTGGGTTGGAATGCTAGCGGAAATTTGTGAATTTATTTATTGGTTTAGTAAGAAGGGGTATGTCCCCTATTTCATATAGGTTCAGTATATTTCTGCATTTTTTGGGGGATGTGAACTTGCTTTCTAATTGTTCTCCTTTTTGGTGTTTATTTTTCCTCTGTTTTGTGTGGTTTCTATGGGTAATGTAACTTTAGACAATATTCACTCGGTCTTAAAATACTTGTCTCATTACGCTTTTCAAGAGTAAAATTATATGAACTTTGATCAACAATTTTAGCTATATTTTTATTATATTATAGTAATTTTCGTATAGTTTTTGAATATCTAAATTTTATTTTAAAATATTGAATTAATATAATCTAATTTAGCTTTGAAATTTGGTCAAATTAACTTTTAAAAAGAAAAACATGACAAGTTTTTTGGGACGGAGGGAATACTATTTAGTAGGACCACATAATAATTTATTGCATTCTTGCCACTTTGGACCAATGGTTAATTGCAACCCTAATGTTGATCAACAGTTTTAGTTGCTTTATTCATATATTCTCCCTTTATTCTATTATGGTTGCTTCTAAAACATGAGGATCTACGTGATATGATGTGGAGATGTCTAATCTCTACCTTTTCTCTTGGTAAAAGAAGAGCTATACCGTTACACGTATTACTATTATGTGGTGATGGGTGTGAGATTAGTAAATACGTAACTTCTTTAAATTAGTTAACTATATATCGATTTCAAGCCGACAACTAGAAGTGGTTTCACGATTTAAATTTAATGGATTCAACTCTTAAGATTTTCAGAAATAAATTTATTGTATTGTAAAAATTATGGGTTTAGTTATAATATTTATCAAAATTTTAGTAAATTTTTACATGTATAATTATATATTGTGCTGAAAGTTATGGGTTCAGTCGAACATGCGCCTATAATATAATGCAAAGACATCATGATTTTAATTTGATGGGTTTGGCCTTTAATATTAGTAACACTAATTTTATTATAATTTTAAAATTATGAGTTCGGATCTAATGTTTTATTAAGAAATTTATGAGTTTTCAGATAAAAACTTATATTCTGCGTTGGAAACTACTGATCCAACCTTGGATGCAATAGAACTTTTAAAGGTGTGATCTAAGTGGCAACGGAATGAAATTTATCATGAAAAAATAGAGTTCAAAGTTTAAACACAAAAGACATAAGGTGATTTTCTTGGCCTATGTTTTGATGGACTAATAATCTGTGTGGGTGGCTAAATTTTTAAAATCGGTTTATTTTAAAGTGTTTTTAAGTATCTTAAGCTCTTAAAATCAAGTTATTTTGAAAAGTGTTTTTTTAAGTATATTTTAAAAAAAACTTTTGGTGAGATCAATCTAAAACAACATTTTATAGCAGCAATTAATATTTGGTCAAGTCTTTAAAAAGTGTTTCTAAGTATATTTTCTTATAAGTGTTTTTAAAAAAAGTATTTTCGGGGAAAATTTCCTTTTTAGCTTATGAAAAAAAATCTCCTGCTACTTCACCAAAATTACTTATTTTCTCCCAAAAACTTGGCCAAACACCTTACTTTTATTTTTGAAAAAACATGTTTTGGAAAAACTAAACACTCTTGACCTTTAAAAATTTGGTCAAACAAGTTATAAATATTATATACTTGTGTTGATGAGAGCTATTAGATATTCTGCAAAATTCACACAAGTTGCTTTAGACATCACTGTTATATATATAAAAAAATGTAATGCACGAGTAAGATAGAAAGCTACAGTATTAGTTAAGCGTACTGCATTTACCACAAAGCTTTTGGGAATATTTCCCCAAGTAAGAATATTTCCTAACATGGAAAAATCTCACGTCAAGAATACCCCACAAAATTCTGGCAGATTGAAAGATTGCTGGTGGGAACTGGATTAACTTGGAAACCCAAAATGGAGAAGGCCTGCTTAACCAGGGAATGGTTGCGGGCTAAATTTCGTGAGGATTTACACGGATAAGTTACTGGGAAAAGGACATGGTGTGGCCACCGTAAAAAAGAAAAGCCCCAAAAAGTCCTATTTTGGGTTAAATACCCGAGCTGGCCGTTCGGTCCATTTTATTCCCAGGCGCTACTCCATTCCAGCCCACAGTAAAAAAAAAAACAGACTTCGCCACAAAAGGTTCGCTACAAAATAACAGACTATTTGTGGCGACTTTAGTCGTCACTAAAGATCAACGGAAAAAACATATTGAACCTTCAAAAAATATCCAAAACATGTATAATTAGTAAGTATACATTAATTGAGCCTTCAAGAAATATCTCAAAACATATATAATTAGTAAGTATACATTAAATATACATTTTATCAAAACATAAATTACACTTTGATATACATTTATTATACACAATTATACAATAATGTATCATTTTTCTATACATATGCAGTAATGATACATCTTCTATACAACAATGATACATTTTATGTAGTGATAAATATACAAAAATGATACAATTTATATATATTGCTGGAATTAGTTGAAAATTGCTAGAAAATGAAATTATTTTAAAAAGGCTAAAAATAATTTTTAAAATTTCTGAACCACCGGATGTCAATAATTTTACCCGATTGACCATTTGTGTCCATGTCCATTAAATTTTCAAGTCTTAATTATTCAGGATGCATGCATTTAATTACTATAAAACATAACCATACTTGATGAATTATAGAAAAAATAATAGGAAAAGTAAGAGATCAGGCTTCAATCTTTCCCATTTTAGGCTCTAATCCCCTACCCCCACCCACCCACCCCCCTCTCACACGCACACTCACACGAAGCATACCAAAAGTTGTAGTCCATTAAAAACTTCATTGACATCCATTAAAAGCTTCAAAATTTTTATTTAACTAACAGGTTATGTGAAATTGTTATATGTTTGGATTGGGTGTTGTTTTAAATGATTGAAAGTATTCTTTAGAGTTTGTGTCAATTTTGAGGTAGTTTGGTGAAGATTAGAGTTGGTTTTGATTGAAACTTCAAATTGAAATTCGAAGAAGAAGAAGTTATATGTATTTTGAATGTCGGGTGTATTTTACTTAAATGTTTATGTATTAGTGGATATATACAGTAACATACCTACGAATACATGCAACAACATAATTGTATAACCAATTGTATATTTTTATAGGATTGTATATATTTTGTAAAGCATACTATGTTACTTATTATAAAACATGTTATTCCGCTAAATTGGTAATTTTGTATCTCTAGGTAAGTTTCAAATTCCATTGTAATGAAAAACATACAAAAATATTCAAGAAATTGTAGAAAAAGAATATTATATGGAGTGGTCTTGAATTTTTAGTTCCCGTAATATTTTTAAAATGATCTATATTTTCTATCGGGCATAATTCTAATTATAATGTTGCGCATACGTTAGTTTTACCAATGTGACAAGAGTTTAGGGATATTTCAAGTAACAGAAGTGAATATAGTGTAATGTGCTGTCAACTAGGCAGGAATTTCAGTTGTATTGGCTTGTGAATAATTGAGCAATACATGTAACTTTTTTTTATGAGGGAGAATTTGTGAGCAATTGAGCAGAATTTTTGACGTATAGGAAAAACTAATTTATGCCCATAGCTTATGTCTATTGGGCGATATTGGTCATTTTATAACAAAAAATTATTAAGTTGGGCTAAAAGTTCAAGACCAACCCTTGTAGAGAATTCTTGCAAATTACCCTAAAATATTTTCTTTATGACCCACCGTCAATACTACCTAGTCAATTAACTCTTATTAAATTTAAATAATCATGAGTGTAATCAAGACCTAAGAGATTTACATGTGCTTGGTTGGATTCAACTGCTTTACAATTTTGTATATAGTCACTGATTTTGAGATGACGGTTCTTTTCTCTTGAGGTCCTTAAAAACTTTGTATACGGTCTCTGATTTTGAGTTACTTTCATCTTTTTCTTTTTAATTTTTTCAAAAGGATTAGTATAAATGTTTAGTTAATTTTACATCACATGACGATTTAGAAGCATTAATTATAATTTTATAAATATCATCTTAAAAATATTTTGCATTTTGCATCAACTTAAGCTAACCATTATATCCCTTGATTTTAGGCTCTAATTTTGGTTAAAATCATCCTTTTAAATATTTTCTCTCCCTATAATTCCTCTCTCTCTCTCTCTCTCATAATATATCAATGACCCCACCATTGAATGAAATTTGAAAACCTAAAACTAAAAGAAACATTCAAACTTTACTTGGTTGACTGAGTTTCGAATCACCTATGCCGTTGGGTTCCTTTGTGTTTGAGTCAATTGAGTGTTGTTTCAAAAGCTTGGCTACATCTTAGAGAGCTTATATATCAAATTTGGTGCGATTGGAGATGGTTTTGAGTGAATTTTCAATGACATCTGACGGTGTATGTCATATGTATACAATATGAATTCCTCTATATATTTGTGTATACCATATGTACGTCACTATATACATGACATACAAAATGATGATATACACGTGACATATGTTAACATACAAATGATGATATACATGCGACATACAATATTTTTCAACTCTGAATTTTAACTCCAAACCAGTCTAACATTACCTCCCATCTTTCTTAAATTTTGTATATAGTCTTGTCGAGATGTTTCCTACGAGTTCCAACCACACCTATTAAAACAAATTACTAATCGGAGTTGAATTGATTAATGGCATGAAGATCTGTAAAATCCCTAATTTCTCAGTTTTGTTGGAGGTTATATATATATATTATGTGAGATTTTATTATAATATTTTGAAAGTTAAATAGTACCGTGAGTAATTATTATAATACGGGTTTTATTTCGTATATCTTTATAAATCTCCCAAATATTTATTCCTCCTTAGAATGATTCTTCCCGAATAGATAGATATTGGTACTTGGGAGATTATTTCCTTTTGGAGAACAAAGAAGAGGGTCCAAGGGAGAGAAGGGGGAAGGGGAAAAAAAAGAACTCTATGTGGAATTGATTCAAGCCATGTTTTAAAACAAATGAAACTGATAATTTCCAAACCAAATATTTAGACAGTTACATAAATACTATTCCTCCTGTTCCAATATGTTTGAAACTCCTTCTTACTCAGAATGAATTTGATCAATTTTTAATACTAAATTATCTTAGATTAAATCACTTTTAAAATTTTTAGTACTACCTCCGGTCTCAAATATTAGGACTCGTTTGGCCATGAGAATTATTCATTTTTTTCGAAATAATTTTCACTTTATTTGAAAATTAGTGTTTAGCCATGAAAATTCTAAATCCAGCAACAACAACATACTCACTGTAATCCACAAGTGGGGTATGAGGAGGGTAAGATGTACGCAGACCTTTCCTATACATTTGCAGGATAGAGATGATGTTTACGATAGACCCTCGTCTCAAGAGGAATGTAGTCAATGCAGGAAAAATAAGATAGCAAAAAATAAAATAAAATCAAGAGACAAAATAGATGGCGCAGTATAATAATAGCCACATAAAGATAATGATCTACACGATACCGATTAGTACAACTAAGAAAAGGAGACGAAGAGATGGGAAGGCTAGCCCCCCCCCCCCCTCTCGCACACACAATGCCACAAACTCAAATACCTACTAACATTCTATCATAATCCTCGACCTCCAAGTCTTCCTATCTAAGGTCATGTCCTCACTCAGCTGGATCTGAGTCATATCCTGTCAAATCACCTCACCCCAACTTTTTTCGGCTTATCTCTACCTCTCCTACCTCCTGTGACAGTTAATCTCTATCACCTCCTAACTAGCGCATCATCACCCCCTCCTCTTCATATGCCCGAGCCATCTCAGTCTCGTTTCCCTCATATTGTCCTCCACGGAGGACACTCTGACCTTGTCCCGTATATCTTCATTCCTAATCATATCTCTTTTAGTATGACCACACATCCATCTCAACATCCGAATCTCCTCTACCTTCATCTTCTGAACGTGGACGGTCTTGACTGGCCAACACTCTGCCTCATACAACAATGCTGGTCTGACCAGCACTGTAGAACTTACCTATCAGCCTAGGCTCCACCTTCTTATCGGAAAACACCTAGAGACGAGTCTCCATTTAATCCACCTTGCTCTAATACGGTAGGCACATCATTATCAATCTCCATGTTTCCTTGGATAATAGACTCAAGATACTTGAAACTCTCTCTTTTAGGTATAACATGTACCTCAATCTTCACTTACACATCTGTCTCTTGCGTCACGTCACTGAACTTGCACTCCATGTACTCTGTCTTAGTCCTGCTCAACCTAAAATCCTTGGACTCTAAGGTTGTTCTCCAAACTTCGAGCCTATCGTTAACGTCACTACACGTCTCGCCAATCAAAACTATGTCGTTCGCAAATAACATACACCGCGGCACCTCATCTTGAATATGTTGTGTCAATTCATTCATCACTAAGGCAAATAGAAATGGGCTAGGGGCTGATCCCTGGTGCAACCCTATCATGATCGAAAAGTGTTCTGAATCACCTCACACTGTCCTAACCCGGGTCTTGGCACCCTCATACATGTCCTTGATTGCCCTGATGTAGGATATATGCACACTTTTAAACTCTAAGCATCTCCATAGGACCTCCCGATGGACTTTATCATATGCCTTATTCGGGTCAATAAACATCATGTGTAAGTCTCTCTTCTTGTCTCTGTACTGCTCCACCAATCTCCTGACAAAATGAATAGCTTATGTAGTCGATCGGCTCGGCATGAATCCGAATTGGTTTTCGAAAATAGATACATTCCTTCTCATCCTCAATTCGGCCACCATCTCCTAGACTTTCATATTGTGTCTTAGAAACTTAATACCCCTATAGTTATTACAACTCTGAATATCGTCCTTGTTTTTGTACAATGGGACCATTGTACGCCACCTCCACTCCCATGGCATCCTAACAGTCTGAAATATAACATTAAAAAACCTAGTCAGTCACTCCATACATGCCTCCCTTAGGCTCTTCCAAAAGTCTACCGGGATCTCATCGGGCCAGATCTCTCTTCCCTTCCTCATCGTACGAATAACGTCCTTAACCTCTGCAATCTTGATACTCCTACAGTACCCAAGATCTCTACGACTCTCGGAATTCTCCAACTCCCCAGAATGATAGCCCTGTCCCCTTCTTTATTCAAGAGCTTATGGAAATATGTCTGTCATCTCCGCCTAATGCGTGCATCGTCTACCAGCACTTCGATATCCTCATCCTTGATGCACCTCACCTGGTCTAGGTCACGAGACTTTCTCTCCCTCGTCTTGGCCAGCCTATACAACTTTCTATCCACACCTTTGCATTTGAGCTCCTTATACAAGTGCTCAAAGGCTGATGTTTTAGCCGTCGTGACCGCTAGCTTCGCTTCCTTCTTCACTGCCTTATACCTCTTCCTATTCCTCCTCTTTTCGTCCTCGTCAACACTTTCCACTAGCGCCGCGCAGCTTTCTTAGCTTCTACTTTTCCTTGTACCTCTCCATTTCACCACCAACCCCCTTTACGTCTACCTAGGTTTCCCCTCGAGACCCCTAGTACCTCTCTAGCTGCTTCCCTGATGCATCCGGCTGTGCTAGCCCACATGCTATCAGCATCCCCGCCACTCCCCCAAGCCCATATCGCCCCCAACTTCTCCCTTAACTCTAGAGCTTTAACCTCAGTCAGGCCTCCCCATGTAATCTCTGGTCGTTCATGAGCAACATGAAAATTCTAAATCCAACTTCACAATTTGAAAAACAGCTTGTTTTCCAATTCCATCTTCATATTTCCCAATAAAATGCTCTATTCTCTTTTTTGCAAAAAAATATAACCAAACATGACTAGACTCCATCTTCAATTCCGTTTTCATAAATTTCAAATAAAGTGAAAAATATTTGAATCTATAAACAAACGCCTACTTAGTTGTTTGTGCAAACCTAAATTGTCTATAAGTATTTAGCATTTTCTTTAGTAAAACAAGACAATTCTTTATTTTTTCAAATCTACCCTTCCAATTAGTGGAGGATTTAAGCATAGATGAGAGATTGTTTCGAGACATTTTAAACTCAGACAAATGCTCTTATAATTAAAATGGTGAAAAAAAAATACGTACATCTTAAAATGTTGGGTTTAATAATCATAAGAAACGAACAGTGATAACACTAATTAATTGTGGAATCAGAGCTTGGTGATACTGATTGATGAGCAGTGGGGTTTAATTTTTTCTCTACAACAATTGGTGGAGACCCTACACATCTCTTTTTACAACGACAAACATATAAGACGTCCATACATGGCCATGCCCTTCATATTTTCTTCACAACAGTTAATACTCAGCACCAATAATTAATGCCACTTTCTCATTTTTCTCATACACACGTCTTCAGATTTCTGCACTTCTTGGGTTTTGCTTTTGCATGTGTCTCATTTAGTGGTCACTGCTGAAAGAAAAGATAGGGTACTGCCGTAGAGAAAAATTCTAAAAATGGAAACTCTAACTATAATTTGTCGGCAACACAATTAGTATCTCTTTAATCCAATCCCAAATTTTTAATCAATTGTTTCTATCACTATTTTACAAACAAGTCTGGTTTACTATAAGCTACTTATACCCTATTAAAAAATCACTATTTTCTCACTAATAAAATTTAGTGTCTATTCTCATTTAATGTCGGTGGGAAAAACCTAAATAGTACTCTCTATGTTCCAATTTATGTGATACACTTTCCTTTTAGTCTGTTAAAAAAAGAATGATACATTTTTATATTTAAAAATAATTTGACTTGAAGCTTCCCTTTTTACCGTTAATAAAATTATTTACAACCACATATATATATATATGACTTGTTTTAGATCACAAGTTTCAAAAGTCTTCATTTTTTTCTTAAAATTTGTGTCTAGTCAAACTATATCACATAAATTGAGACGAAGGGAGTAGTTGTTTCGCACGAAAAAATTATAAAGTTTCTCAGCGTTTCAATGGAAACTTGTTTTCTATCATGCATTTTCCTAGTGAGTTGATTCGGTGGGAATGAAGTGATAAAATTATATTTTATAACACAAATTTCTTATGGAATGCAGGTAAAAAGAACATTTATTTTAGTAGTGATATGAAATAGCGTTTTTTACGGGCATGTGCTTATACATGCCGTGGTTTAGTAATATTATGAAGTTAGTTTTTGAACATTAATGACCCATATGATTAAGACTACGTTCTATAATACTAAGAATCACTTACTTATCATCACTAGATTATTTGATCATGATATTAATCACGTACCTTAAGTTTTATAAAAATGTCAAATCACGTGCACTACAGCCACATGGGACTCTTAGATCCACTCTATCGTTGTCCTAACAGTTTATCGTATAAAGAGCATTATATATCATATGGTGTTTATGACTATTAGAAATGACGACGTCGACCGCCACATGCATGCTCTAAGCACATGCAGGTAGCTGCTTTATTCCTATGAGCCAATGTTCATACATATATTTTTGTGGACGTAAAAGATGCAATAATTCAAGCGAAATGGCACTGAGGACGTTTATGCAATATAAATAAACTAAAATTGATAATTAAAGATTCTAAGGATAAAGCAATAAAAATCTTATCCAATGGGCGTTCTCAAGCAAAAATGGTTGAGTTATGGTGACTTGGTCAATCATGCTAAACGATACATTAGACGTAACAGTGCATCAAAATATGTTGGTCCGTCAGGCAAAACAGAGAGACATCAACACCCGAATGAGGTGATCAAGAAAATTGTGTAAGTCACGATGGTGCATCAAGCTATGTCGGTCCGTCGGGCTAAACATACGTTAGTTGCAATGGCATATCAAACTATGTTGTCCGTCAGGATAAAGGATATGTTAGTCACGATAGTGCATCAAGTTATGTTGGTCCGTCAGTCTAAAGGATACGTTAGTCGCCTCGGTGCATCAACCTGTGTTGGTCCGTCAGGTTAGGCTGGGCTGAGGCTAACTTTTCCCTCCACAGCATTCATTTTAAGTTCGTATTTTCACAAAGAAACAGTGAGTATGTGGTGATCATACTTATTACATTCACAAAATTTACTTTACAAATCATAATTTGTCACTTAATTAATGTATGTGTATATGTATATTGCTTAGGGTTTGGGATTTAAATGACAGGCTACAAATGATTGAACATACATGTGGCTAATGTCTATCCATAATACATACTCTCCCCTCTGTACCAATTTATATGACAAATTTTTTTCTTTTTAGTCAGTTTAAAAAAAGAATGACACACAATAATTTAACTTTAAACTTTATCTTTTACGTTTTACCAGATGATCTATAACTACACAAATATATTTGGCTTGTTTTAGACCATAAGATTAAAAAACTTCCTTTATTTCTTAAATTTCGTGTCCAGTTAAATTATATTATATAAAATGGGACGGAGGGAGTGGTGTATATTGCTTCAGTCTCAGTTAGGAGCAAAATGAATGAGAATGTTGACATGTTTCAGAGATCATTTATGAAAACTACTTTCCCCACTAAATTATTCGACTACATTTGGACCCATCCTTCTTCTCACCAAGAATTTCCAATGTGTTTAACAATAATTATCGTGTGAAATTGTTAATTCCTATATCCCTAAGAAGTAAGAAGTTTTCTTGATTTCAATTCTAATTTTCATCTAATTGTTAAAAGAGTTAATGATTAATTATTTTGTAAAGCTTGTGCTTAAAGTTATCACAATTTTAAAAAATCGTTACTTGATCTCATTCATCTCCAATGTATTTTTTTCGTAGACCTATTTCTATATGACTTGGTAAAATAATGAAAAATTAAACAATTGACATTTTTAGTCCGTTCTAAAGATATTGACATCTTCCAATATTTCAAAACCTTTTAATTTTAAAATTACTATTATTATTTTATATGTTACGTATATTTAACTTGTGCATTAAAAGTGGACTTTCTCTCTTAGACTTTATATCTAGTCAACACCGTCATTATATAAAATAAGACTTTCTTTCTTAGACTTTATATCTAGTCAACACCGTCATTATATAAAATAAAACCTACTACTATAAATTACGTTTGTCTTTACAAATTTTATTAAGAATTTAGGTTGGATAAAAGAAGATGATTTAGTGACAAATAAAGAGGCAGAGAGAACAACTCACATGGGGAACGTGCCTTTCCCCCTAAATGCGGCCACGTCAGCACAATGGACATTTTTAGTCTTTGGTACGGACTAATACGGTTTCATACGGGTCATCAAAACCAGTTTCAGACATATGGACACGTCAGCATTTTTTTTTTTTTTACATGTATACTGTAATCTTTTTAAATTTAAATCGTAAAGAGAAGATACAAAATGAAAGCAAAAATAAAGAAAAAAATTAAAGAAAAAGATAAGGATATATATAATATCTACATACTCAAACGATATAACGAGTTAAAACTTTTTTTAAAATATTCGTTTTTCTGTTATATCTACACATAATAACGGAGTTAGGAGCACATTTGAACCCCTTGACCGAAAAATTATTATATTTATAAAATTAAAATGACTTTTTTATTATATATAATAAATATTCAATCTCTATACATTTTTTTAATATTTTAAATTCTCTTAATAAAAATCTTAACTTATCCGCTACTTGCACGTCTTATTGACATTTAAATAATATTTCACTGTTATAGACAAAAAAGATACATAAAACGTAACTTTTTATTTTTACTAATAGTCAAATCCTAAACTTAATAACATTTTGTATAAGGAAGAAAAATCTCTTAAATAATATTCTCAGGGTGTTAATTCACATTTTGTTCGATATGTGGGATAGATTTAATTCAAACTACATCTACTTTCATTATTTTCCATTTGAAAAAAATTCTTCCTCGTAAAACATGGATTTAACTTTATTTCAAAAAGTATACACGAGGATGTTACACGTTTTTAATGAATTTTATGCGATGTGAATTTAAATTAATCGCATCTCAACTTAAATACTGCCACCGAGTGAAAAATTAGGGGGGAAATCAAGTATTTCCCAATCCAGTCTAATTGAGATGGTATATGATTTATCTGTCAATTTCTATTCATGGTCATTTTCAAAATACTACATATTAGTCTTTTGAGGAAATTAGGAATTCTTTAATCTAGAAGGTCCTTCAGATCTCATTCTTATTTTGTCATGAAAATTAAGTCTATAACTAGAGGAAAATGACTCATGGCAGCAGACCTAATGTAAACACAATATCAATAACCTTCGCCTTAATCCCAATTAGTATTATTTATATACATTTGCTTTAGTTTCTTTATTCTTAACTAAATCTGTATTAATTTCGAGAAATTAATTTTTGACAACTTCGTCCCGGTGTAGAGGACAAGTCCACCTAAGAACTATTAGACACTTAAGAAAAAACAAAATTCATTAAACAAAACAGTATATTGGATAAGCAAAATTAGTCATATGACAATCTTTTATATTAATAGTATATACATTTGCCAATAATTGCTACAGAAAATATTAAAGTAAGAGAAGTAAGCGTAATATTCTAAATTACCAGTGATACAACAAAAACCATGAGGAATGTTAGACTGTTAGTCTTATTAAATTAAATCTGAGGAGAGATTTATAAAATTATATATTTTTTTATTATTATTGGAAAGGACAGAAGAAGTAACTTTTTTTTATAATGGACGGGAAAGAAAATAGGGGTCCGGAACTTAAATGACTCAAAAAGTGAGGTAGTGAACCAAAATAACTCAAAAAATGCGACATAAGTACTTTTTGTGTAGTGATTTACTGCACAGTAAGGGATATTATATACTAGGGCAGGCTTCTCCATTTTCTATTTCACACTTCACCTTCTCCATTTTCACTATTTTATCATACTTTAGCCCCAAAAAAATCACGTTTCAAAGCTCTGAAACGTCAAAGTTTGTTATACAACCCCATGTTTGATGTTGCGGTTATTATTGTCAGCTCAGAACATCAAGGACCCAAGACAATTCGGGGCATCGTTTTTGGCGTTGTAAAATGCCCGACGTAAGTATTTTTACAAGTATTTAGAATTTAGGATTTTTTCATATTAACTACATATTTTACTTTCAAAACTGATTTTTTTGTAATGTTTATAGGATATGAGTGATTGCAAATATTTTCGATGGGAAGATGAAATTTCTGTGGATAAAACAATGGCAGTGAAGTTTAAAAAGTCTCATGTTAATAGAGAAATCGCGACTTCACGTATCACTAGAGATACCGTGAAGTTGGACTTGCAATTTAAATTTATGGAAGCTCAAGAAAAAATTGACAATCTAGAGGTCTTGCTAAAAGAAACCGAGGAAAAATAAAGTTTTTTCAAGAATAACCTTAGAGACACTCAACACGAGAAAAATACTTTGTAAGAGAAATTAAAATTTTGGAAGATGATTTGTGCTCTCTTATTGTTGTTTCTAATCTTGAAATGTTGCATTGTCGGTTAAGTTTTTTTATGTATTTTATTTTTACTAGTTGTACATTTTCATGTATTATGTATTTTCTATCACTTTTTTAATGTATTATGTAATCGACACATTTCATGTACTAATTTATTTGTGTTTTCGTTAGAAAATGTGAATTGTTGAACTTTTTATTTGTGTTTCTTGAAATGTACTAATGTTGCACATATTGTTGTGTCAACCAAGCAAGTGCTCCTAATGATGATAGTTGAGATCTAGACTACAATGAGGAAGATGAAGAAAGAGATGAAGGGGAAGAAGACGAAGAAGAGAATGCAAGTAAGAAGGAAGATGAAAATGATGACGATGACGAGGTGGTTCCAGAAAGCGACGAAGATTAGATTACTTTTCAAATTATTGTACTTTATGAGTTTTTTATGAGAATTTTATTTCTGAATTTCTTCATTCAAAACAATCTTAAAATATTTAAAATGCATAATTCAAGACGCTTCATTAAAAAGACAAAGTACATCATTCATAACAAACAGAAAAATACTTAAGATTCATCATTCTCCGTAATTTTGACTAAATTATTGACTTAAAATTTCCAGCGACATTTGACCAGACAAAATGTCTCCATAAGAACTCATGTCTGGATAAGTGTTACCATGAATAGGCTGGACTTCAGAGATTTGAGGACGAGGCACAATCGGCACTTCTGGGACTTCCTGACGAGTCTTGGCCAAGACTTCACGACGATTAATAGGTATCTTTTCAACATACATTTCAAGCACATTCAGGGTGATTAAGTCCCTATATTCTTCTGTCGCCCTCAAATATTCTCTCAACGACTCATCATCAATGATATTCCACTCGCCATATAGCACTAAATCTTGCGGTGAAAACGATATTGTATAACTGCCTATCACAGATAATGCAAACTCACGCCTACTAACTCTTATTCTTTTATGTATGGCAGTGAATAATGTTGAGTAATTCAAGTTGATTGGAAAATTAACATGGAATTTAGGTGGAATACTATAACGAACAGTATTATGATCATGAAGAATTTCTCCTTCCCAAAATAATGAAACCTTAACAGTTGGAGGAGGAGAAACCATTTTTTTAAGAATTTAGAATTTTGATGACTGAAACTTTGAAAATGGACGAGTCTTTCCCTCATCCAAAATTCATGTTAAATAGAAAACGGTTGGGTTCGTAATAATTTATTGCGTAATTGGACTAAAATAGACCTTTTAAAAAACGTGATAAATACCCCTATTGTGCAGTAATTTAATGCAAAATAGGACTTAACCAGACTGTTACGGTTAAACTCTATTGCGTAGCAAATTACTGCGCAAAAGATACTTATATCTTTTTTTGGATTATTTTGATTCACATCCTTACTTTTTTGGTTATTTAAGTTCCGGCCTCAAGAAAAAGCCACCACCGTCAATCAAAATAGACATGTCCGAACGGAAAATTTCCTTTATTAGCCTCAACAACATTAGCCATGTAGAAATGAAAGTTAAAAATAGTTTAACAAAAACTTTTAAATATAATAATCTTAGAAGAAAATTTTAAAGAAATAAACTAACCAACCGACAAATTATATTGAAGGAGTGAATTTGTCGGTGCTTTTGTTCATGCCTAAAGTCTAATCACTAACCTATCGAGGCCCTAATGTGTAATCTGTCCTTTTTCCCCCAATTTGTCCAATAATTTCGTTTTTCATTTTCAACATCTTTTTTCCACTTTTTCTTAAGTTTCTTAGAAAAAAGAAAACAACCCATCTTATTTCAAAAGAATATGTCCTTTTTACTTGAAGGGAGCCTTGACATAACTGGTAAAGTTGCTGTCATGTGACCGGAAGGAGGTCACGGGTTCGAGCCTCTGAAACAGTCTCTTGTAGAATGTAGGATAAGGCTGCGTACAATATACTATTGTGGTCCGGTCCTTTCCCGAGCTCCGTTCATAGCGGAAGCTTAGTGCACCGAGCTGTCGTTATGTCCTTTTTTACATGTTGAGAGGTTTTCGGGTAGTAGTTGTTGTAGAAGAAATCTATTATTATGCACTACTTTCATACTCGTTCTACATTTTTATATTAAAAAAATTAACAAATATAATAATTCATTAGTTTAAACATCAACCTGTTCACATAAAATTTGGGGGAAGGGGGGGGGGGGGAGATTTGTGCATTGCTTGTTCCATTTTACTGCATAATAAATTTTGGAGTATCTTTGAAACTTTTTGTTTAAAAGAAAATAAAATAAGGGAAAATTTTCCATTGGATTTAAATGAATTTTTGCATTATCTTATAGAGGCAATTAATTTTCATATCGTAAACTTCATGCCTTCCAATGAAACGATCCTAATCATAATAGGTGGAATAATTTGAATATTCACGTCAAGATCTAATTTTAAGAGGATATTCATTAGTTTCTACATCAAAAATACTACAAACTAGGGACTAAATAATAGAAATAATAGTTAAGTTTTATGCACAAAACATATTTATATATATATAAGATTTTCTATTCGGTATATTTGTATTGAGATCAATTTAAATTTGGATTCGCATACTCGAGACTTCTAGTTAAGGATGAAGGAGTACTTATATATCACTCCACCACAATCCTTGTCCTTAAAAAAATTCTATAATCAGATCATTTATAAAATTACATATAAAATTTTATGATTAGCTAACTTACTATACATATTAATTCATTTCGCTGATAGTGTAAAACTTGTTTATATGGAGTATAACTTAAATCCAGTGAACCAAACTGCAAAAAGAAATTAATATTCTGTTTATACGACCAGGGAAAACTTTGATTAATAACTAAAAATAACATGGGAGGTTGAATAGGACATATTATTTCCCAATAAAACCAAACTTGATCATGTGCTTCTATTCTTCATCAGTTTCTTTGGAAAAAAGTTCTAAATTCTCAAAATGTTACGTACAAATCACGAGTCACAACAATTTTTGTTTTAATTTAGAGTACTATATTTTTTGTTTGTTTTTCGAACTCAGATTTCAGGGGAAATGGAAATGGATCCCAATGTTTATAGCCCCTATATCTTGTGAAACAAATGTTCATTATTACCACAAAATGAGAAATTCCCTTTATATTATTCGTTCATTCATACTATAAACACAATCTTGAACTATTAAAAGAAATATGTTTATTAGTGTGTCACGTTAATTGAGAAAATAAGTTATATTAGTATCTCTTTATATGATCATGGACGACATTTCTCACCTCATGAGCTGACTAATTAGGTCTAAAGTTTAATTTTCATAACATGGTATCATAGTTCAACTCATATTCACTTTTGATTTATCTTATATTGGATCTTTTTATTATGTTGTTCACGCCTCACATGTTTGAGTACGGAAAGAGTGTTAAATGTCATACATGTGCTGAGAAAATTGAGAAAATGAGTTGTTTATCTTCTTTTATTGTTTTGGATTATTTTCAGCTCTTAAGCTAAGTTTTAAAGTAAAATTTTTATGACAATAACCATATTCTCTGTACTCGATTTAACCCAAAATTCTTTGTAAATTTCATTGTGCGAATATATAGCTTTCTAGTCTAACGTACAAAGTGTCAAATCCCTTTTGCATTATCTCAAATTGTCACTAAGGACAATAAAAGATCAATCCAAGTTATAAGAAGTCTAGTTTACATCACAAAGTCCTAGCTTTTTTTACTTTATGGCAAATATGTCATCTCTCATCTTCATCTCAGCCTAAAGATGTGGGAATAGATTAATCATCATTCTTATAGGAGAATAAGTATTCTTAACTTCCTTTTCTCAGTTCACCTTATCACAAATTTCACACCAAGACTCAAAAAGTTTACTATATATATAGAGAGAGAGAGAGAGATGGGTACTTAACTATAGACTATAGTAATAATTAGTAGAAAATGCTCATAACTAAGGTTTGTGTTTAGCGGGAGGGAAAATGACACTCACAAAAATAACATTTACGAGAAAGTCAATTTTTGATATTTGATATGATGAAAGTCATTTTTCATGGAAAACACTCTCCATAAAAAGAAAAATATGACTTTTCTCGTGACTTGTGGCGGAAAGTCATTTTCCTTACAACTATCTTAACTTTTAAATTTATATTACTTGTTTCAACTAATAGTTATACATTATTATCAATCTTAAGTACTCAAAAATTTCATCAAATTAAATACTCTCTGATTTGTTGATATTATTATTAACCTATAATTTATTAATTTTTGGGAAGTGTTCCATTCATTAACCAAACCACAGAAAACAAATTTCCATGAAAAATGATTTCTTTCGCCGTACCAAACGCACTCTAAAATAAGACATCTTATATTTAATACTCCCTCCGTCTAGTTTTATTTGTCTATTATACTAAAAATAGTTATCCAATTTTATTTGTCTATTTTAGAAAATCAAGAGAAAATTTATCACTTTTTTCCTATTCTACCCTTAGTATTAATGAGCCAAAATTTTTAATTCCTTTTTTCAACACTTTGGAATTATACATACTTTTATGGGGAATATGTGAATTTTTGAAATCCATTACTTAATTAGTTAACATCACATTAGTTTTATAAGCTTTAATTAATTTCAATCATTAGGTAATTAGCAATAATTAGGGTAATATGATAAATTTTTCATTTTATTTTTAACTCCTTAATAGATGTGTTGAATCAATATGTGACAAATAAAACGGAACGGAGGAAGTACTTAATAGTAGTAGAAGCTTTTGGTGAAGAGAGAAAGAGACTCGAGCCAACTTACTTTCGTGCGTGTAGTAGTCTCACATTAATTACTAGTAACATTAAATACGTGAAAGACGAAAGCCACTTTTACCTTTCCAATGTATTTCCTCTGTTTTAATTTATGTGTTATAATTTAATTGGATATGAAATTTAAGAAATAAAGGAAAATTTTTAAATTTTGTGGTCTAAAACAAGTTAAAGATATTTGTGTGGTTATAAATCATTTCGTTAAGCGTAAAATGTAAAGTTTAAAGTTAAATTGTTGTCATATTAGGAAACTTATCATTCTTTTTGGCACGAACTAAAAAGAAAAGTGTATCACATAAATTAAGACATAGGGAGTATATTTTTTATTATATTATTCTACCTGTTTGGCCAAACTTCTAATATCTGCTTATTTTAAAAAGTGTTTTTCAAAATAGTATGGTGAGAAACAGTTTGTGCTGGACCAATTAATTTTAAAAATATTTTTGAGTAGCAATTAGTGTTTGACCAAACTTTTAAAAGGTTTTTTAATGTATTTTATCAAAATTATTTTTCAAAAAAGTAAAGCTACTTTTTTTAGCTTCCGAAAAACGGTTTTTGCTACTCCTCATAAGCACTTATTCTCTCCCAAAAACTTGGCCAAACACCTCATTTTATAAAATAAGCATTTTTGTAGAAAAAAATAAACATTTTTGGCTCCCAAAAGCTTGGCCAAATAGGCTATAAGATTAGTAATCTTCATTTGGTAACATAAAACTTACACTAGATAATTTGATATACTTAGGCCTCATTTGTTTGCACTTAATGGGGGTTTGAATCTGAATGGTTCATACCTTGGCCATTAAGTGCATTTGTTTACATTAAGATCTAAGCAGTTATTATGTATGAATAGGTCTTAATCATTAAGATCTTGAACAATGTATTAATATCATTAAAAGATAATTTTTGTATGAATAATTTTTACCACATTTATGTCCATAACCACCACCCTCCCAACCCAACCCCCTCCTACCCTACCTCACCACCCACCCTTATCTAAACCCTACCCCACCCCACCTCTCCACCCACCCACCCCTATCTCATCATCACTAACCACTTATGTCATCACAATCACCACCCCAGCCCACCACAACCACTCACCCATCCACCCCAACCCAATCACCCCTAACCACCTCTGCCATCACAACCACCATCACCCGCCCCAACTACTCTACACCCACCTCTCCCCCTTCCCCACTCCACCACAACTAACCACCTCTGCCATCACAACCACCACCATCACCACAACTTCAACCATCATCACCATCTCCAACCACCTCTACAATCACAACTATCACCACCACCACCATTGCTAGCCATTAGAATCAACCATCACCACCATTACTAGAGAACATAAATTTTTTATTCTTTATTAAATAACATTTTTTATTTTATTAAATTTATATTTAGTTACTTTTTAAATTGAATTGTATATTTATTATGTTTAAGTGGGGTAAGGGGTAGGGGTAAGTGGGGTAAGGGAGATGTTAGGCTGAGAATAGGGTCTTGGAATATTGGGACTTTAACGGGGAAGGCGATAGAGCTAGTTAAGATTCTTAAGAAGAGGAAGATTAATATAGCATGTGTCCAGGAGACCAAATAGGTAGGACATAAGGCTAAAGATGTAGACGGGTATAAGTTATGGTTCTCAAGTAGGTCGAAGTATAGGAATGGGGTAGGCATTTTGGTAGACAGTGAACTAAGGGATCAAGTGGTAGAGGTGAGGAAGGTCAATGACAGAATGATGGCGATTAAGTTGGTAGTTGGAGGGTTCACTATGAACATTATTAGTGTTTATGCGCCATAAGCGGGTTTGGACGAGGAGGAGAGGAGACATTTTTGGGAGGATTTAGACGAAGTGGTGAGAGGTATACCACTCACTGAAAAGTTATTTGTAGAAGGGGATTTCAATGGACATATCGAGTCACTTCCAGGGGGTTATGATGACGTGCATGGAGGATTTTGACTCGGTTCAGGAATGGGGGAGACGTCTCACTTTTAGAGTTCTCTAGAGTTTGTGGGATGGTGATAGCCAATTCTAGATTCCTGAAGAAGGAGGAACACTTGGTGACTTTTCGTAGTTCGGTTGCTAAGACTCAAATAGACTTTTTGCTCCTTAGGAAGGTTGACAAAGGTCTTTGCAAAGACTGTAAGGTTATTCCGAAGGAGGATCTTACAACCCGACATAATCTTTTGGTGATGGATTTGGAGATCAAGTTGGAGAAGAAGAAGAGGGTTATGAATGACAGGTTAAGAATCAAATGGGAGAGTTTGACCATGGCTAGTGCAAATGATATGGGGGAGAGGTTGATGGCCAAGGAGGCTTGTTGGAGTAGCGGGGATGCGACCGGTATGTGGGACAGGACGACCAATTGCATTCGTGAGGTAGCTAGAGAAGTGCTAGGAGTTTCACGGTGTTATTGTGGTGGACATCGAGGGGCCTGGTGGTGGAATGGTGAAGTTCAAGAGAAGGTGGAAGCTAAGAAAGCGGCGTATGTGAAATTGGTAGAAAGCAGAGATGAAGTGGAGAAGTGGACGAATATGGAACTGTATAAGAGGACGAGAAATGAGGCAAAGCTAGCGGTTATGGCGGAGAAAATGACGGCTTTCGAACGCATGTATGTGGAATTAGAGGAGAAATACGGGGATAAGAAGTTGTACAGCCTAGCCAAGACAAGGGAGAGGAGGGCCCGTGACTTGGATAAAGTGAGGTGCATCAAGGACGAGGACGACAAAGTACTGATGGAGAAAGCGCATATTAGGCGGAGGTGGCAGTCTTACTTCCACAAACTCTTGAACGAAAAAGGAGATGGAGATATTGTGTTGGGAGATCTGGAGCATTCTGGTAGGCACACGGACTTTGGGCATTGTAGAAGCATTAAGGTTGAGGAGGTTACGGGTGTTATTCACAGGATGCGCAGGGGACGACCGATCGGGCCTGATGAATTCCTAGTTGAATTTTGGAAGAGCGCAGGCAGGGCTGGTTTGGAGTTGCTGACTGAGTTGTTTAACGTCATTTTTAAGATAGCAAAAATGCCCGAAGAATGGAGGTGGAGTACAATGATTCCCTTGTACAAAAACAAAGGTGAAATCCAGAGTTGCAATAACTATAGAGGTATCAAGCTACCGAGCCACTCTATGAAAGTTTTGGAAAGAGTCGTAGAGAAGAGGGTGAGGAGAGACGAGTCTATTTTCGAGAACCAGTTTGGATTCATGCCGGGGCGTTCGACTACTGAAGTCATTCATCTTATTAGGAGGTTGGTGGAGTAGTATAAAGAGAGGAAGAAAGACTTACATATGGTTTTCATCGACCTCGAGAAGGCATATGACAAAGTCCCTAGGGAGGTTCTATGGAGATGTTTGGAGTTTGGAGGTTAGAGGTGTACCTGTGACGTATACTAGGGAGATCAAGGATATGTATGATGGAGCCAAGACTAGAGTACGGACAGTAGAAGGATACTCGAAACACTTTTCAGTGATGATGAGGATGCATTAGGGATCAACCCATTCATATTTTCTTTGGTGATGGACGGACTGACGCGACAAATCCAAGGGGAGGTAACATGGTGTATGTTATTCGCAGGTGATATAGTCTTGATTGATAAGACTCGCAGCGGAGTGAACGTCAAGCTGGAGGTTTGGAGACAAACTCTGGAGTCTAAAGGGTTTAGGTTGAGTAGGACCAAGACAGAATATTTGGAGTGCAAGTTCAACAACGGGAGCGACCCTGAGACAGGTTTGGAGGTAAGGCTTGGTACTAGGTCATTCCAAAGAAAGGAAGCTTAAAGTACCTAGGGTCTATTATCCAAGGGAATGAAGAGATTGATAATGATACCACACATCGTATTGGTGTAGGGTGGATGAAATGAAGGCTCGCATTTGGAGTCTTGTGCGACAAAAAGGTGCCACCAAAACTTAAAAGCAAGTTTTATAGGGTAGTGGTTAGACCGACTATGTTGTATGGGGCGGAGTGTTGGCCAGTCAACACTTCGCACATACAAAAGATGAAAGTTGCGGAGATGAGGATGTTGAGATAGATGTGTGGGCATACAATGAGATATATGATTAGAAATGATGATATCCGGGAGAAAGTGGGAGTCGCCTCGGTGGATGATAAGATGCGGGAAGCGAGGTTGTGATGGTTCAGGCATGTGTAGAGGAGAGACACAGATGCCCCAGTGCGGAGGTATGAGAGGTTGGCTTTGGACGGGTTCAGGAGGGGTAGAGGTAGGCCGAAGAAGTATTGGGGAGAAGTGATTAGATGGGATATGGCATAGGTGCAACTTACTGAGGACATGACCTTAGATAGGGGTTGTTGAGGACACAGATTAGGGTAGAAAAGTAGCAGGTACTCGAGCATAGTCTTACTTATGCTTACAAATTGATAGTTGTAGTGTTATAAATGTAGGCCCGATTAGCCTATCACACTTATAGACATATTATTGCTTTATAATCCACTGTAGTTGATTTCTGCTGCTATGTGTTCTTTGGTGTATTTTGTTTAGCTTATTTAGTTGTGTTAGCTACTACTCCCTTTTGTCCGAATGCACTTTATACCGCTTTAATTCCTTATTTGAGTCTGACCGCTTCTCTTGTTTTACTCTTGCTTTGTTTTGATTGCCTTGCTTGTGATTATGCTTTGTCTTGAGCCGAGGGTCTCCCGGAAACATCCGCTCTACCTACCAAGGTGGAGGTAAGGTTTGTGTACACTCTACCCTCCCCAGACCCCACGGTGTGAGATTTCACTGAGTATGTTGTTGTTGTTGTTATTTATTATGTTTAAATAAATGCATTATGCACATGCAGATATTTAAAAACAAACAGTTTTTATCACTCAGTGTTCAGATCTAAAGACAACATCTAAACCATTTAGATGTACATTCAGATTAAATGTCTTAATCTTATTGAAAACAAATGAGGTCTTAGTTAAAATACACTACTTGTGTAACAAAAACAATTGACACTATAACAAATATATGTGTTAAATCCTTCTATAAATGGTGATATAATAATGTGGAAAGAGGGAAATAACCAACAAAATTGTGGTTAGTGAGTAGCAAATACTCTTTCATTCTTAATCAAAGATTTCGGGTTTGAGTACTACCGGAAACGAAGTCGTTTTTATTGGGAGAAGGGCTTATGCCCCACTCAAGTGCGGGGCTTTCTGCGCGAATATGAATTTAGTCAGAATCCAATATAAAATACTGAACACTACGAAAAAAAAGTGAAAAAGAGGGAAATACCAAATTTATGGAACAGTAGATACAGGTAGGTCCAAGTGGTGTTTGGTTGGTTCATAACTCCCTTCATCCCCTCTTCCCCTGTATATAAAACCCCTCTAAAAATCCCACATCCCCTTCATTCTAAACTTATTAGCTCTCCATTATTTTCCAAAATATTTTCTCTTCCCCTAACAACACAAAGGGCATTTCAATGGGAATGCCACTTTCCTTTCTTCTCCTACTTCTTTCTCTTTTTTTAGCTCCTATCTTCACATTCTCCTCCCATGTTCCTGACCCTGAAGTTATAGTCCAAGAAGTTAATCAGTATGACACTTACACCCTTAATCTTATTCCCCATTTCATTTTTTGACTAACTCCTTTTGTTGTCAAAATTAGTTAAGTTCGATTATATGAATCTTTATCATAACTTGCTTATTTTTACTTCAGTTGTCGACCTATCGCAACCTTGATATGTTTTAAGAAAAAAAGTAAATAGATCAAGGTCTTTACGTACTTACATTATGAAGGATGCACGAAGGGGACAATGCGAAGGCTGGCTCCCGGACCGTGTGTCCATAAGAAATCGCAGAGCCACTCATTATTATATAAGTTGCTAACCCTTGATCACATACATTGCCCCTAACATCTGACTGCATTTTTCAATTGAAATGAAATATTACTATCGAAATTACATTTTCATTTTTTTCCGGATTTTGGACCGACTATGCTTTAAATCTTTAACTAAGATTTCAACTTTTTTTTCACTTTTCTTAATTTTTGCAGGAAAATCAATGCATCAAGAAGGAACTTAGGATATTTATCATGTGGAACAGGCAACCCCATTGATGATTGTTGGAGATGTGATCCCAATTGGGAAAAAAACAGGCAAAGATTAGCTGATTGTGCCATTGGCTTTGGCAAACAAGCAATTGGTGGAAGAGATGGCAAAATCTACATAGTTACTGACACTAGTGATGATCCAGTCAATCCAAAGCCAGGAACTTTAAGATATGGTGCAATTCAAGATGAACCACTTTGGATTATATTTGCTAGAGACATGGTCATTAAATTAAAAGAAGAATTAATGTTGAATTCATTCAAGACTATTGATGGTAGAGGTGCTAGTGTACATATTGCTGGTGGTCCATGTATTACTATACAATATGTTACAAATATTATTATACATGGATTGAATATTCATGATTGTAAGCAAGGTGGGAATGCTTATGTTAGAGATTCACCAGAACATTATGGTTGGAGGACATTATCAGATGGTGATGGAGTTTCTATATTTGGAGGAAGTCATGTTTGGTTGGATCATTGTTCTTTGTCAAATTGTAGAGATGGATTGATTGATGCTATCCGTGGATCCACTGCAATTACTATTTCCAATAATTATATGACACATCATAATAAGGTAATTAATTTATCAGTGGTGAATGTAGTCTTTCTTTCTGTTTGTTTTGATTTCGACTTGAATCATGTTTATATATAGTTGAGAAATGTACAACCGAACAGTTGTTATAGTGATATACTATACGCACTGACTGAAAATTATATGACTCACCTTAATAAGGTAATTAATCAGTGGCGGATATCATCTTTCTTTTCATTTTCGACTTGAATTGTGCGTATATAGTTGAAAAAATGCACAATGAAATAGTTGTTGTAGTGATATTTAATACGTACCGACTTTAATTAAATTTTGAATTTGTCTCTGTAGGTAATGCTTTTGGGACATAGTGATTTATTCACTAGGGACAAGAACATGCAAGTTACAATTGCTTTCAACCATTTTGGAGATGGGCTTGTGCAGAGGATGCCAAGGTAAAAAAATAAAATGTTGGATCTAATATGCTCTATTTGTTTTTCTAGTACATTAATTGGTGTAATGAGAAATGTTTTTTGAGATTTATAGATGTAGACATGGATATTTCCATGTGGTGAATAATGACTACACACATTGGGAGATGTATGCAATTGGAGGAAGTGCTTCTCCAACTATCAACAGCCAAGGCAATAGATTTCTTGCTCCTAATGATGTCTCCAACAAGGAGGTAGATTTTACTATTACCTAAAAACTCTTACTTCCCAATGTTTTGAAGAAGATTTTTTTTTTTTAAAAAAGGTGAACTTTTGTTGTTTAAAGGTTACAAAGGTACTCCCTTCGTTTCAAAATAAGTGATGTTTTATGTTTTTCATTTTGTTTCAAAATAAGTGGTGTTTTAAAATTTCAAAAAGAAATTGACCTTATTCTTCCAAAATCACCCTTATTTACATAATCAAGAATCATTAAGTAGAAACTTTTCTTTTTCTAGAAAGAGGTAAAATTTAATTAGGGGTAAGTTAGTAAAATCATTCCTAATTTTCTAGGAGTGAGTAATTTTTTAAGGGGTGTGCTCAAGCTAAAAACATCACTTATTATGAAACGGGGGAAGTATATAACAATAAAAATATAAAAAAAAAAGCAAAAAGAAGCAAAATCTTGTCATGCTAATTCGATTTTGCAAAATATTTGTGATTTTTCTCTTTACTTTTCAAGATTTTAATTTTTTTTGTTAATAAAATAAAGTAGCATTTTGTCATCTTGTCATGAACTAAGTTTCACTGATGATCTTAATACATGATCAATAGAAGGCGTTAAGTCGGATATGACGATATCTGAATTATTCGCTTATCTACGGATTATAGTATTCTGGATGTCCAGCGGTTCTGGGAGAACACAGTGATGCAAACTGGACATCAGATCTGAAGAACACCAAAGCCACAAGTAAATGTGTATGGTGGATCTTGGAAAAACCTCTAAGCAAACTTGCATCGACCGATTCATGATGGTATCGGAGTTTATCACTTTATACAAAGCATGAAAGAAGTTGAGTAACTTCATGACTCCTTAAAGGACGTCCCTTATTGGGAGAAACTCGTGCCTTCAGCAGTTATACACTATGGCTAGCCGGTCGGCTTCAGGAAGGACACGGATGACGGCGTCTGGACATATCTGTCAGGATCTGTCGGAGACATAAGACCGTATGGCAGTTGATCATCACGGGTGTCACTTCCTTATTTACTAACTAAGGGACTACCCGGAGATCAAGTGTTCTGCCTGTCTAAGGGAATGAGCTTAAAACCCAAAATATACGGATCAATATAGTGGTAACCCAACCTTACTAACTGGAGATCCCAGTAATTTGGTTCAATGGGAAAACTAAGTTGTAAAGGTTCAGTTGATCGGTTCAGTTGATCGCTTCAGTGGAAGCATAAGCACTTCGGATAGTGATTTCTGAAAAGAAACACCAAATCCAAAGCCGTTCCCGCGATAGACGTTAAGTGTTATCTGCAGTATGGGTAAAGGTTAAGTTTTCAAAACCTGTAATGATCCTCAACAAGTTGAGGTTAGGTCTTTGGGAAACTTTTAATGGTTCCTAACACTTGTGAAGTGGGGTATAGCAGGATACCTTGTAGGAGAGTGCGAGGACGGGCCGCCTCAAATGAACGCACTTAAGAATCCAAGACGTTGTCCATGGCCAAAACGGACAAAACATTACGAAGAAGAGAGTAAGGGAATTTGTTGTGTTGGTACCATTGGCTTGGCTTACACTAAACACTGACGGTTCAAGACATCACGTTCACCGCGCAGTAAGTAAGTCCGATGGTATTTAACTATGGAAGGTTCAAAGATGAAGCTACCTCTCCTTATGCAACATCGGTCCGCTGAAATATTGTTGGAAATGAAAAGACACCATGTGAGTGCGCCAAAATCTCTTTCAAGAGGGGATTGTTGGAAATTAGCCTTTGGCGGGAGTTGCGACAGACCAACTTTAACGGCTTAAACACTAGTGTTACGCATATTGGAGAATTCGGTTCTTCACACATGCATGATCTACTAAGTACGTAGATAACCGTAGGGCCAAGAATCGTCGAATTTCATTGAGAAATAAAAGAGATATTGGTTCACGAAGTAAGGTGTTTGAATCATGGAAAAGTGTGGTATTGTGTTCAATTCTCCCTCATCGGTAGAGGAAGAAAGAATTGTTGTGTATATAAGACTCGAAATTGGTTTAGGGTTTGGGACCCCAAGGGGTATCCCATGTGTTTAAAGGAGGGAGGACCTAGATGTGCTTCGGTTCGAGGAAAGACCACACGCGCGCCGCCGCTGCCCACCCGTCCCGTACGGTCCGGTTCCGAGTTACGGGTTATCGGGTTCTCGGGTCGTGGGTCACGGGTCACGGGTCGTGGGTCGTGGGCTGTGGGCTGTGGGTCTTCTGATATTATCTTTTTGGGCCAGAAAACTTTGCCAGAAGTACAGTTTGATAGATGTACAGTTTGGACCAGAATTCTTTCAGATGTACAGTTTGGTCCCTGAAGTTTCAAGATGTACAGTTTGGTCCCTGAAGTTTCAAGATGTACAGTTTGGTCCCTGAAGTTTCCAGAAAGTCAGAATTTGGACAGTCAAAGCAGAAACGCGAAACACTTAATTCAGCCATTTATTTTGGCTGAATTACTCCTCCTATAATGACCAATCCGTTGGTCTTTCACCATTTATGTTGGTGACTTTACTACCTCCATAATGGTCATTATTTGGCTGTTATGGAGGCAGTTTTCAGTCCCTCCCTCACCTATATAAACACCCCCTTACACCATTGTTGAACACTAACACTAAGACTCACATATACACGAAAATACAGAAGCTTACACAAGCAGAAAACTCTTCTTCCTACAACTTCCAAGCATCATTTCGTTACTCAATATTCTTCACGGTAGCACTTGAGTTTCCTTTGCTCAAGTGTTCCATTGCTGTTTTATCTTGGGAGAAAAATTGTCCTGGACGTATAAAGGATACATACGAGGCAATATTGTCTTAAGTACAGAGTGCCACACTCGACTCAGCAAAAACAGTTTTCCAGTTTTTCTTGTTCAACAATTGTAATTTCAGATTTCTAGTTGAATTATTGAATCTTTGTTTATCCTTTTGAATACTTGTAATAGTAATATACTTCCCGTACTGCATTATAAAGTACAACAGAGTAAAAACTCCCAACAAAAACATCTCATTATACCAAACTTCGCCTAATTAGAGTTGATACTTTAAAATGTCAATCACCTAGTTATTACTTGTCATAATTGTACATAATAATAACCAACTTTCATAAAGATGAAAGTGCAATGAAAAAATTGCTGAAATCAAAAGTATGGTTACAATTAACCTATTTAAGGGACAAAATGTGACTAAATGTTTGTTAAAAAGGTGACAAAACATGAGGATGCAGCAGAAAATGAATGGAAGAATTGGAATTGGAGATCTGAAGGAGATTTAATGCTTAATGGAGCTTATTTCACAAGATCTGGTGCTGGTTCTTCTTCTAGTTATGCTAAAGCTTCAAGTTTAAGTGCAAGGCCATCTACTTTAGTTAATTCTATTACAATGAGTGCTGGTGCACTTGGCTGCAAAAAGGGAAAAAGATGCTGATTTTGATTTATATGATTATTGATAATCCTAATTAGCACTATATGTTCTCTCTCTCTTTTTTTTTTAATTGTGAAATATTATGATCTAATGTCAATTCCCCATATGGTATAAATGGGTTGATGAGTTTGTGACTTGACCCCCCATTGTTATGTTGTGATAATCAAGGATCAAGTGTGAATACTACCACCATATTTCAACTAGAAATAATTGTGCCCCACCCCTCTCCCTACCTACACACACAACTGATGCTTTTTAATTGTTACTAGTAATACTCGCTCCGTTCACTTTTACTTATTTATTTTTTATTTTACACGCCCTTAAGAATTACTCCCTTAGAATAAAAAAGAGTGTTCACTTAGTCTTTTTTTTTTTTTGTCAAAAAGAGTGTCTACTTATCATATCAAGAAAGAATTAACCTTATTTTTTTAAAAATTTCCTATTAAGTGTTATGTGATCAAATCCCAAAATCTATTTAATTATTGACAGTTTAGTCAAATTACGTATTTTTGTCTGGGAGTTAGTGTTTTCTTAAGGGGTGTGCAAATGACTAAGTTGACACTCTTTTTTATCCGGAGAGAGTAATAAATAAAGTATATATTTTATCATAATACCCATATTAATTGATGTATATTCTTAATAGACTTGAAAATAATTTAGAAATAAGTAATTAATGTTAGGAGTAAAACAAGAAAGAGAGTTTGTCTTTTCTTGATATACTAAAGTGGACTAGTAAAAATGAAAATTTATTTTTAATATAGTGGATAAGTAAAAGTGAACGGATGAGTAATTTTCTATCACTTGTGCCCTTCCATAAAGGTTACATTGATGATTTGATCTTTTAATGATTCCTAACTTATGGACACCAATTTATGTACATATTATTGAAGCCATAAATGATATTTTGATATTTGTAAATACTTATAGTAAAATCTCGATAAATGAATAATATTGATTAATAAATAAATTATTCCGGCCTCGACTTGGGTCAGTGTACTAAATGAATAATTTTGCTAAATGCATAAGATAATATATATTTTTTAAAATCCTTAAAGGCCCTACAATAATATAAATGAATAATTGATAAAATATAAAATAAAATGTTAATTGAAAATAACACATAATATTCTTATTTTTATTGATAATACTATGCCAACTTCTCAAACTCAACTCTTTTTTAAAATATTCATCTAAATTTTTTTTGTTTTTTCTTTGGTCCTATTTTTAACTCAATCTCATCTTTAATTTTCTGCAAAGTATGCACTGCATTTGATGCATCTTTTTCTTGTTGTAAAAAATAGTTATTTAAGACTTTCACTGCTTGTATTGCTTCTTTTGTTGATATCATTGACAAATTCTGACTATCATATGGATCTTGATCATTATCAGCAAATGTTTCCATTACTCCTTGAATAATCTCTTCATCAGTATGAGACTCCATCGATGCATCATTTTCACTATGATAGTCTCAAAGGTCTTCCACATCCATTGCATTTCTATAACCTAACTCATTGATAACTTCATGTAACCCTGGATGCCTTTAATAATTTTTTTGTTACAATGTACTTTGTTTTATCAATATACAATTCATGTGTTTCATTTTTTGAAATTGTTTCTTACAAAGTACTTAGTTCAAATTTTAGTTTCTAAATTAATAATAAGTAAATATTAATATAAAGTTCATGCATGTATTACGTATTTACTAGCTTTTTTGTTAGATAGTTTAACTTAGTTTCATCTTTTAGTTTCTCAATAATTATAATTAATAATTATTAAAAGAAAATTCATGCCTACGTGATAGTTCATGTTCATCCTTTACTAAATTTGTTACAATGTACTTAGTTTAATTTTTTTAGTTTTTCAATACATATATTTAAAATTACATGCATGAACCTTAATTAAAATAACAATGAAAATGTATAACAAAATGCATGTCACACAAAAAAATAAAAATATTATTGATAAATGAATATTTTTTGCCGGTTCCAATGATATTCATTTATTGATGTTTTACTGTGTGTACAATATTTATAAATACTGGATTAACCATCAATATTTGCAAATATTAAACTTTAGTATTTGAAATACAGGTGAGATCTTGAAAAAAACTTGTTTGAAGAGTATTTAAAGTTAACTAATGATTTACATTCACAAATCTTCAGCTTTTGTTCCAAGTGAAAAAATCATGTCCAAACACATTATTATAATAAAGAGAGTACTTTCAATAATGAAGATAAAAGATATTCGTAGCAGCTTCGGAAATGCTTTTTTAAAAAAACTTCTTTAAGCGCATCTATAGCATAAAGCACCCCACTCCTATTGGACCGGGGCCTTTAACGATTTTCGCTGAAAAGAAGAGATTACTTTCAGCTAGTTTTTTTCTCTAAACCTAACCATAAATATTAGACGAATTTAGAATAATTAGAAACGAATTTACTAAGTAATCGGAAGCAGGTCAAGGCCGGCGAGCATACCCGAGCTTCTTAAATTTGAGAATTGTGCCGAACTAATGCTACTAGCATCTGGAATCCAATGAAATATTCATAGAGTAGCTCATATATACTTTTCATTCAACAAGTATTCATAAAGTAACACAATATCGGCGGAATTTCCTTCACCTATGGTCATTTAATTCTTCTGTTGAAGATGTCCCATTTGGGGTTTTCCTTCACATGGGGTGGTAGATCAACATAAATGCAACTTCACCTTTTTTTACACATTGAATAGGACCATGATTTGGTAGACTGAAATTGCAGTCACCAAAAAGAATTCTTTTGACAAAAGTTGCAATGACCATAAATGCTGAGATCTTGTTTTTTGCAGAGAGCAATTATGCCCAAAGGCCTAACCGCTCAACTACCAGTAGCAACTAGCAACTAACATGCACATATTAAAAGCTTGTCTCAATCCCATTGATTCCTTATATGAACTACGAGATATAAATTTATCACTATTCTTGCACCATCACCCCACGTTGTAGGATTTTACTAGGTATGTTGTTGGATGTAAAGCAGTACGGGAAGTAGATAAATATTATAAGTGTTTCGAAAGGATAAACAACAAAGATTACAACAAGAAGTTATCAATCTTTTAATCTTGTACTAGAACTTCAAATCTGGATCTTGTATTCAAAAATACAAGAACCTGAACTGCTACACTTGTGGTTTGTAGAACCGCTGAGAATCTGAACGGTTAGAGTCCTTTGAGTTTCAAGTTCACAATTGAAACACTTAGCAACCAATTAGATAATCACAAAACCACCGGCTGAGTCGAGAGATGACTCTCTGTCTTTAAGACAAGATTACCCCGTATATATGCTTTTGCGTTAGCGGGTAATAGTCTCCCAAGATAAAACAACAACTAATCAACACTACAAAGCAAATAGGTTGATTCTGACGAAGAAAACAAACATGAAATGACGTGCTGAAGTATGAAAAATTTAGAGGAAAATGAAGAGTTTCTGCTCTTGTTCAAGACTTGTGTTTTCTCTTTTTCTCCACTCTATTTTTCCGTCTTTTTCTCTACTGTCCCTCTACCCTCAAAATTATAGTAAGGTTTTCTCTTTATAGTGTTTAGGAGGAGGAGAGGTTGTTAAGAGGTACATTCAAGGCCAGGAACGTTTTGTAATTAGTACAAAACGTTGCTGATTGACTTTCCGGTTACTAGCAGCATTTTCTGAAATTTCAAGGACCAAACTGTAAATACTAAGCAGTTTGAGGCCCAAAAGGATAATATCATAAACAGCCTAGCAGCCAGCAGTGGCACGCGTGTGAGGCTAGCCTTGAACCCAAGCACACCTAAGTTCTCCCTCCTTCAAACACATGGATTACCCCTTGGGATCCCAAACATTTATCCATTTTTTAGGTGTATAAAAAGAACAATCCTTCATTTTCCCACCGATGAGGTAGATTTGTCTCACATCATATTTTCATGTCTCAAACAACTTACTTCGTGGACCAATATCTCTTTCATTTCTTAACGAAATTTGACGATCTTTGGCCCTACGGTCATCTATTCACTTAGTAGATTATGCACATGTGAAGAACCAAAGTCTCCAACATGCGGAACCCGAGTGTTTAAGTCATTAAAGATGGGTGGACGCAATTCCATCAAAGACAAATTTCCAACATATGTTGTTGTTATTCTTGCACCACCCTACCCATAAATAGCATATCAAGGTTCTCCCATGAAACTTGTGCCAATTCGTTCTGGATTACAAATCGCAATCTACTCTTCTTCGATGTTACTGTCAAGCTCAACATTGTTATTTTTCTCAATAGATGATAAATCCCACAAGACCGTAACACACGATTCAAAACTCAATGAATAATAGACAACCCATCTATCCTGTGCTCCACTTAAACACAACTTATGTTCGCAGCAACACTTACCACTAGACCAAAGTCCTAGGAGTCAAAATGTACAAACAAACTCAACTAGAATATCCAGAAAGGAAAGGTTCAGTTGATTGTTATGATATTTTTATTTAAGCTGAAAACTCCTATAGCTATCCGACACGACAACTTATAGTCCAAACTCCAAACTAAGTCAACGCAACAAACTGGGTCAATTCCTAAAACTGTAGTCCATTGGAAATTTTGTAAAGCATGTTACCGTCTCTAGATGTATGACATTTATTGAAAATTATCTACAAAAGACGACCAAAAGATATTGGAAATGAAAACCACAGCAAACATATCTCAGCATTGAACGTAGGATGATAAAGAAATTAACAGACTTCACTTTTTTTCTTAAATTTTATTAAGAGTCAACCATCAACAGCAAAATGCACTTAACGTGTTTCCTAAATTGTTGTTGGTTTCATTACATTTTAAAAGTCATTATCAGAAAAATGGTTCGGAGGTATTTAAACGCTCCTCCATGGTGATAACTGAATAATAAACATTCCCAGAACTCATCGACCTCGAGAAGGCATACGACAAAGTCCCAGGGAGGTTCTATGGAGATGTTTGGAGGTTAGAGGTGTATATGTGGCATATACTAGGGCGATCAAGGTTATGCATGATGGAGCCAAGACTAGAGTACGGACAGTAGGAGGATACTCGGAACACTTCCCAGTGATGATGGGGTTGCACCAGGGATCAGCCCATTCATATTTGTCTTGGTGATGGACGGACTGACGTGACATATCCAAGGGGAGGTACCATGGTGTATGTTATTCGCAAGTGATATAGTCCTGATTGATAAGACTCACAGTGGAGTGAACGTCAAGCTGGAGGTTTGGAGACAGACTCTGCAGTCTAAAGGGTTCAGGTTGAGTAGGACTAAGACAGAATATTTGAAGTGTAAGTTCAGCAACGGGAGCGACCCTGAGACAGGCGTGGAGGTAAGGCTTGGTACTCAGGTCAATCCAAAAAAAGGAAGCTTCAAGTACCTAGGGTCTATTATCCAAGGGAATAGAGAGATTGACGACGATGTCACACATCGTATTGGGGCAGGGTGGATGAAATGGAGGCTCGCATCTGGAGTCTTGTGCGACAAAAAGGTGCCACCAAAACTTAAAGACAAATTCTATAGGGTAGTGGTTAGACCGACTATGTTGTATGGGGCGGAGTGTTGGTCAGTCAAGATTTCGCACATACAAAAGATGAAAGTTGCGGAGATGAGGATGCTTAGATAGATGTATGAGCATACAAGAAGAGATAAGATTAGAAATGATATATCTGGGAGAAAGTATGATTGGCCTCGGTGAATGATAAGATGCGAAAAACGAGGTTATGATGATTCAGGCATGTGTAGAGGAGAGACACATATGCCCCAGTGCGGAGGTGTGAGAGGTTGGCTATGAACAGGTTCAGGAAGGATAGAGGTAGGCCAAAGAAGTATTGGGGGAGAGGTGATTAGACGGGATATGACACACAGATGCAACTTACTGAAAACATGACCTTAGATAGGGGTTGTGGAGAATACGAATTAGGGGAGAAGAGTAGCAGGTACTCGAGCGTAGTCTATTGATAGTTGTAGTGTTATTACTGTAGACCCAATTAGCCTATTACACTTATAAACATATTATTGTTTTATAATCCATTGTAGTTGATTTCTATTGCTATGTGTTCTTCGGTGTATTTTGTTTAACTTATTTAATTGTGTTAGCTACTGCACCCTTTGTTCGAATGTTAATTCCTTATCTGAGTCTGACCGCTTGCACCCTTTTGTTCGAATGTTAATTCCTTATCTGAATCTGACCGCTTCTCTTGCTTTGTTTTGATTGCCTTGTGATTATGCCGTCTTGAGCCGAGAATCTACCAAAAACAATCGCTCTACCTACCAAGGTGGAGGTAAGATTTGGGTACTCTCTACCCTCCTCAGATCCCACAATGTGGGATTTCACGGGTATGTTGTTGTAAACATTCCCAGAACATTTGTTGCCACCAGACACGACATAGGCGCAACTTTTAATATAATTGATACATTGTTGCATATAAACTAGCGAGGAAGTACACCATAACTAAGTTCAGAAGATAGCGCGCACAGAAACTTTAGTTTTTGAGCATTCTAGTTCTAGCAGAGACAAATTGGTAAAAATCTGAGTATAGCAAATAATATATTGATGGATCACACTGACGGCAACTGATCATCAAGTGAAATTCATCAACCACCAAAACTGTACTCAAATAAACAATATAGAAGCCAAAGCATAAGATCGTGAAAGTTTCACCCAATCAAACTTCTGGTTTGCATAGCCAGAAGGAAAACGTTCATCTTCTGTTAGGCAAAGAAAATTTTGCATTTCCGTACTTAACATCAATACTCAGACGGAGAAATCACATCATCAATCTTTAGGATCATCTTGACAACCTGAGTTGCAAGCAAAATCTGTTGTTGCTTCCCAATTAGAGTCTCAAAGACATTTTGCTCACGCATGTCATTTGTGCCAACATCATTACAATCTATTCCACAGCAGGGATTATTCTCCTGCATATAAGATTTGACGTTAAGGATACATACATGACAGTCAGAAATGGAAAAGAACAGCTTCTATATTTTTTCCTTTTTCTAACACTAAAAACAGCTGGAAGTGTCATAGAACTGACTCCTCAATATTGGACTAATTTAATATTGCTCCGAAGTACTAATAAGTTAGGATTACCTTATTTTGCTGAGCCTTAACAGCAGATAGAGTTTCAATGGGCTGGAGACCACTGTTCTCAGCAAGTGCCATTGGGACAGAATCCAAAGCATCTGCAAATGCCCTGATCGCATACTGCAAAAAGAAGGATTGAGGCTTCAGCTAAAGACACTTAAATACAAAAGACGGATACAGAAACACACAAGAAACTAAAACTATACCTGTTCAACTCCTGGGTGTTTATCAGCAGCCGCTTCCACGGCAATTGAGCAAGAAATCTCTGCTGAACCACCACCATATACAATTGAATTGTTGCGAATAAGATTTCTAGCAACGCATAAAGCATCATGGATACTACGTTTCGTCTCCTCTATCATCATCTTGTTGCCTGTACAGTGATCACATATCAGTCCAGACATCCTAATCCATAACAGTCATCATATGCAATGTCATTTCATATAGTGCTGGATAATCTTTAGCACAAAAACCTCAAATCTGCACAGGTAAAAACATGCTGCACCATGTGCTCCACGCCAAAAAATGGCACCACCCTTAATGACAGAAAACTATGCTTTACTTCTGCGTGTAGTCCCCATCTACCAAGTTAGTTACAGTTAAAGGGGGGAGGGGGGATGTAATAAACCAATCGACCAAACAAGACCAAACCCCTTATAGAAATTAAGTGGTTTGTTTTCATTTTGGTTCTGGCAATTAAAAATGTGGAAAACCGAAATTGAACTGATTGTTTGTATGTCTTATGAAATACTCTAAAAGCTTAGTAGGACAGTGAAAATATAGTTTTAGAATGTTTGGAACATTCTGGCCGAACTTTTCCAACTCGACACAAATTGGAGTTGTCAGTCACCTCCCAAACATGAAAAAAGGTTTCAAAAGAGAACTAAATCTTGCTACCCTTATTTTTTGCACGCTTGTTAAGGAGTATGTCCCTCCCTCGCTAGTAGTAAGGTAAGGTTTGGCCCCTCCTGCGTAATTTCGTTTTAAGGTATTATTAATAAAAGTCCACACAGGAATTGTCTGGCTGGTTATATTAGAACAAATCGCAATTAAGGAAGCATTATTGGAAGGGTCATCACATTTTGTACCACGATTTAGATTCAGGGAACACATACTTGTAGATTTCAATCGTAAATAATACTGTCACAGTCGAACAAAACATGGAGAAACAGGGCAAGGGAAAGTAAACTAACTCCAAAACTTAAGTGAATTTCTTCTGAATATTGATCAACAAATTAAAAAATAGACCAAGAACACATGCTATTTTCATTAGCAGCAGAATAAACTAATAAGGCTTTCAGGCAGGCAATATTAATCAACAATTAGAAAATAGAAGAAAAAAAACATAAAATTTCCCTCAACAGCAGAATGAAGTAATAAAGTATTTTCAGCAGGCAACCAACTTACCACCACGGATGAATATAGTTACTGCTCTTGAATTTGCACAATGCTCAATGTAAATCATTCTGTCCTTTGTTGTACCGAAAGACTTCTCCCGAACAATACCAGCCTGAGTTATAAAAAATCATCTTTAGCCGGTAGAGACTAGAGAGAACTACAAATCTACAAGAGCATTTCACAATAGAAAGATTAATGAAATGGTGAAGCTACATGGCAAGATATGATGTCTGTTAATCCTACATATGAATGAATTAGAAATACTTTCACAATAAATTTTGTGGAATATTTGTCATTTAAAATATATAGGTAAGAAATGCATTACATATCCATAAACTTTAAGATAAGCCAGTTATTAGCTTTAATAAAACTAACCAACCCTCTTTTAACAACGTTCACATACAACTCTACAATATTTCATAGATACATAATGTACGTCCACAAACAGCACAGAAAGAAAGGGATGTACCCTGCCAAGTTTTTCAGGTGTCAACTCTTGAAACCTTGGTACTATTCTCCCACCTAATCAAATGCACAGATACCAAGAAGAAATGCAATTAAATTAGCAGATCCAACAGAAACTGTGAAAGACGCAAGGCATCATAGTCAATAAGCAGAGACACAAACCTGTGGCAATTGCTATCAGCTCCAATTCCACACCACCTACCCATCTAACAGCAGGCAAATTTCTATGCATTAATAAGTGATTAGCTTCATCATCAAAACCCCACTGGCAGATAACTAAGGTGGCACCAACATCCTGTTAGATATGGCACCCTTGTTAGACAAATGAAGCTCCAGAGAAGCCAAACCACCAGAATACAAGGAAAATAGGTCCAGATAAAAATAGACAGCATGTAAAAACACAACCCTAAGAAGACACATCAAATATCTCATATCATTAACAGATTCTTTAGATGGTTGTTACTTATCATTTCATAATGTATTGTATCGTATTGTATTGTATCCTGCTATATTGCTATATTGTTTTGATGAATACAATGTTTGGATAGATTGTATTGTTTTCCGTCATTACATAACACCACACACCAGCAATTTGAAAAAAAAAACTTACAATATTAAAAAGAAAAAGTACAGTACAGGTGGAGTTAATATTAAAAAAATGCAAGGTAGATTAGATCAGATTAGATACAATTGGTAACAACCATCCAAACAAGCCGTAAATGAAGTTCCCTTATATATGACTCAGTGGTAACTGTGAACATAAACGTTGGCATCCCTACTGCCTCTACTTGTTTATGTTAATAGCAGACCACATTGTGTAACCCTCACAAGACAAGAGGCAAGAAGGAGGAGAACAGAAATCACAGAATTTCATTCTTATAAAAGTTTGCATATACAACACTAGGCTGGGAACAGAAAATCCTTTGCTAAGAGAATAAATAGATGTGAGAGAGTAATGGGAATTAGTTTTGCAACACCATCACCTGAAATTCAAGGAAAGCGCTATTAGTTTTAGCGGATCATAGACTTTTCACTACTCCAATTTTATATAAGGGCCAAGAAAATGTCTCAAGCTTTTGTTGCTCCAACCCTCCCATTTTCATTCACATAAAACAACAGATTAGCTTCAACTCTTTCCTTATTTTCTTTTTGATAAAGTATTCAACTATCTCATGTACATATTCAGCAATTTTACCTTGCATTTCTGAACCATGTCATCAAAGTACTTCTGCTCCTGTAGGCGTAAAGTTTGAAACTTTTCCACGGTATCAATGTCAACCTTATGCTTGGTCTTTGGCTTAGGAGGCTCAAAAGGACATGTCAAAATAGCAATTTTGGCATCCTCAATTTGCTTTGGCATCTGTGGATGACTCATATCTTTGTCAACTATAATACCATAAATTAGCTCTGTGTCCTCCAACTTTCCACCAACTTTGCCTTCAACTTTGATTAAGTCCAGGTTTACATCCTTTCTCTCTAAATCAGCAACTGCTAAAACCGCTTTAACAGCAATTTCAGCCATGCTACGTTTGCATCTATTCACACTGCAGTAAATTAATCATGTCAAAACAAGTACAAGTTTTGTTGCAAGGTCTTCAGCATTATAATCAATATCAAAAGCAGCAAAATACCATGCCTGATGCATGTACCAAATAAATAACATGCATATCCGTGAAGCCATAAAGTACAATTTCATAACAAAGAAAATTCTAACCAGTATCTGAAATTGACTTGTCACTTACATCTTAGACGACAAAGTAGTCATGCAAGTCTGAACCAAAGGCTCAACATCATTCAGACCGAATTCAAACTTATGTGCTACACGCTCCAAATGCTCAACTGCAATCCTTGACGCCATTTCATACCCTTCTGCAACCCGAATAGGATGAATACCACGTTCTAACAACTTCTCAGCTTGTTCTAGAAGTGCCCCAGCCATGACAACAACTCCAGTGGTTCCATCGCCAATTTCAAAATCTTGACTTCGTGACAACTCAACCATCAACTTTGCAATCTGATTGTCAACATCCATCTGCTCCAAAATGGTGGCACCATCATTTGCTGACAATTGAAATCTCCAATATTAGAAACTTCAAAACAAGATATGAGATTTATGCATAGGTTAGATCCAGAAAGGGAAGAGCTCATAGTAGTTTCAACTATGTGTTCAAGTAACTACTGCTCTTCCCATACACAAGTAGACAATCAAATAGAGGCACGTCTGGTAGAAAGAAGGGAAAGCTGAACGCAACCAAAAGCTTGCCTCAATTGGTTTTCCTTTTGAATTAGGCAAGGCCCCACAGGAAACTTATTGCATATTGCCCCAAGGTTCACCTCAAAGCTCCTTTTGAACATTGATTAAAAGATCTTAAGAAGCTGGGTCGTCAGAGCTACATTTTGTAGCAAAGGAATCTTATATGTCAGGCATCAAAGCCCCCCCCCCCCAGCAAAAGAGATATTCAAAATATGAAGTGCTCCAAAAATAGTCTCCTAAGCAGTATTGCTACCTCTTAATCATATATTAATATACCTTTCACACTTGAACCTTGTACAGAAATGTACAAGAATAGCATACAGTTAAAGATTTCCTTCCTTAATTGTTCAAAATTATGAGTAACTGAATTACAAATACTTAATACAATCTAAAAACATATCCTAATAGAAAAAATCTAATTTCCATAAATAAAATGGAACAACGGCAATCGAAAGATTGAACATCTACACCGGCTACGCACTATCCCCTTTGAATTCCTCCATAAACAAAGTATGATTACAGGCACTCATATGGTCATACATCACATCAAACAGAGTAAATGAAATGGACGCACTTAAACAACCAGTGTCCTGTGGTGGTTCCAACTATAGGGGCCTAACTAACTTGACTCTAGAGCTGTGTAGAGTCGTATACTTAACATTCTATCTAAGCCTAGTTACTAGAAAAAAAGGAACTCATAAGCTCATTCACTGCAACCTCAGACAAAATTTCTTAGAATCAATAATGCATCTACAACAAAATGACATACACAATACAGAACCAAAGCTCCTACACTTACAGCTCCTCACATCGTTATTCAGAACACTAGGATTACCACTAGAGATGCAGAATCCAGTTATTCACAAATACAATGTGCCAAACTATTTCCCATGAAGAAGTCAGTTTCTGGTGTTTGGTTACCAAAAACAATTTTAGAATTCCTCAACAATTTCCAGCAAAATGATGAACATCACTTCCCTTACATAAGTGCAGATCCCAACTCTAACTCATTATCACTTGCTCCAACTAATACTTAGACATTGTTATCAATCATTAATACTCAGAGATCTTATTAAAACACAATCCCATTCACCGACGCTATTATCAATCTCGGAAAAGTATATTTTCAGAAAACATTTTCAGCTCACCAACCAAACATTCCTGGCTAACACTTTACACTAAACATTTTCCTTCATACCAAACACACAATATGCTTTCTAGAAAAAGCAAATCTAAACCACAAACGAAGTTTATTAATAACGTAGATCATCAAAACTAGTACTAGGCAGCTATAATAAGGTAAATCAAACTTCAATTAACGAGTAAAAAGAGTATATACTGATGGTGACATCGCCGTCGGGGCTCTGAAGCATTTTATCCATGCCTTTAGGACCAAGTGAGGTACGCAAAATACGTGCGACAGCTTTTCCGGCGGAAATGTTAGCCTTTTGAGCATCGAGCCCTCTTAATCTGGTTTTATGTTCTTGCTCCCTTAGTATTATAAAGGGCCTTCCGAATTCATCGAAAGCTAACGCCATTGTTTCCGGTGACCTGCTTTACGATCAGATCGGAAACCAACTATCTCCGGCGAGAGTTGCGCTATGAATCTAGAAAGATTCAGAACCCTAGCATGCTTAAACCCTTAAATGTAGATGCTCCCGCTACTTGTAGTTGTTTATTCATGCCCCGTTTCTCAATCGGGTCGGGTCGGGTCGGGTGAGCTCCGGGTCTAAGTTAAAAATATCTACATAGCAAGTTTTTTATTTTGATTACAACAATAACAATCTACCCACTAAAATCTCACATTGTGGAGTCTGGGAGGGTAGAATGTACACATAACTTATATCTGCCTTGTTAAGTAGAGCAGTTATTTTCGGGACCCTCGGCTTAAGACAAAGTACAAGCCCAAGCAAAGTAAGACACACAAAGTGCATAAGTTTTTTTTCTTTTTTTTTTAATTTTGATTGATTTCTTAAAAGAATACTCCGTCTCATTTTAACCATCGTTTTAGCTTAAAAAATTATCTCAAAATAATTATCACTTTAGGAATTCAAGATAAATTTGATATTTGTTTCCAACTATATTCTGAATATTAAATAAGTAATTCTTTTTAATACTCCACAATTTTTAAAAAGCAACGACACCTTATATTTATTATTTTTCTTAATGGACGTGGAAAGAACTAAGACCGTTAAAATAGGACGAGGATAGTATAAAATAAAGTGTACCTATTAACAATTAACAACAAAAATTCTACTTAATTAAAAAATATGATAGTAAAAAAGATAAGGATATTTTTCAAACATTATTAGTTAGTGTCATATATATGTGAGATAGAAGTAGTAGTAACTAGTGATACTATTTTCAGTTTCTTTTAATTTTCTCTTTTTGGAGTCAGCATCGGCAAACTTTTGATTTTGCTGAAATTCTATAAATGATCAAGGTTTATTTTTAAAAGTAAATCAAATGTACACAACGATAAACGCATAGTTAATTGACAATTGAGTTTTTTTTTCCACATTTCCTCCTCCCTTTTAGAGCATTAGTTTAGTTAGGAACTTTAAACATAAATATTATAATATCGCTTTTGATACAAAACTTATTCGACCCACCAAGCAAGAGCACGTTGCGCGATAGTAGCCAGTTCAAGAAAGTGAAACTAGATTAATTAGAATAATCCGAATCAACTCAGCTTTTAGGCATATTTAAGACACACACTGCTAATAATTATTGGCAAGATTTTAGCCAAATGTTAGTCTAAGCAACTATAGCCTTAAAAAGTTTCAGCAAATAGTTCAATCCTAATTTTTTTTATCAATATTGAATGATGTACACACCCACCACCAACTAGACTGATACATTTGGCCCTTCATTGTCCGACATCTTTTAAATCACTGAATCTCACCATTATTATCAAAAGAATTCTCCTAGTTCATTAAAGACAAAATTTCACCAAAATATCAATCTTGAAATTACAACTAAACTCAAATATGAAATACTAATAATTTTGTTAATGGGTCTCGTTGGAATTCATTAAAACACCTAAACCAAGCGATATACAAAATTTGAAGAAGATTGGAGACGATTTGAACTGAATTTGAGTCAAAAATCATACCTGAAATCTCTCACTAAGACATGTGCATATCATATTGCATATCGTATATATAACATGGAGTTTCCGTGCATATACATAGATATACATTATGTACCTATAAAAGGAGATATATGGTAATAAATGATAATATGCATGGTTATATACACTGATATATTACGCAGGATACACGAATAAAGTCTTTGTCCACCTTGATTTTACAATCTGAAAATCATCTCAAATCTGCTTCAAATCATCTTCAAACACCTCCAAAATTGATATTCAAACTTCTTATGATCTTTCCAACAGAATTCGATAATACTCAATTAAAGCAAAATGCAATTATGTAAAGATATACAAGTGTAGATATGAATTTGACTTTAATGAAGGAAATCTAAAAGAAACGATTGACCTCTTTCTTGTTGGAGAAGACGGAAAAGAGAATACTAAAAGTAGAGAAATACAAGTGTAGCTATGAGTTTGATTTTTCTAGAGGCGATTAGTGATTTTTGGGTCCGATTAGAATTGCTAAAATTTTGGACACTTCATTTTGCTTTGTGACCCCAGGGGCACAAGCGAGTTGGTAAGTGGTAAAGTGATTGGGGTACAACCACTCCGACGTCGCGGGTTCGAATCCGTGTGGTGACAGTCTTTGCTGAAATATTGCAAGGGTTGTTGCTAGGTTCGTATCCCGTTTGTCTTCTCCCTTGGAGGGCTGCCACTCGAGCATATCCCTCGATTTACATCCTACCTGGCCAAGGGGCCTCTGATACAGGTGGGGGTTTTGCCTTCGAGACTTTCCCCTTCACAAAGAATTGCTAAAATTTTAAGAGTAAATATTAAAATATTCACAATTTTCAAGAAAATACACTCACTTTTCATATTTTCAAAATTCTTCTTCTTCCCTCCTCTTCCTTGTCTTCCTATTTTTCCTTTTCCTCTTCTGGTTCCTCATCTTCTTCTTCTTCCTCTTCCTCTTCGTCTTCCTCCTCGTCCTCATCCTCATCCTCATCCTCATCCTCATCCTCATCCTTCTCCTTCTCTTCCTTCTCCACTTCCTTCTTTTTAGTGGGTGATATTGAAGAAACGTCTAACTATTCAATTGAGTGCAAAATGAATTATGTTGTCCTTGACCTCGAGCCTGGGGTAAAGAAAGGGATTCCAATGCTTTGGACTCCTCTAGATATTGCAATAATGACAATAAAGATTTCTCCACACTATGACATTAAACATCCCCCCATCAATTGCCAGACGACCACTTTCACTCCAGGCAAAGATCAAACAGATCACTTCGATAAATTCAAATACGATCTAAACCTATAGTTACCACCATGAATCCACCCAATACACATACTACCAATAGCTATACTTAAACACCACCCATAATACCACAATAACTCCAGTTTGTTACACCACCAAAGGATTACACCCCAAACTCTTAGTTGGAAATAGGACTTGAGGGTCATGACTGATGTACTAGCCTTTAAACTGGACATTAGAGATATCAAGTAATGGTGGTCATAAAAAATACATCTTCCTTGCACAGATGGTGTTGGAGGCGATGAGGATGGTGTTGGACAATTTTGGACATTACCTATGGTTATTGACGATGACCCAAGGTTAAACCTTATTTATTCAACTGTTGAACACACCATGGATCGTCTCATTAGTTATAAACCCAATGATTCAACAAGTTTCACAATAGTTGTCTTTTTCCTGCAAGTCGTTCGAACCCGCTATACTTTTTATCGTGCCCTCAAATTGGGGCGGGATATGATTGACACACAACCTATACTATACATTAATAAACCTGAAACTAACTGTCTGATGGTTATTAACAAACTTATCATAAAAATAAATGATATTTATTTATGTAATTAATATAGTTTGAAAATAAAAGTACGTAAAAATATCTTAAAACTAACTCACTGACAAGCCAAGAGCCTCTAAGTATTGAAGTCTAAATACAAAGCCTTCGGGACATTTCCCAAAAATAACATAGCATCTAAAATTAATTAAATCTTGGGAAGAGTCTACTACTGCTGGAATAAATCAGTAGAACTTGTCACTGAAATCTAGGAGTGCTTGCCTCTAGCCATGTACCTCGTTACTCACGCACTCAACACTTGTCGCACGACGTGTGTAATGACATGTTCGGTCGTTTGTGATTTAGGACCCTTTTCTCCTATTTGCGACTTTTCATAGGTTTATTTGATGTTTTATGAATTGCGGGTATGGATGGCACGGGTCCTGAGGGGCTTGGGTGCATATCGGATTGTTAGAACTAAAACTAGAAGTTTCAAAAGTTAAGAGTTGACCAAAGTTAAAATATGTGATTAAATGAGTTTGAATTCATGATTTGAAGGTTCCTATAGGTTTGTTTGACGATTTTAGACTTTTAGGTACGTTCGTATTACAACCTAAGGTGTTTGAGCGAGTTTCGAGAGCTAAAACCAAGTTTGGGCTACATCATATTTTTATTTTTTCTAGTGCAGCATTTTGACATGTGCGATCGATGGGTTGGAGATCGTATTAGTGAAGGGTTGTCAGGCTGGAGTCACGGTCGTGTGAGGGTGTTCGCAATTGCATTGGATCCTCACTGGATTGCTCTTAACAATCATGAGATATATCATCGCGGTCGCAAAGGGTCACCTAGAAGATTAAAACATTTCAAATCGGGATTAAGTCATTTCTAAACATATTTTGGGGATTTTGGAGGGGATTTCAACCATTTGAGTTGGTGTAAAAATTTTAACCTTAAGATTTATTTATTATACTTGAATAACCACTTAATTTAAATGTTTAATCCATGATTTCATGGTATAAATATGAGATTTCTTGCCCTAGATTAAGAGGCGGTTATTTGATGATTTGAAGGTCGAATTGAGGTTGGATTGACTTGTAATTTTAGATTTGGAAACATTTATAAGGAATAGGTAATCCAATTTTGTACAGACTAGCCAAGGCAAGAGAGAAGAGAGCTAGTGACTTGGATCACGTGAGGTGCATCAAGGACAAGGACGGCAAAGTAATGGTGGATAAATTGCATATTAGGCAAATGTGGCAGTCTTACTTTCATAAACTCTTGAACGAAAAAGGAGATGGAGACATTGTGTTGGAATTTGGAGCATTCTGGTAGGTACCGGGATTTTTGGGTATTGTAGAAACATTAAGGTTGAGGAGGTTAAGGGTATTGTTCGCAGGATGCGCAGGGGACGAGTGACTTGGCCTGATGAGATCCCAGATGAATTTTGGAACAGCGTAGGCAGGGTAGGTTTGGAGTGGCTGACTGAGTTGTTTAACGTCATTTTTAAGATAGCAAGAATGCCCGAAGAATGGAGGTGTAGTACAATGATTCCCTTGTACAAAAACAAATGTGATGTCCAGAGTTGCAACAACTATAGGGGTATCAAGCTATTAAGCCACAATATGAAAGTTTGGGAAAAGGTCGTGGAGATGAGGGTGAGGAGAGGCGTATCTATTTTCGAGAACTAATTTGGATTCATGTTGGGGCGTTCAACTACTGAAGACATTCATTTTATTAGAAGGTTGTTGGAGCAGTATAGGGAGAAGAAGAGAGATTTACATATGATTTTCATCGACCTCGAGAAGGCATACGACAAAGTCCCTATGGAGGTTCTATGGAGATATTTAGAGGTTAGAGATGTACCTGTGGCATACACTAGGGCGATCAAAGATATGTATGATGGAGCCAAGACTAGGGTACAGACAATAGAAGGAGACTCGGATCACTTCTCAGTGATGATGGGGCTGCACCAGGGATCAGCTCTAAGCCCATTCCTATTTGCCTTGGTGATGGACGGGCGGATGCGATAAATCCAATGAGAGGTACCATGGTGTATGTTATTCGCAGATGACATAGTCCTGATTGATGAGACTCGCAGCGGAGTGAACACCAAGCTAGAGGTTTGGAGACAGACTCTGGAGTTTAAAGAGTTCAGGTTGAGTAGGACCAAGACAAAGTATTTGGAGTGCAAGTTTAGCAACAGGAGCGACCCTGAGACAAGTGTGGAGGTGAGGCTTGGTACTCATGTCATTGTAAAGAAATAAAGTTTCAAGTACCTAAGGTCTATTATCCAATGGAATGGAGAGATTGATGACGATGTCACACATCGTATTGGGGTACGGTGGATGAAATGGAGGCTCACATCTGGAGTCTTGTGCGACAAAAAGGTTCCACCAAAACTTAAAGGTAAATTCTATAGGGTTGTAGTTAGACCGACTATGTTATATGGGGCGGAGTGTTGGCCAGTCAAAACTTCGCATATACACAAGATGAAATTTGAGGATATGCGGATGCTGAGATAGATGTGTGGGCATACAATGAGAGATATGATTAGAAATGATGATATCCGGGATAAAGTGGGAGTGGCCTCAGTGGAGAATAAGATGCGAGAAGCGAGGTTGAGATGGTTTGGGCATGTGTAGAGGAGAGACACAGATGCTCCAGTGCAGAGGTGTGAAAGGTTGGTTATGGACAGGTTCAGGAGGGGTAGAGGTAGGCCGAAGAAGTATTGGGGAGAGGTTATTAGACGGGATATGGTGCAGGTGCAACTTACTAAGGACATGACCTTAGATAGGGGGTTGTGGAGAACATAGATTAAGGTAGAAGGGTAGTAGGTAGTTGAGCGTAGTCCTACTTACTCTTACAAAATGATAGTTGTGTGTTATTACTGTAGGCCCGATTAGCCTATCACACTTATAGGCGCAATATTGCTTTATAGTCCCTGTAGTTTGATTTTTGCTGATGTGTGTTATTTAGTGTACTTTGTTTATCTTATTTAGATGTGTTAGCTACTGCTTCCTGTTGTTAGAATGCGTTACCATAGCGTATTCGATTTTATTATCAGCATGTTCATACTGTCCATACTGCTTTAATTCTCTATATGAGTTTGACCGTTTCTCTTGCTTTAATTTGCCTTGCTTGCTTTACTTATGATTATGCTTTGTCTTGAGCCGAAGGTCTCCCAGAAACAGTCGCTCTACCTTCCAAGATAAAGGTAAGGTTTGTGTACACTCCACCCTTCCTAGACCCCATGTTGTGGGATTTCACTTGGTATGTTGTTGTTGTTGGGTAATCCAATTTTGGTATCAATTTCAGATTTTAACCTTAGGGCTTCGGTCTTACTTTTTGATTCAGTTATTTTATATTGCAATATGAGTATTGTTGGACTCGTTTAACCTCGTAGAGTACACTTTTGAATAGATTTAGAGCTTTCGAAGGCTTTGAGAAAGGGAAAAACCATTCGTAGTTCTTAAAAGGCTTCGGATTAAGGTAAGTTAAGACTTCAATTATGTCAACCTACATGCAATAACTCTAAACAATCCTAACATGGCATCAATATTTATAAAGGTCTTGCTTACCATAAAATTTCTTTTAATGTCAGTTAATCAAGTAATTCAAGCAATTAAATACATAAGTCTCATAAAACTCGACATGTCACCCGATGTTCACATAACTCATCACCTCACATATATGTCACCCCTGTTGTAAATTCATTCATTAACATCTATTTTGTAAAAACATCGCTTATCGGTGGTCAAGTCTTAACTTACCTCGATCCGAAGTGCCACAAAGTCAACAGACACCTTTGACTTTCCTTAACGTTTCTGAAAGCTCCCAATAAATAATTTTTGTACGATCAAACAGAGCTAACATTACCAGATTTTCATATAAAAAGGGTCAAAAGTCAACAAAAAGTTATAACTGAGTTCCGGGATTAAAATTGGGAATTTCTTTCAAAATTGAGTTACACATAACCCAAGGGCCTCATATCTCGAATTTTATCCAAATCCAACCCTTAATCGACCTTCAAATCCTTCTAATTATGTCCTCTTAAGTTCTAGGGCAAAACCCCCCAAATTCTCAACTCAAACATGGATTAAAACACTGTTAAATGTAAGGAATCATGATAAATAACCAAAATTAAGATTAGATGCTTTACCCCTTGTCAATTCGAGAAGAACTCCTCGAAAATTATCCAAATTCAAGCTCTAACACTCAAGTTATGAAAGGAAATGTCAAATTCTAATTTGAAAATATTTTAATCTGCCCAGGCATTATCCTTTGCGACTGTCGGCGCCATCCGCCAAATCGCGGCCCTTCATGACCAGGCCTCATGCGAGTGTGCGCACCCACACACAACCATGCCATGTGCGCATGCTGGCTCTCCTACGCGACTGCGAACTTCTTTGCGTATACAATCATGCCCACGCGAATGCAAGGCATACCCGGCACCAGAAAAATAAATGTCTCAATGCAACCAGTTTTATGGGTTAATCCCCCGAAACTCGCCCAAACCCATCAAAAATAGATCCAACAAGCAAATCACTCCAAATTTACTCTACAAACCTGTTGGAACCCTCAAAACACCATTCTCGGATCTTAAAGACACATATTAGATCGTAGTTAACTCCTAACTTTCAAAATTACTAATTTTTAACTTAAGCATCTTAATCACTCCCAAGCCCCTCAAGACCCGTCCAAACTATCCAACTAAGTTTCAAAACACCATACAGACCTATAGGAACTCTGAAACCTCAATTTCAAGCCCGTTAACCTCAAATATTGATTTCGATCAATTCTTAATTTTCAAATTTCTACTTTGATTTTCTTCTTCGAAACGCACCTAAGTCGCTTGGGATCTATGTCATCCATCCCCTAAATTCATAAAATATATATTTAACCTATTTAAAGTGTTATTTAGACAAAAAAATCTACTACTCATAATGACCGGATGGGGTCATTACGATTTTACCCTATTCAACAAATTAATTATTTTAGGCTTTCAATTAGACTCTGATAGTTTCATTTGTCAAAAAAAATCTAAGAATATTAATATATGTGACTTATGAGGATGGGTGGCATGCGTTTCGGGGTAAATTTGTATGGATTTCTGAAAGAAAATATAAAGTTAGAAGTTTTTTATTTTTTTAAAATGAAAAGGGTTGATTAAAAGATAACTTTTGGGTAAACTTGTTTGTTTCAGAGTTTCATCAATTTCATTAGGTTCGGAATATCATTTATTACTTAGTCGAGTCTTTGATTGCTTTTTGAGGCGTTCAGATATGTTGTGAGTCCTTAATTTATTAAATATGAGTCTTGGAAAATTAGAGATGATTTGTGGGAAAAACATGTTGTAACAATGTCATATTGATAATTTGAGTGTGTGAACAAGTCTGTAGCGTCGTTTATACTCTAGTGGCATATTTGACTTGTATCCGAGAGGTCTTGAATGAGTTTCGGATGTTGGATCGGGAGTTTCTTGAAACTTAGTCTTTCCAGGTTCTGGTGTGACCACTATTGCGAAAATATCACCGCACATGTAGAGCCGCTTCTGCGGAGGTTGGTTCACAAATGCGAGGTTCTGGGAGGATGGGTAGTCCGTTTTGGCAGAATATCATGCGCAGGTGCGGCCCCCGCCTATGTGTGCTATTGATGCTTTAAGTGGAGGTCCCTCTGGTGGCATGATTCGCTGTAGGCAGGATTCCTTCTTTTCCATTTCAAACCCCATTATTTCCAAACACATTTTTAGGAGCTAGGGAGCTTAGTGTGGGCATTCAATGAGTTCATCAACCACCATTTTTTAGGTAACTTCTAAATCACTCTCCAAGCTTTAACTGTTGTACTTTCTTTGCTTTGAGGGTTATTTCATTATTGTGGGTAGAAAGAAATTGAGATTTTAACCCAACTTCTTAAGGGGGTGTGGTCATAAAATTTAGTGCCAAGATCTAGACTTTATATATTGACTTTTTTTTATCTAGATTAGTTAATTCTTGGGAAACTATTACTAGGCTTGAATTTCAAATTTCAATCCATGATTTTTATATGAGATTTAGGGTTATTCCATAATTGGAGGTTTAAATATATAGTGAAATTGAAGGTCTAATTGTGATTAGTTTTTTATCAAATTTAAGAATATGATTAAGTAGACTATGAGTAGCATATTTCTAAACTAAATTTCTAATTTTTCTCTTGTGGGTCTTGGATCACTTTTAAATTGCGCTTTGGGGTCTCGTTTGAAAGCTTAGCGTTATGAGTGTCTTTAGAATTGTATTTTTAACGTAATTTACAATATATAGACTCGATGATTCGGAAGCACCCCAAAAAGGTAAAGCATTAGCATGAGGATTCGTGGCACCCGCTCGGCATTGAGGTAGGCTATAATTTACTTTTTAGACTCAGATAGAGAGCATGTATAGCTTATAATCATTGAGGAGTGTTGGGTGTGATAAGGGTCCCACATTAGTGACTGTGATGAACACTTAAGTAGGTACTGATGTATCTTATTGTGGGGATAATTTCAATTAGGTTGTTATTGACAGCTATTATGTGGGTTATGATAGCCGTGATTGAATTTATGCTTGGCGTGTAAATTGATTATCTAATCGCTCTATGTTTTTATATGTGGAAAGATTGATCTTTGGAATCATTGTAGAACTGATGGTATTAAAGCACTTGATTATTCATCTCTATGTACATGATCATTTATCTCATACTTCCATGATAATCGTTTTACTTATCGCATGCATACATTTATTCATACAAATACTGTGACTGAGATGAATCTTGATATGATATGTTTTTTGATTCAATGATATCGAAAAGGAAGGTAAATGAACTGATATGAGATGATTTGCTATTATATGATGCTCTACCAGTCCGAGGAATCATACCGGATGGTTGTGAGTAATATATGGAATTTTTCTCTTTTTCTCTCATCCTTCCATTTATCCACATTTTTTTTCTATTTTGCTTTACAGCTTAGAATCAGATTTTTTTTGTTTATGCAAAAGATTTCAGTTGCTCCAAAGATATGACTTATATATCATATCTTGACTGGTTCTTTAGATCCAGATAATGCAAAGTGATGGGTTGGTTATTAGTTCTATAATTTTTAGTTCATACTATGTGGGCTGGTCTTAGTCCTCCATGGATCATGACTACTGGGCAACGTACCGTAGCATGTGTGTACCAGGATGATTTAATCAATTTATTGTATTCATGAATTCATACATCATCATTCATTTACTTTTATGTGATATGTGTTTATATGATTATCCATGTTCTCAAGAAGTGTATGTGTTAGACAAGAAGAAAGCTGAAATGATAGTTATTTGTGAAGTAGACTCAGTTTTATATGTGTTACGTGTATTTTGTCATTGTCAGCCTATGATGCCTATGGGGTACGTTGTGTACTCATACTACACTTGTTGCATCTTTATTGGATGCAGATGCAGTTTCTTGTTCCAGTTCTGACCCCCGGAGCAATCTTGGAGGTTTTAGGGTGAGCTATATGTCCCATCAGTAACTCTGGGTCTCCCTCCACCTTATTGTTTATGTTCTTACCTTTTCAAGACAAATGTTGTTGTTCAGTGCCTTTCAAGTTGTAATAATTGTTAGACGCTCTTGTACGAGTCAAATCAGGTTTTGAAATAAATTAATGTTCTAGTATTTGATGTTTTAAAGCATTTTTATGGCATTTCAGTTAAGTATTAATTTATCATTTTTTTGCTTTTATTTCTTAAAATTGATTAAATAATTTTGGGGATGGTTCGCCTACGGGTGGGATAGTGTAAGTGCCAGCATGACCCGCGATTTGGATCGTGACAGTTCTGAAAAGCTTTTTGAAATTTTTTTTTACAACCAATAACAATAATTATATCTTTATCCAAGCAAGTTAAAATTAAATATAGTAGTCGTTCTTTTACATTTTACTTCATTTTATGTTAGTACAATATTAAAATTTTACAACTCTTTCAAGAAGAATTTATTAGAATTCAAATTCTTTTCCTTCAAAGGTATTCTCAAAGTACCAATAGCAATTGAGAATTATTTCAAACACATATGATTTGGTTTAGCGCAAATATATTTCCAAATATTTCTCAGAAAAATATTTCAAATATTAATTATCAAAAGTTGGTTAAGACCTAAATATCATAAGTCTTACTATTGTAAGTTAAAAGTAACAATTCATCATACATTAAAGAAGAAAAGAAAAGTCGATTCAATCATTTTTCTTTTTTTCATTTAAATTTCATGGTTTACAAAGATGATGTCTTTTACATATTGTCCAACATAACATGTAACATAACTCCAAAAGGATTAAAGATAGGAAAATATGTAACCAGAAAAAAGATGTTAAACAAGGATTCATGCTCCTCATGTTTGATTCTTGATTAATTATCATTCAAAAGAAGAATGAGCCAACAACAGTAGCAGAAACAATAGTTGTGGCAATGGTGATGAAATCAGGAGTGCTAGTGGTGGCACCATTGGGTGCTGGTGGTAGGCTTATGTTGGGAAAAATATGTGCAGAAATTGGTCCACCAACAGGTGCAGCAACTACAGCTCCATTTTCGTAGGATCCATTAATGGTACCTATTAAAATATAAATGCTTACTCTCTTTAGCAATTTAATCATATAGTGAAAGTGTCACACAATTCAATATAGCAGCAGATTCGGCACAATAAAATTGATAATATAAAGTCAAATCTCCATAAAAGACCTTTAAAATATCGTTAATCATAGTACGGATCAACGATACAAAATACTTATTTTCTGATCTATGTACAGATTAATCGGGCGGAACCAAACAAATAATTAATTTAGAAAAAAAGAGTTGAAATCAAAAAAAGTAAAATCATAATATTATGAAAAATTAACAAATATTCATAGAGGGGGAAAATCAGTATTGAAAAGTGGAGATAAATGTACAAATAAAACTTTTTTACCATAATTTACTCACTACGACCACAACCAAATCTCAAAAAGAAATGACATAACATTTGAAACCTTCTATTATTAGTAGTTATATAAATTAAAATATTTAATATATATTATAAAATATAATTTGGGGATCTTTAATTTTTAGGGCCTAAAGCAAAGACTTTAATTGCTTTGCCCTTGAGCTGGCCCCAATGATAACATGCAAGAAGTTTTATAGCCTGATTGAGGAAGTTTTTGACAAGTCAAAAGTGCTATTTATTTATTTAAAAAAAAAGTTATTTTAGAGAAAGGTTCAAATCTCACCATCACAAAAAGAAAATATAAATTTTGGACCATGAAAAAAAATAGATCCACGCAAAAAATGAGTATTGTTGAGATATAATATAATTAAGTAATTAAAATTTACTCATAAAATTAAATAATACCAATGATATTGTTATTTTCAACTGCAATTGGAGCATCCGCTGCATCTTTCAAATCTGTTGTAACATCATCAATGGCGGAGGCCATGCAGATCATGGCGAAGAAAACGAGAGCAAGAATCATAATTTTATGTGCCATTTTTCTTGCTAGAACGTTTTCCTCCTTATTGTATTTATTTTGAATGCATCAATTCTCTCAAAGGAATTGGAGAAATAATGCAGTGTAGGAATAAGAAAATGTAGGAATTAATATAGGATGAATGGATCGCAAAATAGTATACCCTTATGGTTGAGAGAAGTCCAAGCGTAGCCATGCAAAACCCTATTATTTTTAAAACCAATAAAAATTAACTAATTTTTTTTAATCAACCACATTAACTAACTTTTTTCCATCAAGCACAAACTTAACTAATATTTAATTCATTTTTCCTTTAATTTTTGTTACTATATGTTGTTTTTGAACTTCGATTATCTTATTATTTTATTGTGGTTACTTGTCACTTTTTCCAGCATACTTTGTTATGCTTTCTTAATTTTTTTCATGGTCTCTTCACTTTCGTATTTATTTTTTTGAACTACTTTAAAATGTTTTTTCTTGAGCCGATGATCTATCATAAACAATCTCTCTACCTTCCAAGATAGGAGTAAGTCTGCGTACACTCTACCCTCCCCATACTCCACTTGTGGGATTATACTAAGTATATTATTGTTGACCAATGGTTTGCCGTCTATGTCCAATTATTATGAATGACGTTAATAGTATGAAACCAATAATACGAAAGAGTTATCTTACGATCAAGAATATGTGATTGATTTTCATTTAAAAAAATTAAAGATCGATATTTCGATGGGAATTCAATTCTAAATTGATTCAATTTTTCAGAATTTATAAATCAGGAAAAATGTAAGTTCGCCTAGTGTTGTTATTACCTTTCATTAATTGATTTCTCTCAAATAGTAGCAAAAATAATACAAATTTGTAGCCTAGGTGGTTCCAATCTCTGTGGGAGATATCTTAAACTTTAGTATAATTTGACAGAGTACGAGTAGAAAAACATATACACATTAGCTTCGTCAGCAGTCTTCTCCTTACATTGGCTATGGGAAAAAAAATACTTGAGACAAATCTCGGTGGAACAATGTCTTACTCAGTCTTATACCTTTACTAGTATTGTAACAACATGTTTGGTCGTTTTGAACTTTTGGACTTGTTTTCCCAAGAATACCCTTTCCGTAGCTTTATCTCAGTTTTTATAACTTGCGGGAATGGGTGACACGGTTCCCGAGGTGATCGGGTAGGTTTCAGTCTCTTTTTGATAAGTTTAGAAAATGCTAAGTTAAGAGAATAGAGAAATTTGACTCGTATTTGACTTTTGTGTAAACACACTCTTTTCTTAGTTTCATCGGTTCCATTAGCTCCGGAATGGCGTTTATGAATTAGTCGAGCCTTTGGTTTGATTCCCGAGACAACCGGGTGTGTTTTGGGGGTTTAGTTGTGAAATTGTGAAATTAGAACTTAAGAGTTGACTTTAGTCAAACCCGAGCTTTAGAGACCTTTTCCAAAAATTTTGAGTGCACTAGCAGGTCTGGAATGTGTTTTCTGATAGGAATGCATATTTGGTTTGTATCCGGGAGGTCCCAAAAGTGTTTGGATGTTTGACGAGGAGTTGGATGGTTTTGGCTACTGCTAGTGTCTGGTGTTCGCCCTAGCGAACTGGTATCCGTTTCGGCGTGCCCGCCTCTACGGAGGTTTGTCTCACAAATATGAGAATGAACCAGATGGTGAGTGTCTGCTTCTGCGGATGACTTCCTCGCAGGGGAGAGTGCGCCTCTGCGGAGTCACGATTCATCTCAACGCATATCAGATAGGGTAAGTGACCTCGCCTCGATGATTACCTTTTTCGCTAAAGCACATCCGCGCCAGCGGAGTCGATTCCGCTGAAGCGTGATCATTGTTCATATTATATATGTTTAATGACTTAGGAGTTATTCTCATTCCCCAAATAGTTTCCTTGGGATTGGAGCTCGAACATTAGGGTCTTTCTTGAAATTTTAAGGAGAGTTCATCAATAGAGGTATAATGTATCCCCCTTTTTAATTATTGTGTATTAGTTAAGTTTCTATCCTAAGTATGATCTTCAATTGGGGAGGAAGAACTTAGCTTTTGTTGAGAATAAGAGAGTAAGACTTGGGATTTGGGGATCGATTATTGAATAATTGTTGTTGATATTGTAAACTAGTGTTATATTATGCTAGTGGGTGATGTTTAATTGATTAATTCTATGTTAGAAACCTTTTTGGAAATTGGAGGAAATTATAGGGTTAAAATTGGGGATTTTTGCTAATTCTTAAAATTGAGGATCCAATCGGGCTTAGTTATTAAATTAACTTAAGGATATGATTATCTAGCATGTTATGGTACTAGTTGAATAATAAAGCTCATATTTTGATATTGTGGGTCTGGGGTTCCTTTCTAAATCAACTTGGGAATTCTAGTTTCGCCTATAAATATGGTAATGTTAGACCCGTGATCTCATATAGTTAATATAAATGGCCAGAGTGGGCTCGCGAGGAGGCTCAATAGAAAGAGAAAGTTGTTATGTGATTCTTCGGCTTCGAATCAGGCAAGTTGAGACTTACTAGACTCTACTATAGCGTTATATACTGGTATGTTGTTAATGATTTAATGGGAGTAATGGGGGTATATGGAGTCCCGTATTAGTGAGGTGGCGAGCAATAATACAAGCACCAATAAACTTAACTTGGGCAATTAATGAACTAGCATGATATACTTGAAGGAGATTATGTGTTTAGCCTTCGGACCGTGAGCGCAATGCATAAATCCTCTTAGGTTTTGTATGATTGTTGATTACTTGAGCTCGTAGCCATGTCTGATATTTCTATCCTTGATTTGACTTATCATGCATTCATCACTCTATATCTCATCTAAATACTTGATAAGGAATTTATAATACTAATTGTACTGATTGCATAGTGTATACATATTCATATCATTCATACATATTACATTAGCATTTGACTGTTGAGATACTACTGAATAGGGGCTTGAGAAGATTGTTATTAGATATGGTACATGATACGAGTGTGATGACTGATGAAGATACTTCAGCCACAGAGCTAGTATCCGATGGGATCGGATGGTTATATGGACCTCATGATTCCCCCATGGATCATGTGACAACTACTGCAGCAACGTGTGTATACAGGGACATATGGACATTGCATTGCATACATATCATCTGCATAGCATTTCATTCATACTTCTTGACGTGTAATTATTATTATGTGTACTCGGTGATGTAAAGCTGTAGACTTTATGATTATGAGACTTTTAAGGAAAGAAATACTGGCACCTTGTAACTTATTCTTGATGTAAGATGAAATATGAGACTGTATGATAATGATATAAAGATGGGATTTTTATGATCTTGATTGCTAGAAATGCTAATAAAGATGGGATCTTTATGACTTGGATTGTTATGAACGATATAGAGATGGGATCTCTACGTGTTCCTTAGTAGAAGAACTAAGAGATTGAACCTTTAATGGCAAACTTATTTATTTGGATAAAAGATTGAGTCTTGATAGTGATTGTGCCTTCATTTGTAAAAGGGTGGGAGCTTTATGAGTAGAACTTATTACTTAATAAAAAGATGTAATCTTTAAGGACTTGGATGCCGTTTTGCAAAGGTTGGAATTTTATTACTATATCTAACCTAATTGTGGTAACATTAGAAACTTTATAATGTTCATGAAAAAACAATGGATTTTATGACTTGGTGGGGTTCTAGAATATTTACTGTAATAGTATGAATTATTTATAAACCGTACATTTAACTAACCAAGCAAGAAGATAAGTATTATGAGTACCAACCCTCGACACCGCTATAGTTAGGGTCGATCGACGATGTTGTTGGGTACATGTGCTTCCCGTACTCACTCTACACTTGTTGCACTCTATGTACAGGTACTGATCCTGACGCCAGCGGAGGAGCTTGACGTAGAGCTTGGAGATTTTTCTTGGGGGTCTAGGGTGAACCGTAGATTTTATTCCGGCATGGGAGCTCTTCATCTTGTTATTTTACTTTTCTGTCATATATCTCAGACAATGATTGTATTTAAAGTTTCAGACTTGTATTTCAATAGTGGCTCTGTACTCATGACAACTAGGTTTTGAGAGATATTTTTAAGGTTTATGCTTTAAATGTCAAGACTTTGTCAGCACTTTTGTTGTTATTTACTTCTTCCGCATTTATGTTTATGTAATTTTGTCATGTATGATTAGTGGTTCGCCTACGGGTTAAGGTAGGTGCCCTCACGGGACAAATGGGATTTTGGTTCGTGATAAATTGGTATCAGAGCACTAGATTTATTGGTCACATGAGTACAAAAGTGGTGTCTAGTGGAGCCTTGTGGATCAGTACGAAGAGCTCCCGTACCTATCCTCGAAGGGCTATATGACATTTAGAAAACTTTAATTCTTTCATTCCTTATCGTGCATATGTGATTCGGTCTAAGGTCTAAATGTCTTTGTTTCAATCTCTCACCAACGGTGAGGACACATTCTCAAATTCTCCCACGAGCGTCTGGATGTGACATCACGCGGTATAGTACAAGATGTGTCACTGTGATAAGGACGCAAGATTGAGTTCAGATTGGAGCTATGATTTGAAGATTCGGTTGAGCAAGGTTGTGATTCAGATAATTTTATTTAGTGATATCCCTAGAAAATAGAAGCGATGGTACTAAAGATTGTATGATCACAACATCTTCAATAGTTATTTACTCGAAGGTCGAAGAATTGCATATATGGTATAATAGGTGATGGGGAAGGAGTTGAGATTTGAATTCATATGGTTAGCGAAATACCTAAGTAATAAGCATTACGACTTTGAGGACTACACTTGAGGAGTTTTGACATATCAAGGATGCTTTACTTGAGGTGTGATTGATGTGGGGATACTTCAATGTCATTCGGATTTATTGTGATAGTCTTGTGACGAGGGTGTATCAACGACGAGCCAATGATTCAGTAGCGGAAGAGTTCATAGGTTGGCATCTTGAAGACAAACTTAGACTTGAGAAGACAAAGACCATGGTAATGTTGTGATGAGAATTTGATAAAAGACATAGACGTGAAAGGTGATCCTTGGTAATGAGGTCAGAGGTGGTAGGACTTGTTACAAGATTCGTCTGTCGATTTTTCTTTCCATCTTAAGGTGTTATCGGTGGTTGCACTTAATTTTGGATAAGGGATATGTGCATTGTACTTATTGCTTAGGGCCAGGCAAGTTTTCCATAATTTATAGTGATGCGATTTCTGGAGTTGACGAAATGAGAGGGATAACTCCATGATTTGTTAGAGGCATTCTAGTTTGGCGAAACAAGGCAAGAGATGGTTCTTCTTGGGCAAACATCGTTTAAGGACCCTTGAGAGAGGTGTCAATCGATAAGGATATTTAAAGTGGTAGATCAATGGTAGACGATACCTAACTTTGAGTCTTGAAATGCATTTCAGAAAATTGGAGTAAGGATCAATCATAGTGGTTAAACCAAGGAAAAATAAATTCACTATAGTACTTTGTGTGTTGATATTTTATTGGTGGACTTGTAAGCTAAGGTAGAAGAAGAATTCTTCAGTTAAGGAATCATAGGCAAGGATGCTGGTAAGGAATCATATGAGAGTGTTAGTAGAACTTTGTGAATGGTTAGTGAGATTGCCTGCAGGTTATGGACCTGCAGTGATGGTTTGGAATATTACATAGGCAATAATAGAAATTCTTAAGGTAACAGAGGTTGATCAATACTTCTGGTGGGAGGCTTCATGAAGGATTGTTCATATGATGTGCGTGATTTAGAAAAATATTTAGTTTTGAGATTTGAATGAGGTAAGAAAAACCTTAAGTTGTTAGATTTTGTGGTTTACCACCATCTCCAGGGTTGACCCTACTATGTTGCAAGATTTATTGATATTTCGATACACTCTCGAGTGGGTTCGAGTGATTTTCGGTCGATAGCGGTGAATGTGATTTTGGAAAGAATATGGAAATTGAAGAGTTAAGATAAAGGCATGTTGTACCTTGAATTGGAAGGCGTAGGGTACAACTTAAAAAAAGGAAAGGATTTGAATTCGAAGTAACATGATTACTTGAATCAAGTATGAGTCACAGTGGAATTATCTCGCATTATTTCAGATAGGGTGTAATTGTTAAGTAGGTTGGAAGAAGGAAGTCTATGAGAGTTGACTAAGTGTTATGACGATCGTGAGATTCGGGTTTCAGATGACTGACGTGATAAGATTGATGGGAAGACGGCTTGTGTGGTACCAGTGGATAATTTCATATCATTTTTGAAAGAATGCGTTAGATTTAATTAATAAGAGGAAGCTTAAAATCTCTTAAGATTTAAAGGTTAAAGTATATTTTTGAAGTGAAACATTGTTCGTGATAGTAGATTATGTCGAAGAGTTACTGGTTGGATAACATGGTTAAGTACATCAAGTAATAATGGCGTGAGAGTATTTGTGTGTCGTAAGGCACATGGATTGTGAGAATTGATACTTTTGGATTTGCTTAAGTGTAAGAGTATTACCATCAGAGATTAAATGATTATGAAGGGGGAATATGAGGCTTCAGGCCTTGCGTCGAAGTATTCAGAGTAGTGAATGAGCTAGGTCAAAGCTTAAGAAGGAAGATTCAATGTATTTAGATTCTATGGAGTTCTATCAGATTTTTGTATCAGTTGTGATTTGAGAACAAGAAGATTTAAGTTCTAAGGTGTAGTTCCTCGGTACTACATTGATGACTCGGATAGATTTCAGCTATTGAAGTTAGGAACGCCATCGTTGCATTGAACATTTATGAGCAACGGATTGAGATCGATCACCGCAGACCAATAAGAGTTCTATGATTGGTTTTGTGAAGGAATTGAGTCAGTTCGGGTGACCATTGGCGACATTCGAGGAGTTGTGCACTTTGCATCGAGTCAAAATCGTTCTGGTAATACCAAGCGGCTTATGGGTATATTGTCATTATTTATGGTTAATCCAGTAATCCATTTTTGAAGCTTCAATGGATTTACAGTTCAAAACAGGGGAATAGCATAGTTACTGAGCTTTATGTGGAGTTTGCAAGTTGATTAGATGATATTTTGTCAATCACTATCATTTGGACAGTTCTAATGGTCTATGCGGGTACTTGGTGATGGTTTGGGAAGGTACAAATGGTTAAGGAAACACTAGAATGATACACATATTATGATATTTGGAGGTTTAAGAGGAATTGGATGATGAGAGTTAGCTCAATAGCTTCAGCTCGATAAAATGGAACTGACGGATCTGGAATTAACACAATTGACCTCGGGTAAGGTCAACTTTTGGATGAAAAGAATGGAAATTAGCTCAAAACAAGCATATTCTTTCTGGCGAGAGAGAGCGATGATTTGGACTCTTGGCGTATGACAATATGTTTTCTATGGATTCTTAGTACAAAAAAAGACTTGGATGGTGTGGAAGAGAGATAAGCAGATTTGGAATATTTGACCGGTAAAAGTTTGATGATGGGTTATGGCTACAACTAAAGGACTGAAGTGATGATAATGGAAATTATGGAATCAATTAATTACGTTCGGAGGTGTGGTTAGGATCAGAACTAAGGAATTTGAGCGGAGTCAGTTCAGATATATGAAAACCAGTTGTGGAGAAGTTTTTGATACAAAAAATGGATATTTGAGTATTGATCTAATTCAAGGAATTTTTAAGTGGTAAAGTGGAAAAGTAGTGCTATTAGCGTGATTCTTGCATGTGAGGTCTTTTCATGAGGTTTATGACGAAGGTTCCCCGGCAACTCCACAACTTTTTTTTCTTTACCGTTCGAGGACGAACGTGTGTTTAAGTGATAGATTATATAACGACACGTTTGGTCGTTTGAACTTTTGGACTTATTTTCTTAAGAATACCCTTCCATTAACTTTATCTCGGTTTTTATAACTTGCGGGGATGGGTGGAATGGTTCCCGAGGTGATCGGGTAGGTTTTGGACTCTTTTTGATAAGTTTAGAAAATGCTAAGTTAAGAAAATAGGGGAATTTGATTCATAGTTGACTTTATAATAAACACACTATTTTCATAGTTTCGTCGGTTCCATTAGCTCCGTAACGACGTTTATAACTTAATCGAGCCTTTGGTTCGATTCCCAAGGCAGTCGGGTGTGTTTTGGGGGTTTGGTTGTGAAATTAGAACTTTAAAGTTGACTTTAGTCAAACCCGAGCTTTAGAGACCTTTTTCATGAATTTTGAATGCGAAAGCATGTCTGAAATGTGTTTTCTAATAGGAATGCATGTTTGGTTTATATCCGTGGAGGTCCCAAAAGTGTTTCAGATGTTTGACGGGGAGTTGGATGGTTTTGGCTACTGCTGGTATCTGGTGTTCGCCCCAGGGAACTGGTATCCGGTTCTGTATACCCACCTCTGTGGAGGTTTGGCTCGCATATGCGAGAATGGACCACATGGTGAGTGTCCGCTTCTGCAGATGACTTCCTTGCAGAGGCGAGTGCGCCTCTGTGGAGTCACGATTCGCCTCATCGCATATCAGATAGGGTAAGTAAACTCACCTCGGTGGCTAGCTTTTCCACCGAAGCGTATCCGCGCCAGCGCAGTCAATTCCGCTTAAGCGGGATCACTGTTCAAATTATATATGTTTAATGACTTAGGAGTTATTCTCATTTCCCAAATTGTCTCCTTAGGATTGGAACTCGAGCAGTATGGTCTTTCTTGAGATTTTGAGGAGAGTTCATCAATAGAGGTATAATATTTCCCCTTTTAAAATTATTGTGTATTAGTTAAGTTTCTATCCTCTGTATGACCTTTAATTGGGGAGGGAGAACTTAGCTTTTATTGAGAATAAGAGAGTAAGACTTGGGATTTGGAGATCGATTATTGAATAATTATTGTTGATATTGTAACTAGTGTTATATTACGCTAGTAAGTGATGTTTAATTGATCAATTCTATGTTAGAAATCCTTTTGGGAAATAGAGGAAATTCTAGGATTAGAATTGGGGATATTTGCTAATTCTTGAAATTGAGAATCCAATCGGGATTAGTTATTAAATTTACTAAAAGATATGATTATCTAGCATGTTATGGTACTAGTTAAGTAATAAAGTCTGTATTTTGATATTGTGGGCCCGAGGTTCCTTTGTAAATCAACTTGGGAGTTTTAGTTTCACATATAGATATAAGTATTGTTAGACCCGTGATCTCATGTAGTTAATATAAATGACCAGAGTGGGCTCGCGGGGAGGATTAACGGAAAGGGAAAGATGCTGCGTGATTCTTCGGCTTTGAATCAGGTAAATTGAGACTTACTAGACTATAGGATAGTGTTATGCGATGGTATGTTGTTAATGATTTAATGAGAGTAATGGGGGTATAGGGAGTCCCGTATTAGTGAGGTGATGAGCACTAATATGGGCACCGTGAACTTAACTTGGATAATTAATGAACTAGCATGATATACTTGAAGGAGATTATGTGTTTAGCCTTCGGACCGTGAGCGCAGTGCATAAATCCGCTTAGGTTTGGTATGATTGATGATTACTTGAGCTCGTAGCCATGTCTGATATTTCTATCCTTGATTTGACTTGTCATGCATTCATCACTCTACATCTCGTCTAAATACTTGATAAGGATTTTATAATACTAATTATATTGATTATGTTGATTGCATGGTGTATACATATTAATATCATTCATACATATTACATTAGCATTTGACTGTTGAGATACTACTGAATAGGGGCTTGAGAAGCTTGTTATTGGATATGGTACATGATACGAGTGTGATGACTGATGAAGACACTTCAGCCACAGAGCTAGTATCAAATGGGATCGGATGGGTAGATGGACCTCATAAGTCCCTCATGGGTCACGTGACAGCTACTGCAGTAACGTGTGTATACCGGGATATATGGCCATTGCATTGCATACATATCATCTGCATAACATTTCATTCATACTTCTTGACGTGTAATTATTGTTATGTGTACTCGGTGATGTAAAGCTATAGACTTATGATCATGAGACTTTTAAGAAAAGAAATATTGGCACCTTGTAACTTATTCTTGATGTAAGATGAAATATGAGACCATATGGTGATGATATAAAGATGGGATCTTTATGACCTTGATTGCTAGAAATGCTAATAAAGATGGGATCTTTATGACTTGGATTGTTAGGAACGATATAGAGATGGGATCTCTACATGTTCCTTAGTAGAATGACTAAAAGATTGAACCTTTAATGGCAAACTTGTTTATTTGGATAAAAAACTGAGTCTTGATAGTGATTGTGCCTTAATTTGTAAAAGGATTGGAGCTTTATGAGTAGAACTTATTACTTAATGAAAATATGTAATCTTTAAGGACTTAGATGCCGATTTGGTAAAGGTTGAAACCTTATTACTATATCTATCATAATTGTGGTAACATTAGAAACTTTATAATGTTCATGAAAAAACAATGAATTTTATGACTTGTTGGGGTTGTAGAATTTTTAATTTAATGGTATGAATTATTTATAAACTGTACATTTAACTAACCAAGCAAGAAGAGAAGTATTGGGAGTACCAATCCTCGCCACCGCTATAGTTAGGGTCGGTCGACGATGTTGTTGGGTACACGTGCTTCCAGTACTCACTCTATACTTGTTGCACTCTATGTGCAGGTACTGAGTCGGATACCAGCGGAGGAACTTGACGCAGATCTTGGTGATTCTTCTTGGAAGTCCAGGGTGAACCATAGATTCCATTCTGGCACTGGAACTCTTTATCTTGTTATTTACTTTTCTGTCCTATATCTTAAAAAATGATTGTATTTAAAGTTTCAGACTTGTATTTCAATTTGTGGCTATGTACTCATGGCAACTATATTTTGGGTGATATTTCTAAGATTTATTCTTTAAGTGTCAAGACTTTGTCATCACTTCTGTTGTTATTTACTTCTTCCGCATTTACATTTATATAATTCTGTCATGTATGATTAGTAGTTTGCCTAAGGGTTAGGGTATGTGGCCTCACAACACAAATGGAATTTTGGGTCGTGAATGGTAAGCACTCATAGCATGGACAATCAAGCACAGACAACACATACAACGAGGAAACTAGTCATAGAACCTGATTCACATGACTATCAGGTATGAAACTTCTTTCCAATTAAAAGTTGTCAATATGTCTATATTTTCAATTCATATCCTAGTAAGTCATAAACATCCTCTCCAGGAAGAAACTAATTGTCTTATATCAATACCCAAGTTCAAAAACCTCTCCCTTATTTGCAAGTCCATATCTATTAGTCGGTAGACTCCCCAATGCACATTAGACGATCACCAATAGAAAACTCTCAAATTCACGTATGCTAAAAATTTGAAATATGGAGAAGGATAGAATTGAGTGTTTGAAAAAATAAGAGGGATACACTGAACATGGAAAATATTACAAGAGTTAGGGTCTAGGGGTGAACGGATTAACAAGAGGGAAGTTTTCAATCAGGAGTTAAAAAAAGGTTGACTCCAAATAAAGTTGATAGCTATGAAGAAAGAAGAAGACGGGGATGGTTGAGAGGAGAAAATATACTGAACAAAAAGAGTATCAAAAGCGGATATATGTACTCACCTACATAGGGACTTATTAACCAAATTGAGCTTAAATAAAGAATCTGGTTTCTATCCCCTCATAGTTTATATCAAACCTAAATCCTATCAAATACCGACCTGGATCCCATATCTTTCCTGGCAGTGTAGAATAATATGTAACAATCTTTTGATTTGGGTCTTCTGACTTAAAGTGGTGCATGGAAAAATTCCTCATAAGATTTTAACTAGATTAAGTTGTTATAGCTCTTGTATCATGTTCATGATAATGCAACATAAGTGGCTATGATTTGATATTGATCATTACAGTGGATCTTCTTAACACACTTATTTTTATGATGTCAAAAGGGGGAAAACTCAGTTCATATATAGATCATGTGCCAACATTAGAGATATCAGACACTAACAATACATTGACCATATGAAGATTGAAGATGGTCCAAGATGTTAACTAAAAAATGCACAATATGCATATCCAGTTGCCATTTAGCACTTCATGTAAATGAACTATTTCTTATTTATAAAAGAACAATCATATGAGAAGACACTCAATGTAAAGGAATTGGTTCTTATTTATAAAAGAACAATCCTATTAGAAGACACTCAATGTAAAGGAATTGGTTCTTATTTATTAAAGAACTCAATGCCATTAGAAGGCACTGAATGAGGAATTATAAGGGAGGAAAATAATTGGAGAGATAAGGTTGGAACATAGTGTCCTGAATTGAAGAACCTGGTCCTTACACATCCTAGGACACATGTCATTTTACAGGTTTCATACAATCTAGCCGCCTATAGGGTTGCAATGAGCGGAAGGTTAGTCCCTAAAATATTAAGTAAGTCATCATACTTGCTTAATCATACAACTTAGCTATCAAGCAGGTTGCAATGAATGAAAGATAAAGTCCTAGCACTATTCCACTCAGTGAGCTTATGAATCTTACTGAACTCGAGGATGAACTACTACGAACTTACAAATCTCGTGTAATAAATCCTTAGTTATATCAACACGAAGTTGTTGTATTAGAACAACATGGAGCTGATTCTAACAGGAAAGATTGTCAACATTGGAGCAACGCCTAAGGTAGAAGTACTAATCTAGAATTGAAGAAGATTGACATAAGCATGTCAGAGGGCACATTAAAGTGTTTGTCATCATGGGAAAATTGTTGAGTAGTTGTTGGCTCAATGATAGATTATGAGCTTACGTTGAAGTTTTGATGATTTGATAAATAATATACTCAATGACAATTAAGGGAGACATAAGGAAGGATTCATTGAAGAACTAGGTATCCAGCAGATCTCCAAAGGACTCAGTGAAACATAATATCAATAAAAGAACTACCAAAGGAACTGATCCTTATTATCACACAACTGGAGACTGGAAGTTATTTCATGCCGACGTTGGAAAAGATGGAATACTCATTGATTCTTATTTGATGAAGAGTTGAATTTTAAGTGATGGTAATATTTTCATAAAGTAACATAAGTTGATCAAATTAACATTGAAGTAGGAAATAATTTGTCAACGCACATACAAGGAAAAAAGAAAGATCCAAGTCAAATAAGGTTTGATTTTTGGGTACAATTATGAAACCAAAACTTAGTTGGATTCTACATTCAAGAGGTGACAACTAATTCTATATATACACAAAACGAACAAGTTTTGGAGCTTGACCACAACCACAAATCACAGCATTCCAACAAGAGACTTAGTGATAGTCAATCTTTAGAAAAGTCAAATGTACGACAATGAAGAACCTAAGCTTATCAAGAAATTATCGTTACGTTCTTTAGTTTGTCTAGGTTGGGTTCTGCTGTGGTTACCTCTATTTACTTTGCAAGGATTGTGTAATATGTATTCGTTGGTGAAGTTTGTTACTTTGCGATTATAGGTGGACTATTCAGGGAACAAGTCTCTAGGTTATTTGTAACCATTACAGGACTCCGGATTATAGTGAAAAGATTTGAACAAATCATATATAAGATAGATCATGATTTTTAATAGGTTGGGTTCTGTGGTTACCTCTATTTACTTTGCAAGGATTGTATAATATGTATTCGTTGGTGAAGTTTGTTGCTTTGCGATTATAGGTGCACTGTTCAGGGAACATGTCTCTAGGTTATTTGTAACCATTACAGGACTCCGGATTATAGTAAAAAGATTTGAACAAATCATATATACGATAGATCATGATTTTTAACTCTCCTGAGCAAGGAGTTTTTCATGTGAAAAATTCTGTGTTGATTTATATTTCACAGCATTACCTTCTTATGCAAATATTTTAAGAACCAAATTCTTAGAGTGTATAGGAATAGCCAATCCTAACAGACATGAAAACATTTTGCAAAATTTAACTTAGATAAAGAGGAAGCACTGAAAAAAATTCAAAAGGAGATCATGATGGCTGCATATGGAGCACTTAATATATTTACCATACTCGAATAGATAGAAATTGAATTTTTTTTAAACACTGCATTGTACAGATAAAGTTCATAGTACAATATACGATATTGAGGAAAGATCCTAGAGAATCAAAGAGGGAAAGAGATGCACAAATTTCATTCATATACTTTGTAATTTGTTTGTTTCTTTCTGTTGATGCCTACTCTGGTATAAGGTGCTCTTTGGATGTATAAAACAGTTCTTGTTTGTTCTGATAATATTCACATCTGGTACCAAAAAAAAATAAAAAATTATGCAGTTATTATATCCAACTGCAATAATAAAATAATACATAAACATGATAATAAAGTATGCATAACCAAAGCGTATAAAGATATAGACATATAGAGCATGTGACGGAACACAATATCTCAACTAGCCAAATTTCATTGCATGATTGAATGCACCACAACAACATGTACAATCAACCATCTCTATAACATTCTTATTTAACATCAGAGCCGTTTCTATACTTTTAAAGGCCCAGTGCGAGAAATAAAAAGATGTCATTTTTTATTCAAATAAAAAATTAACTTGGTTGAGGGCCCTTTCTAAACAACTTGCAACAAAAACAAAATGCTTTGTCAAGTGTCAAATCTGATTTTGTGTTTAAAAAAAAACATTTCGCTTCTCATTACATTCAAACACGCGACCTCTCACTAGAAAGGACTTTTGAAGAGAACCCTCGACCACTAGGCTACAACTCTCATTGATAAAACTTGAGTCATTTTTAATACATATCTTAATATTTGAAACCAATAAAAGAAAAATGAAAATTCTGGGGCGGAAGCCCCGCCGACCGGGGGCCCTGTGCGACGGCGCCGTCTCGACCACCCCAGGGACAGCTCTGAACAACACCTCACTATAAACAATTAAGTTTTTCTCGAAATCAATTTTTTATGTTATATTTTACCTCTTTATAATTTTGTTTACCTATAACAACAACAATCATCTTTTTAACAATACACTCTTTGTAAAATCATCCCCGCATAACTTTTTTTTTATAATATAATAATTAACCATCTTTATATAAAAAATCTCTAAGATTACCAAGGTCAAAAAATTTTGATCAAATAATTAGATCTTTAATACACTAAAAAGGGACAGTCTGGTGCACTAAGCTCCCACTATGCGCAGGGTCCAGGAAAGAGCCGGACCACAAGGGTGTATTGTACACTATTTATGAGAAAGAATATTATATATATATATATATATATATATATATATATATATATATATATTTGCATCATTAAAAAATTTCCCTTCTTTATAAAAAAATGTGACTAAGCTTAGCATTTGACATTAAAATTCCCACATTCATAGCTTTTCAATTTGTATAAAGTGTGAGGAAGCATATTTTTTCCTACTTCAAAAACTTTTTACTAAAGCATTAACATTAAAAAATTTAAAAATAAATTTTATTCATCTTTTTAGCCTAGAAAAACCAAATAATATTTAAATATCAAATATTATTATAGGTGTATAACATCCGATTGCTATAACCATAAAAGTAATCTCATAACCAACATTGTTGTTATAGAAAGGGTTGACCGTATACTAATATGCACAACTTAGCATTTATATAAAATGAATGAACATGGGTCAAAATCAAATGCATATAATATTGACTCCCCCACCTACTGCGGGCACACTATCCGAGGTGTCCAGTAAAATACAATAGTTCTAAAGGGACGAATTCATATCGACACGTTGAAATCCAAGTCATGGATCACACCAGACTCATCGACTCATACTCATATCAGGTGAGAACATAACCGTTGACACCTAAGTCATGGATCATACAATCTCATTAGCTCAACTACTGACACCCAAGTCGCGGGTCACACAAACTCATAAACTCAACACTTGTATGAAATGTGAATCACATATGCAAGCAATTAGACATATGTAAAGTGAATGACAACAACAACAATAAAAATATACCTAGTGTAATCCATAAGTAGGGTCTAGAGAAGGTAGTGTAAGCAAATCTTATCCCTACCTTGGAAGGTGGAGAGATTGTTTCCTATAACCCTCATCTCAAGGAAAAGCATATCAAAGCATTGTGAAAAGAAATAACTGAAGTAAAGAAGTCACTGCAAATTACTAAAGATAGCATGACAAAACATTTTGAAAAAAAAACCCAGTAATTACAATAAAATAATATTATAATCAAAATACAAGAAACATCGATAGTCACAGAGATCGAAGAACAAAAAACTACAAGAATAATTATAATACTATGACTAGTAGCTTTCTACTCTAATCCGTGTTCTCCATAGCCTCGGAGAGTTTGTTGACTCGGACTAATCCCCAAGTGGGATTGTGCAGGCAAAGTAGGTAATATTGCAAGCGCATCGTGCCTCGAAGGGTAGCACCAAACTTACCACTACACTTCTCTAATGATGTAATAATCTTTACTAATTACTCATATAGTTAAATCTATGAAACCTAACGCATAAGTAACATTAAATCGGTATGACCTCAATTGTAGTGATAACTTACTATGGGACTGATTAAACTACTCTCTTAGATGCATTTCAATTTTCATTTTTCAAGTTTGACAAATCTGTCTTTCGATGAATACTAGTCCGTTCGAATTACAATACTGCTCGTTAATCATTTTGATAAGCATTATAAGGTGACTAATCAACTTCGTTAATCAGTCTTAGTGTCATCCTCAAATAAAGTGAGATGGATGTATTTCTAACCAAGCTATTATTGAGAATGAAAACAATTGAAATCCAACGCCAAAGACAACCATACCACATATAACCAAACAACTTTTCATTTCAAATCACACTATTCTGCAATTTCAGTTAGGGTAATAAGATAATTAAATCTAAAGAACAAAACTAAAAATTATCTACAAGTTGCAAGAAAGAACATGCCAAACGTAAAGTCAAACAATGACAATACATATCATTACTACTTAACATTAACTCTCCAAGACCAGATGTTAATATCAAGCATGATTAAGGCACAACTTCTAATCACTAATTAGTGATTTGGAACATCTAAATAGCTCGTCGCATTTCCTTTTCAAGCCAATGAAACTGCACCCTGCAGTTCATAAGTTGGGGGTAACGAAGGGGGATGGATATAAGCAGGTAATAGTCGATAGCGCACACAAATTCTTCTCATTTTCTATTTTTTCCGGGTCAGAAACACGGGCTGCTAGGGAAATGAACCAAAACGGGGAGAAAAGACTAATATACATTACACTATTAGGCAACACATGAACCGAAAGAAAAGATGCCAAGATGTACATTACATGGTAACTAAACAGAAAGAACTGCAAATAAATCAAGAATAGAGCATTGCCTCAGAGCAGTTAATGCAGCTTACATTGAATGAGAATTTTAAGGCAAGGATACTAGAAAAAGATGAATGTAAAAGAGATATCTTGTGGATTCAATGTTTCTCTGATAAACTCTAGAGACTTGCACTAATTGGTGAAACATCAAATTTCGCGCTAATTAACAGATGTCTCAGCAGCTAACATGCACTAACTGAAGCTAAAAACCGATAAAGGAAGAGATATTAAGATACAACAGGTTAAAGGCAACGCGAATCTGGTACTTGTCTTCAGGCCCTTTGATACATTTGAACCCACAACTTGTTACTCCTAAATCAAACTATGTTAACATTATATACAGCCAATGCGGTACAAGATTACAAAACGAGTTACAAGAACGCAGAAAAGACCAAATCAAACATTTTCAGATATTACAACAGAAATTTACACTTGTTGTATGACCTAACTACAAAAAAAAAACGTTTTTACAGGCCTACAGGGAGGTTCCCGCAGATGCAATCTGCAGTCATATTTGCATAACTGCGATGAATAATAAGCCGAGTCCTCCAGATGTTACAGCAATCACCTATAGTTCGGATTACAGCACCATACAAAAGTTGCTAACCGACCACAACTAACCTAGACTAGCATTACTATGTACAAACCCACCATACCGATATCTACAAGACAAAGTGCTCAGCAGACTTGGTACAAGATCCTTACAAAGCTCAAAGAGGAGCAAAAAATACGCGTATGAAACATTACACATTGTGGAACCTACTACATGATCTACAATACATAGCTCAAAATAGAGCTGTTAAAGACTAGTGGGCCTGCTGATGCATCCCTATCTAAATTGGATGCCCACAGTGTTACATGCTAAAGGAAACAAAAAATTACAGCCAAATATCTCAGGCGCACTAGGCACTAGGCAGAGACTAGCATTTTCAAACAATTGTCCAATTTAACTCAACTTCCTCCAGATAACCAAAATATGCTGATTTAGTCACGAAAAACAGAGAGTTGCCTCGCGGCTCCCTGAATACGATAATTGGAGAAAATTCCCATGTCAATATTCATGAAAACTGATAGAACCCAAAATTCATATGACTGCATCAGTTATATGCCAATAACAGTTAAGAGATGCATTTAAACTGACATAAAACCCAAATGGAAAGAAGGAATAAACCAGCTCCATGCAAACTGATCTTTAACTGTCTCAGAAAGCAGGTAACTTAAATGGTCAAACCCTCCCGAACAACATTTCAATCAGAGCAACATACAAATAAGAATTCAGAATTGTACAAACAAATGCACATCAAGCAATTAATCTACTAGATTCAACATAGTCAAAATTAGAAGTGGCATCCAATGTCTGTCTCTGCATTTCTGCCTGTACCAAGGCCATTCAAGAATAGATGAAACAATATCAATGTAGCACAAATAATCAAGCATATTAAAAAATCTTTTAGTTATACAACCATGCAGATGTGCCGAATTTTTAGCTATATCTATCAGGAACAGAGAAACGCAACTTTAAATCCTTTGCATGAACGCATATGAGGGCCAGCTTGAAAACATGAAGGATCTATAAGTTAGTACCCTATCCTCTTCTGGAGGTTCGGGAGGAGGAGCTGGTGGTGGTGTCAAATGAGAAGTTTGCTTGGTCCATAAAGTAAATGTCAAAAGCCCTCAAAATGATACTGCTATTAAAGCAATCTTTACTTTAAACACAGAGAAATAAACAACAAAGACCTAGAGGATCTTTCGGTAATTCAAAAAAAAATAAGACCAACATGTAACAAATTGTCAGCTAACCCATGACTCTGCCATATATAATCGTCACGTAAACTTAAAGTTGCTAAATAAATTCTCCAAGACAGTATGCGTAAAAGTTACCGGCACAAGAATTATGACTCCCTAACTAGTTCACAACTAAATAGACTTCATATTCATAAATAAGATGTGCTAGTATGCACCCATAATGGTGGAAGATCCATACATATAAGCACCACTTTACCACCCAACAGCCACGACACAACCTATTTACAGAACACCACACTTGAAATCATTAATTTCACAGCTTTCGAAGAATACTATCGTGAAAATAAGTTTCTTCCCTGGAGACATAATCAAATAAGGACTAAATTTGAACAAAAAAAAAAGCAATAGTACCTCCAAGCATACCTAGATAGCAAGGTCTGGCAGCCTAGAGATGAATAACCAAGATAAGACAACCCCCCTCCCCCCGGCCAACACGTGCGTGCACCCAAACAGGCAAACAAAAGAAGAAAAAAGCACATTTTAATGTCACATGAGCAGCAACTAGAAAAGCCAAGCATCAAGATACATTAAGCCTATTTCTCAGCTTTCGGACTAAGCTAAAAGAACTTAGCCACCAAACCATCGTACACACAAGGGCCCGCAACTATAAGATAATAAACAACAAGAAGTAACATACTCCAAAGAGCTAATTTATGGGAATAGTCATAAAACCTACAAATGATTAGCAACAAGCAATTAGAAAGCTTAACTCGTCACCCATAGAGTATTTTAATAAAGTTACTCATAATCTTAGCACAAATAGAAGTTCTGCATCAAATGACGTTTATAGGGAGTAGAATAAAAGGATCTATATCTACTTCCTGGAACCGTAGTAATACTTGACTTACTTCTTTAAGTCCTGAAACCACAGAATATCAGCACCAACACAAAAGAGGAAGAAGGCCACTGCATACAAGTAGCTGAAGGAAGGATATCATAATTGCGCCTGTAATCCTCTAAAAGACTTGGAACAGATGCATGGCAGCATAGATGACATCATTCAGAAGGTGCACGTCTACGTTTCCCATAATTTGTGTCTCTTGATCTAGACCTAGGATCCTCCTCCTGTGCTGCTCGGGATCTGCTACGGGATCTTGAAGAAGACTGTCCACGGTCATAGTCTTCCTCATACTCTGGTTCACGCTCCTTTTGACAATAGTCCCGGAAACCATCCCTTTCTTCCCTGTATCTGTGCTCCCTATTATCATGCCTCTCTCTGTCATGGTCTCTTTCATCACGATGCCGCCTCTCAGAGTTGTCACGCTCAGAACCCCGTTCCTTTTCCCTGGACACAGCACTTGACCTGGCTCCTTTATCATGGCTAACCTCTCCATAGCCATACTCTGATGCATTATCTTCACCACCATAACTGGACTCTCTAGTTCTCCTGCCATGTTCTTCTCCTCCCCATCCACCCCCGCTTGTGTCAGTCCACATTCCTGGATGAGGCCCATCCATCCCAGAAGTACCCATCATTCCCATCCCATTTGCCGCCATTCCTCGACCAAAGAATGCAGGGTTGACATGAGGAGACACCCCAGGAAGACCCATAGGATAAACCGCTGGAAATGGAGGCATCATCCCTGGAAATGCAGGACCTGAAAACCCCCCATAACCAGCTCCTCGACCCATAAAACCGGGATCAAAACCAGGATCCATCATTCCCTGGGGGTGCATTAGACCTGCAGGAGGACCACCAAATGCTGGACCTCCAAGTCCTTGCCCAAAAGCTCCACCAGCACCATTGCCAGCACCAGGATTCCCCATCATATTCTTCGATCCCATGGCTCCTCTTCCCCTCACAGGCCCTCTGTTAGGCATTCCCGGCCCTCCACGCCCCCAGCTACCTCTTCCAAAATTCCTCCCAGCATCTCCAGGGGTGTAATTCGCCCCACCACCTCTACCAACTCCCTCATTCATGGGTCTCCGCCCCTGTGGTTGAGACTGCCCCTGGTTTTGAGTTTTGTTCACATACGAGGAACCCATCTGTTTTATAGTTTGTGGAGTTGCAAATGCGACAACACAGGCTCGCCCATTGAAAATATGACCATTCATTCCTTCTTTGCAAGCAGAAGCAGAAACTGGCTCAAAGAACTCAACTTGACAATAGCCTTTAGACTTGCCACTGGCTCTCTCATCAAAGAATTTGATCTCCTTTACCTTCCCATATTGAGTCAGCACACTCTCAAGCTCAGCATCAGTAGTCCACCAGTGCAATTCTCCAACAAAAAGAATGGTGTTGCCATTCTCCAGAGATGGCCTCATAGGAGTCTCATTAATAATTGGGCTATTCATGTTAACATTCCCGCTTGAATTCAATTGATTAGTTGGCATGTGCGGAACAACTCTTGGTCCAGAATTCACCAATGGTGTAGCTTCACTGGCATTTTTTCCTGGCACAGAGATAGGATCAGCTCCAGTTTTCTGAGGCATTGGAATGGATCCTTGGTAACCAGAGTTTCCCACTTGAGAATTGAGAGTCATCGTAATTGCTGAAGGCCTTGCTGATTGCGCAGCATCAACGGGTCGTTCAATTTCCCTTTCAACTACAGGCCCACTCTTTTGCTCGGGGAATCGGACTTCAGTGCCAGCATACTTCCCTTCTGTCGCAACACCAGGGATTTTCGCCTCCTCTGATCCTATACCACCAGCCCTTGAGTCAGGAAAATTAGCTTTCTGGGCTTGACAATTCCCATTTCCTGCATCAACAGAAGGGGCTGGACCCTCTGATTGCTGCAGCTGTAGGAAACCTTCCCCAATATTAACATCATTGTAAAGATCATCATATTCATCATCTTCACCCATCATTTCATCCTCTGCTAGTGCAGGAATTGTCCCACTTCCATGGTACTGGTGCATCTTGTGGCTTCCTCCATATTCCTCATCACCATAATCCAACTGCTCATCTGTTGTTGGATCCATCTAAGGTAACTGAGACTATAAATTAGGAAACCTGCTTTTTAAAGGCATAAAGATGATAGTTAAGTTCATTTCTTTACAGATTAAGAAACAAAGAACTTGAATTTCCATCTGCAACAAATATACACGTGTCTTGATACATATGGTCATTAATGTACAAAGGATGAGACAGTCTGTTCCATTATTCTTTTTCTTTCGATTTGATATACCCCAATCCCCACCCCCAAAATCCCTACTCCTCAGGGGCCAACAATGGCTTTTTCCAACTTCCACCTTGGTCATTCAAACTCCCAACCTCTTGGTTGTCAAAGATGACTGTTTTAACAGAGAGAATAATAAGATCTTAATGTATTGAACAAATATGTGATAGCAAAAGAGCATACCTTTAACTTTAATTTACCAAAAAAACTAGAACACAATTGCTGAGTGGAGATTAACTTAGCATAAAACAACTGCAGATAGATTTCCACTTTCAACAAACAAAAAAGAGAGAAATGAAAGTTTAAGCATCTTCAAAGCAAGGCATCTATAGATCTGACGTTAGAAAAAGTAACAACAACACATGGATCTTTACAAACAGGTAAATCAGTAGGAAAAATGGAGACCCACCTACACACATCCAAAAGTCCCAAAAACAAAGTGAAATTTTGTCCATCATGTAATGAAAACATCAACAAAATAAAATCTTGTTCAATACCCAGATCACAAAAATCGATCTTTTTCAATACCCATATCATAATTTCAGATAAATTTGAGGAAAATCTTGAACCTACTATAAGATAACAAATATTTTGAACATGTAGATAGGCAAGGGGTATCCTATTGTATGTATAAGTCAACAGATTACAATTTATCATTGACGAATAGTATTGGAAAATTGAAAAGGTAAGAAAAAGTTGGGGCATACCAGAAAAATAATCTACTTTCATTAAGTGATTTATTACATAATCGAAAACAGACGATTTTGAACCCAAAAGATAATTAGGGAATAAGTGAAAACAAAATGAGAATGAGTCCTTTTCTTACTTTCTCCTCTCAGCTGTAGAGGTTAATCTTCAACTTTGCCCCAATCTGTCTCTCTTGCGTTTCGTTCTACACTGGTTTAATTTTGTAGTCGTCACTGGCCAGTCTTTGGAGTGGTAAATTGGTTAATAGGTTTATGAATATTATCCTATATTGTTTAGGAGAAATATTATGCCCAATAACTTTGTGACTAAGTTAATTTTTTTCTATAATTTCTTAAAGAGAAATAAGAAATCTCCTCTCTTCTCTCTTTCTCAATAATATTCTTCTTCTAATTTTATTATTATTATTTTATAACATGTTATCAACACGAGATTCTAACCAACTGAGAAAATTGAACAACAACATAAAGCCACGAAATATTTCCACGTCTGCTCACAATTGTTTTGCATGTATGAATTATTTTATTAAAGACTTGTGTAGGTTTATAAAGTATTGTAAATGACTACAAGATTTTTGAGGTAATTAAAATTTTCTCCCGAAGACAAAATAATCGGAAGGACATTATTAATATCATATATATACTTCAATTTGCTCCTGAAGTAGCAATATCTTAAAAGATGTTCTAAGCATGCTTAAGGCACGTTCTTATATATGCCTCGATTTGCTCCTAAAGTAACAAGATCTTAAAGAAGTTCTAAGTTATCATTACTTGATACGTTTAAGACACGTTGAGATATGTTCCATTCCTGAAGAATGAGAACTTTTGATAAATGTTATAAGTACAGATCCATTCCCTGAAGTGAATGTGATGATTAGTAAAGATTATAAAGACAGACGTGCTCTTTATTGTGAAAATATCACGACCCACCTCCAGAAGAGGTAGTATAATTGAGAAATAATATTCTAAATATTTTATGTTTTGCTCCCGAAGTAGCAAATTTAGAATTTTGCTCCCGAAGTAGCAAACTCAGAAATCTACTCCCGAAGTAGCAAATTTTAAACTCTACTCCGGAAGTAGTAGAACTTTGAATCTACTCCCGAAGTGGTAGACTTTTGAACTTTACTCCCCAAGTAGTAAGTTTTTTAATTTTACTTTCAAAAGTGTTCAACTTTGAAAATTTACTTCTTTATTTCACATATTAAAAAAAGTTTATATTTGAACTCACTGACATATTTATGGAATAATAAATTGTAGAAACTTAAGAGACAACTAATTTCATTGTTTGAAGTATACTGCATTCTTATCATTTGATCTATCAAGTAACAATTCTGTTAGCGGTGGATCTCATTTCCTTCATAAAATGTATGCGGGCTCATTTTTTTCTTCTTCTCTCTGTTGAGGTATGTCACTCTCTCGATTTTTAAACTGCGGTTACAGTTATACTTAGTGATTTTGACAGACTAACTTTTACTCTATATTAAAGTAATAGATGAAAGATTTGTAATGTATGATATATAATTAGCATAAAGTATCGTGCTTCTGTTTTGAAAGTATTCAGAAAATTGAATTCAAATGTTTCATCACTTGATCTCACAAAGGTTGGTATTAGACATTAGTTTTTCCTTGCAGTGCATGTATATATGATTTTCAAAATAGATTTAATATTAAAAATACAAATGACATAGTGAATCAACATTTAATATGTTAGTGCTATGTATGCATACAATAACTATCTTCATACTTATGTGCATGGTTTGTATAGTCATAAATTTTTAGTGCCTTTTTAACTTTTCAAAATATGTGAATCTATCATCACTGGTTGTGCATCTGTATATGAGTATTATGAATGTATACAAGCATCATTGGAATATGTGAAGACCGAAATTCATTAAACGAAAAAGGGGGGATTCGCCCTTATACCTATCGCACGTCAAATAATCTTAAATTTTTTTATTATGTATCATTCTAAGGCAAAAGGATACAAATTGTGTAGAATATTATCTACTATAACCACATTGATATATTATGGTTACTGTAGCAGATTTGATGATAAATGTGTCGAATGTTAATGGTATTCTCCCTGAATGAGATGTCTGAAATACTAAAGTTTAGAACTTACTTTTCATCATTATAAATTGTATTGTCTTTAAATGTCCATTTGATTACTATTTACTTCATGATACCATCAGTGTCTAACTATATCTTCTTTTATGACACCAGCAATATCTAAACAATATTTGGTTGTACAAAATTAATGATCAAGTCCTCCAGAAGAGCTAACTATTTATCTAGAAGATCATGACACTATTTATCTAGAATATCATGACACTATTTATCTAGAAGATCATGGCAACAATAGTGTTCAAATAATATGTGTGATTATGGAGAATAAAATAGAGGCTCCTGAAGAGCCTATATATATTATGTCATTCGTTCTAGATTGTAAAAAGTTGTTATGATCGAAGCACAAGTTGTAGTAAACCCGAAGTTTACTAAAGTAAATGGCTATCATATTGAAGCTATAAATGATTGGATGACTAAATATCTATGAAAGCATAGTGGGTAAGAAATATGTATTTGAAAGGTTAGCCTTTTTATTCTCCAAATTGTATTACACAAATATAAGCACGGTGAAACCACGTGTCACGATAAACCAGAAGTTTATTGTACAAAAGAGAATTCATGTTATAGTAAACCAGAAGTTTACTAAAACAAATAGCACATGACATGGTAAACTTGAAGTTCACTAGTACAAATAAATTTATCAATTGACGTGATAATTTTGATTGTCCAGATTTAAATATGATGTGCTAAGTTTGTACTCGGAATATATTGAAGAATTAGAAGATTCTTCAAGAATTAATTTGCGTGTTCTCATGATAAGTTGATTACACCAGCTAATGTTAGGATTGAGTTCCCTAAATTCTGAAAAATATAAAAGGTGAATAAGGGCCCGTTCACTTGTTATGTGATGTCTTAAATAGATGTATCGATAAAATGGTCACATGTGCGTTTATTGTCAACCTGCAGTTTGACATTTACAAAATTGCTTGCTCAAAATAATTGAGTTGAGAGCACAATCTTCAGATTATGTAATCAAGATAATTCATCTTGTTAATGCTGATTTATATTCAAGTTGGTCTAGCGTTGAACGACTCTGAAAAATAGCTAAACCATTGCGAATGAGAACAAAGCTTCACGTGTTGATCTGAAATATGATATATTATATACAACATCAATTGTATACTTTAGACCAATAAATTATGATAAATTCTCCCCTCATAATTGGTTCAAGGTCAGGAACCAAATATTTTCATCTAATAGTTTTGTTGTGCGGTATATGATTAATGAATCTACCACGATGCACACAGATGGATTCCCCAAAGAAGATGAAAATGTATGTTAGTTTTTCTAACATAAGGGTAGAGAGAATAAACAGCTAAGAAATATATTGTGAATTATCATCAGTATGTTCCTCGTTCTAACGATACTTCAAGTCAAATGCTAGAATTATTTGCTGACCCAACTATTCCATATTTCAGCTGCAAGATGCTCCTAAATGTCCCGGAAGGATAGGGTTTACAACCTGCGTGAAACATGGTAGACAAATCGGTTTCAAACACAATAATCCTTGAAAAATGAGAGGATCAAATGATCAAAATAATCATAAGGAGGAGGCAGTGTGCTCTTGAAGAGCCTACGACATAACACTTCATAAAACCTCGTACGAGATTCAGGTACCTGGAAAATAATGAAGTGATAATATCTCAATAAGTTATGTCTAATTGCAAACCGATACAAAATTATATCTCGTCGATGATATATTTGATACAATATAGTGCGCGATATTGTATAATATTATGAGGATCTAAATTCTACGTCTCTTAAAGCATGCTGATGTAGAAATAATTATCAAGTAGATGTATATTGGTAAGAGTAAATTCAATGGACATGCAGTCCTTACATTAGAAGATGTCATGTAAATGAAAATTGTCTCAGCCTATATGGCTCACGTGACAAAATTTATATGATTTTTTTTGAAAGATTCAAAATGCCCGAAGCATATACAAGTTATTGAAAAACTTGCTTGTTATCCACAAACGGATTAAATGAACTAAGATTGATGTACTGAAATCACCTTAATAAATATTTATTGTTGAGGGGGGTACAAAGATGACTCTGTTTACCCTTATCCCTTTACGATAATCAAAGTCTTCCATAATGTTTGTGCAAGTTGCTAATTTGAATATTATTGGAGATTTTTGAAAAGCAGTAGACTACTTGCTAAAAGAAATTCAATTAAGAAAATTAGATTGGTCCTGAAGTATCATATATTTTTTCAATTGATGAATTTATTTATCTTGCTATAACTATGAGCATGATATAATTTCTTTCTTACATGGAGATACTGAACTAAGACCAATTACATATTATCGATTTGATGAGACAATTTTTTCAAATTTAGGGGGAGAGAATGATGAAATAAAAAGAGAAATTTTATGAAATAATCCATCATTGTCTCATCTTGATCCACGTGCTTCTATTTGTGAGCAAGAAAGATTATTCACTTGCAGAAAATAGCAAATCAAATGCCAGACGCATTTACAGATTTGAAAGGGATTATCAAATCATATGTCCCTGCAGAGAATGTCACAATTCAGATTGATGTCCCTGTAGGACCATCTACTAGTGTCATAGCAAATGAGTCCAAAGCACGCCTGAAGTGTGATAGACCATTGGATTCTAAGGATCGAAATCCTAGAAAAGAAAAATAAATGGTCAAGATGACACTAAGAAATAATTTTATAAATAGATGCAAGATTTGATCAATCCTTATATTCTTGAAGAAATCAATGAGCCGCAAACTCAAGAAAATGAAGAAATATCAATAAATCCAATTGATGAAGGATTCATGAAAGGAGAAAGGACAAAGCACATCTCACCAAAGTTGTTTATCGCAACACGAGCTCCAAAAGAATGGTTATATCAACGTGCAACAGATTCGTTCAAGTGATAATATGGCTGATTTGTTCACTAAGTCTCTACCAACTGCAACTTTCGAGAAAATGGTGTACAAGATTGGAATGCAAAGACTAAAGCATTTAGACTGAAGTTTTCATCAGGGGGAGTTAATACATGTTGTACTCTTTTTTTCGTATAAGGTTTTGTCCCACTGGGTTTTCCTTATAAGGTTTTTAATGAGGCAACCCAAAATGTGTACTCTTTTTCCTTCACTAGAATTTTTTCCATTGGGTTTTTGACTTTTTTCTAGTAAGGTTTTATTGAGACATATTATATATCAAAATAGACATCGAAGGGGGAGTGTTATGGATATTATCATATATTGTAGATGTCTATCTTTAGAATAAATATTATGGCCAATAACTTTGGGGTCAAGTCAATTTTCTCATATAAATAGAAATATTTCCCTCATTGTATATGATCCCTTAAGAGAAATAAAAACTCTCATCTCTTCTCTCTTTCTCAACAATATTCTTGTTCTAGCTTTATTATTATTATTTCATAACATACTATCTATTTTTGAATGAGAATTATAGTAATTCTTTAATTTAGTTATACTTTTAAACGAAAATAATTAATTACAGATCTCACGTATCTTTTTAAAGTTAGCTAAAAAGTTAAAATATATGTATATTACATTGGGGCCTGGGGGTCTCATTTATCGCTTCGGAGTCGTGGCTTGCTATGGTTAATATTTTATTAGAAAATTTATTCTCGCTTTGCACATGAAAGTTTACTTGTGAAATAACAGAAAAAGTAGAACTACATATATCATTCTAACATAATTTAATTGAAAGGATCCTAAATAAGAAAAATGTTATGATAAAAAGCTACATTTGAAAGAAAAAAAACAACTAAATTTAATAGGCCATATACCCTGATGGTTTAACAACCGATATATTTAATTTAAACTTTTTATTTATTTGTTTATAGAGTAATATTTTCATTTTTCCTTCAAATAAAAATATTAGTCAAACTAAGAACGAATTAAAGAAGAAAATAATTCCTTTTTTTCTTATTTGTTCTTTTTCCTCTCCTCCTAACGTGATTCCCTCCCACCCTAACCCAACCACTCTCCCTCTTTTTGTATTCATATTATTCATTTAATTTTCTTCGTCGATTCACTTTGTTTTTTTTACTCTGCATGTGTGCCTATTAGGATTATGAATAGGATACAAAAAGTCAAAAAGTGGATGATAAACATATTTTAAGTTCTTCACATATTTTTCATATAATTTTAGTAACAAAACAATGAGAAAGAAAGGAGTATCTTTCACATCATTCAGACATTCACCGTAAGAAATTCTTTTTAGGTTTTTTCTCCTAGACTATACACATGTTGATGTACACCTACTTTTAATAACAAAAGAGGGGGGGGGGGGAATTCTTCATAAGCCATAGCAAAATTAATCAAAATTTACATTAAATATTCCTTTAGGGGGTTTCTCCCTAAATTATACTAATATTTCTTTTAATAGTGACAGAAATTTCTCTCACTACTTGAAAGTCGAGGAAGAAAAGAAAATGAAAAGGAAAAATAAAATAGAGGAGAAAGAGAGGTTATTTTTCAATTTAAATCCTTTAATCTGGTTTAGGTGTAAGGAAAAAAAGTATAGTAATATAAACACATAAAACTTTTATTAAACCTTTTATTTTCTCTAGATATAAATTTGTAGACGAAGTCATTATATTATTTTTTATAATTCAATAATAAAAAGTGTTTGTTAACAAAAAAATTCATATAGAGATGTCCATTAAAAGTGCACAAAATGTCCACTTGAATGGGTTACTATACTCAAGTTAGTATAAAACAAGTTAGTTTTCTTACCTATAGTAGGAAGAAATATAAAATAACAAAATAAGGGGCAAACTTGTCCGGATAATAGTTTTGTTACACCAACTATTAAAGAAGGCATGTAAGTGTAATATCGTAAATCACAACGGGAATAACTATTATAAAGTTAAACGTGGAGGAAAGTCTCAAAAATGGCCCCTTATATGATATTACATAATTTATCTTTTAAGCTAAATAAGGCACTAATATATCTTCTTCATTGTAATTTGTAAATAAGAAATTACAAAGGGGGGCGGGAGAGGGGCGTGGAACGATATAAAAGAGTCGTTGGCTTCTCTGAACTTTCAAAAGTCTCTGCTAAGCCCTGGTACTTCTGCCTATATCAGGGCTCCATTTTAGTTAGTCTGTACTGAATCGAGCTTTGAGCGTAAACTAGAGATAACTTGTTTTGTTTTGTTTCTCTGAAGAACGATTACTTTGAACCGTGACAATTAAGATCAGTTCCAATTCCAAGTCCCAGCTGAATGATTTCAAACTTTCCTTGAGATAAAATGTCGAGCTGAACTGACATGGACGAATACCCTAGAGAGAGCTATTATACACATTAAGATGGACAGCATCGTCGTGAAAGAAAATGTCAGAACTCAGAAACCTAATTGCTAGAAAAGCCATGACATAAACCTCCATGAGAAATGAAGAGCAGGCTTAAAAGGCAATTACTCTTCGATTACTGGAGAAGGATCACTTGTGTGCCCGAATATATCAGATATGCCCTCCCAATTATGTTTCTCCTTTGCTTCCCAGTATCCACCCAAGTAGTGATAACAACCATTCTCATCCTTGCAGAACCATCTTGGTCGCCAACCCCTCTCCTGTAGTTTCCTTGCCTGCAGCAGTAATTATAATTTGGTTAATCAGTGAAATTTAGAATCACCATAGACTCCTTAAAGATGAAATTCAACAAGTTGCAAAAATTAATGTGTTTAGGTAGGGTAACTAACAAAAGCTTCATGATCATGGTCAGTACAAATATTCTGAAGCTAATAGGAGGAATAAAATGTAGTGCAGTTAATATGCATTCTGTTTAATAAACTCTTAAAAAGCCTCTAAAATTGTAGAATCTCCTCTCTAATTGTGTCTCCCTCCATTCCTCTTTCCCCCACTCCCCCCAAGGGAAAATTGATTCCATGTGGACAAATTTGGTATCACCATCCTCAAAACTTTTGTTGTTGCTATCCTAGTGTTAGGTTATGAAATTTCAAAGGCCCTTCAATTCCACTTGGGTAGAATGTAGATCAAAGCCAAAGATGTTTTAGCTTTATCTAGATTTCTTCTATCTGCTTTAATAGCCATTTGCCTCTCTATTTTCCAAGGTTGGGGTAAGGTCTGCGTACACTCTACCCTCCCAAGACTCCACTTGTAGGATTACACTGGGTATGTTATTGTTGTTGTTGCTTTCATAGCCATTATGAGATAACAGAAGTTATCCCGTATTGCACTTTGGTTCATTGCATAGCTCCTTTTTTCATTTTTATGTTTGTGGTCTTTGAGCCAGCTTTAGCGCTCCTCGAATATTATACCAATTGCTTGCTACCTCCCACCAAGCACAAGTATCGAGTAACTCTGCCACCAAGGCTTAGGGAAATGGGAAGAAATCAACTAATTTTTTTGTCTTTGCTGGATTTGAACCTGAGACCTGATCTCCTCCCACTTCATTAACCACTACGCCACAATCTTGGGTGCAGTTCTTTGTAGAGCTCTTAAGAAAGATAGTAAGAATAGTAGCTCAAACAAATAGCTAACAGTGCATCAATAACATCAATACTATCTCAACTTTTTCAAGTTAGATCCAAAGCAAATAAATATCAATATTGTTGACACGGGTGGTGTTTAGACACAAGGACCATCATATGATCTATTTGTACATATACAAAAGAAGCAAGGTTTTGCTAGAGGAAAGTTGCATTTGAATCAAATGGTTGCCAAAATGTTCACATTTTTCTTCATGATATTTTTATGTTTAAAATAACACTAATAAAAGCAGTGCACGCACAAACTACAGTGAAAAAAATGAATGAGTACCTGTCTCTGCAACTGTTCAAGTCTAAGCTTCTCTGCATTAGCCAGCTCATACTCCCCATTCTCTAAGTGGCGCTGATCAGGCCTCAGCCTTGAGTCAGTTGGTGGCAGCTTCTCTCTTAAGCCAGGTGTCAATTCATTTAAAGATATAGCAAAAGGTGTGAGGTTGTATCTTGTTTTGGGAGTAGATTTGTCCCTCTCCCATAACAATATGGCTTCAGTCATGGGATCATAACCCTTTGGCTTTGTAGTTGGATCTCCCAACACATAATACATAGCTTCATCCCACTTCCCCAATAACATGGCCACTTTTTCTCCTGTCCTGTTGTCTTGCACAAATCCATGAACCTTTTTTCAACAGAAGATAGGTGTTAATCTTTTAATTTGGTTGCAAGAAGAAACATATGCTCCTCCATTCAAATTGAAATGGACGCTTCACATACTTCTCATGATTTAAACTAAATTAACTATTAAGATTTAAAATAAATAACTAAGATTTTCAAATATGCAGCATTAGAAAATAGCAGCAGTTCATCAGCATTTATTTAGTAAATGACTATTTCCAATAGGGATCTGGTAGTGCCAGTTCATCCATCGGATGCTATTAATATAATCTGAAAAAATAGGAAGTTCTATACTTCTGTACATTGAATATCTGACTACTTTTTTGGATTTAGTGAGTGGATTGGATTTACCGAGTGGATAGCTTATAAGGTTTTCTATTCCACATATATACTAAAAGAATAGATAAAGTCTATTAGTAAGCGAACCAGTATTACCTGATGAGGATTTCGATCAATAATAGACTGCTCCTTGAATTTGAGCTTGCAAGAATATTTACCACTGCCTTTGATCCGCATGGCGCCGTAATGGTCACAATAGATTTTACCAATAATTATGTTGTAAATAGAAGTAGTAACCTTGCTCCACTGAAATGTTTCACCATCTTCAAATTGGAGGGTTAGAACCCCCACAGGATCAAGCTGAATTGAACGTCCCCAAAACTTCCCTTTGAGATTAGAATCTGCCCAGAATTTCCACCCTCTGCCCTCACAGTGGCAGGCAACAACCATGGGGTGATGACTAACCTGAAATTCATGCACCGAAATCAGGTATCAAAAAAGACAGGCAAAAGAGATATGTGCCATCTAGTATGTTACAGGAGCAAAAGAGTTATATGAAGGAAGTTCTTCACAGATCAAATCTTTAGTCATTTCACAAAAAAAAGTCCTACTTTTTCAGAAAAGAAGTGTAGACCCTTGTCTGGATAATCTGCCTCGTAAGTTTCACCAAGGAGAGGATTAAAAGGTTTGCATTGCCTGCCCTGAGTCGATGCATAACCAGATACAGCAAAAGCTGCAATCTTGAGAATTCTCATCAGATCATTCCCCTGCAGAAAATTAATGATGAAGCTCAATTACTTTATATAAAAGATGCAACACAAAAATGGTCTAGCAAAACCATTGGTAACCATATTTTTCAACACAAGCAATTTCAGGGACAATATATGTGAGAATTTAAATACAAAAACTCAAAACATCTGCACAAAACACTAATTTCAAGACAGTGGCAATGTGATACTCATGACTCACAACAAAAGTTTTTTTCATGAACACTTGGGACCAACTGCAGCCTTCGATACTAGAGGATAATGGGTCTGCCCCTCTATTCCTCTCCACTTAAATACCAGGCTTAGTTCGTCTGGCGTAGGGTTTGAACCTGTGACCTAAGTAACAAGTCCCTCAACCTTTACCACTGAACTAATCCCTGGGGGGCACAACAAAAACTATTTAAGACTTCCAACCAAAAAGGTAATTAGAAAATGGCAACAAATGAGGAGTAAGCAAAATATTTAACTTCTAGGTTAACAGACAAACTTATAGTGTCTAATTCCTATATCTGATGGCCGCCAAATATTTGGAACCATCAAGGTTAGGACTGAAGATATGCTGTAAAAACGCATTATCGTGCTCCATTTTACAAGATCAATAGGATCTTATAGAACCACTTAGATGAAAACTGGATCAATTTCTCAATATTTTATAGGAAAAGATCCAATCACTCAATAATAAGCTTGCTACTCAAACCCCATGTTGAGGGATTTCATTGGGTATGTTGTTGTTGTTGACTCAAAAGAGCTTTGCAGTTTGCACACTTGTAGCCATTTTCTTCACGAAATAGCCAAATTCACATAAAAATCTAAAACTTTTTACACTTAGATAGCAAATACTGGTAACAGCATACTCAGTTTATCAAAAGGTTCAATTGATAGCCTATTGTGCACAGTATTGTAAACCATAAGATCGCAAGGCAAGTGAACCGACTGAAATAGATAGTGGGAAACTAATTCAGCTGTTTCATCTGCATAGCAAAACAAGCATTTTTTAAAAGCTAAAGAGAGGAGAGAGGGGGAGAGAGAGAGAGCTGATGAGTGACCTGCTTTCCCCACTCCAGTGCCTGATCAACCAGGTGTGAGTACTCCAAATCTTCAAAGCATTTCTGCAGTGAAGATAGTGGCTCATTGAAGTACACAGGAAGGCACACACCAGACAGGTCTTTCCCAATATTATCCTTGATTATTGACCACAAACCAACTGGCTTCTCTTTTTCCTTTGGTTCTGGCAGACTATCCCTTCTTTTGATATAGGGATAACTGATTGCCTTCACTTCCATCTCCAATTCCCTTGTACGGCCAGTAAAGGTCTCATTCTCAGAGGTTAATGAGCTACAAGCATTTCCAGTACCCTCTCTACTGCGATAAGAAGCACTTCTAAGAGATTCAGCAGACAGAAAATCATTAGTATCAAAAAATGCACCATCTTCTTCGTCTGATTCAACAGTTCCTCCACATCGGCTTTCATTGTCAGCATCAGAGTCACTAGCACTGCCTTCAGACATAATGGAATAAAAATCTGCAACATTCACAAAGAGATTATGAACTGTTGAATCTTACTATAAACTAATAAATGAAAAGTTCAACCTAGTTGAAAGGAAATGTAAGAAAATCCAGCAAAAAATTTGTCAACTGCTCTTCAACAACAAACTTGTAGAAACCATCCTCAGCTGTAACAAGCGAATTGACTCTTTCACTTGGACACAACTTACAATTTACAGCAAAGCCTAAGTTTTGAAATGGTTTTCTATAAGCTGCAATGTACAAAGTCAAGGACCCTTCGATTTTCAAATGAAAACATCTACGTTTACAGACAAGAACTCTGACTACCACTGTGCAACCTAAGAAGGGATAAGGAGATTAAGCAGGTGGGTAATAGCTGAAAACTAATTAATCATTCGTTTTATAATGTAAACTCCCTCCTCCTATCCCACGGACCAATGACGGCATTTTGCACTTTTTCCCCCTTGGTGACTCAAACCCCAACCTCTGTGTGGAGGCAGAGGGTCTCTTCCAATAGGCCAGCCTTCTGTTGTTTTAAAAAATTAAAAGAGGGACCAACTTAACATCAACTTTCCTAGTTATGAAATAAGAATACAATTTAATATATTCCAGTTCAGGGATTAAGATCACGTGCAATAACATGGCATGTTAACTGAAATTGAACTACAAATGGAATGGTGTCCACAGATACATAAATTTTTGGATTACGCAATGCGCATAAGTGCTTTATGTTCCCCAAATTTAAAGTTTATAGGATAATTAATAATTATTAATGCATCAGATAGAGGCTCCCAACCATGTAAAAGATATTGGGAACATACTGTAACAGATCTTTAAAATTTTCAACATTATTGATATACAGAAAAATTGGACAAATATCTGAGTCTAATGTATATAAAAGGAGTGGGAGGATAGGAACCAACCGCTAAATCTTCGACCTTGTCCACAACATGAATCTCGTTCTTTTGTTTCATCCACAACAGTTGTTTCCAGCTCAATTTTGTCCGTCTGCCAGAAATAGTGAGAACTGAGAAGTAATACCTTAATGTTCAAGTTGTAGACACATTAAGAACCCCAAGTCAACTGAAAACTAAGTAGCAATTGATACTCTGAGCTCAAAACAAGACAGCATGAAATGAATAAAACTTCAGCAGAACATAACTAACAAGCCCCATACATCAAGGGACAATCTCAGTTTCACAGGTGTTTTTATCTTTCTTACTTGGCGCTAAAATAAACCTGTACTTTCTCTCCTAAATCACATGGATTTTCTTTGTGGTCTCAAAAGCTGGCGGAGGAGTGATAAACAAAAATCTGGCAAACAAACTTGGAGAGCATTGCAATACCTTTCAGTAAAACAGCAACCAAACCACCTTCTCCTGACAAATTTAGACTTCAATTTTAGGGGCATAATAATGAAGAGATACCCCTATTGACCAAGGAAATCAAGAATGGCACTAGCTCCCATTGCTGGAAATCCTTTAGCTCAGAATCCTAAAGACATATTCTTAAGTTTTCTTGAACCCAGGAAGTCTAGGCTTGAAAATAGAACATAAGAAACTCTTGCCAGGAAACTCGGGCATGAATAGAAAGAATAGACGAACACCAAAATGATAAGAAAAATAATCCACTAAAGGAAATTTCATGCATAAAAAGAAATTACAGACTAACATCAAAACTTTCGTTTCATTCTCTTAACTCTTAACATAAAAACTTTAAAAAGTTTAAATTACCTCTAACTGTCTTAGAGTGTCCAGAAGCATAATATGCTTAAGTTGAAGAGCCTTCATCTGATTTTGTAGCTCAGCAACCTCATGTAGCATGATAGACTCACAATCTTTTATCACTGCCACACCAATCCCTTCTTGCACCAATTTTGATCGTAGCTTCTCTGTTGAAACAATAAAATCTTCTGAAGATGCAAAATCACCACTTGACAACAACCTGGGGAACTGATCTTTAGCAACCCCAAGAGCCTCAATCCACGTGGTCCTATCCTCTCTTGATTGACATCGCAAATGGAGCGTCTTTGTTCCCGTGAATATAGAAAGCCTTTTGTCATCTGACTTGCTTGCCCGAACTGAGGAGACCTGTATGATATGTTGTTGCATTTTGCTAGTTGATCAGAATATATACCCACAGCCTACCACAAGTAGAGGTAAGGAAACAGATACACGCATACTTCCAGAATCTGTACAGGGTAATTTATGAATTACATTAAGGATGCTTGAAAATTAGGAAAATTAACCTTGGAAGAGTGAACCGGATATTTAGAAAATAGAGGAACAGTGCAGATATGGAAGATCAGCGGCCAGTGAGTAATTCATGTCATCTGAGATGATTTAGAGGGTGTTTGGATTGGCTTATTTTAAGTGTTATTTGGCTTTTAATCTCTTTTTTACTTTTTGAGGTGTTTGGGTGAGATAAAAAGTGCTTTTAAGCACTTATTTTTAGGCTAAAAAGTACAAAAATAAACCAAAAGCCAAAAGTTGGGTAGAACCAACTTATGACTTTTGGCTTTTAGCTTATAAGCCACTTTTAAAAAGCCAATCCAAACACCCTCTTATTCACTTCTCATATGTTGGATAAGAAGATACTCTGGCAGTAAAGAAAGCAGCATTTTCTTTCGTCAAAAAAATAAATACCCTTAGATATTTGTTGTAGGATTGTTTCCTCTTAAGATATATAATCATCCTTCATCTCCTTCATCCAGCATGCATTTTATCCAGTCAACAATTTAATTTCCTCAATCAATACGCTATTATTGGAAAATATTATGTCGTTTATGTCCTACCAGGCACATGCATGCATTTGCATAATGAATTTTACAAACTTTTTATTCTGCTCTTAGGATACCTACAACAACAACAACAAACCCAGTGTAATCCCACAAGTAGGGTCTGGGAGAGGGTAGAGTGTACGCAAACCTTACCCCTACCTTGGGAGGTAGATTAGAGAGGTTGTTTCGGATAGACCCTCAGCTCAAGAAAAAGCATTTCAAAGAAGGCAGACAAGAATCAACGGATACCTAAGCCACAATATATAGGAACAGGAACAGGAACAGAAATTAAGACAAATTTCCATGATCTTTGTCTTGTTGGTGCATTTCTGCATATTTGTGTCCTGTGTCCAAACTCTTTGACACTAATATCGTCTACAGACTGATAAATCAAAGCTTGCATTTTAAGATAGCAACGCAATCCCATTAAACAAACAAATTGATGCACCGCATGAGTTGCTCAACTACTTTATTTCACGATTACATTCCATTTATGCCGGAAAAAAGTTAAACTCGCATATCACAAACTAACTTACAGTTAAGACAAAACTAAACAATAAACAGACCTTCAAATGTATCTGAACCAAACTTTGACACTAATTTCCTGTCTACAGACTGATAAATCAATCAAGAGTCTATCCAAAACAGTCTCTCTATCCCGTAAAGTAGATGTAACGTGTGCATACATCCTATCCTACCCTCACCGGACCCCACTAGTGTAATTACATTGGGTATGTTGTTGTTGTTGTTCAGACTGATAAATCAAAGTATGCATTTTTAAGATAGTCAAACGCAATCCATTAAGCAAACAAATTGATGCATTCCGTGAGTCGCTCAACTACTTTCTTTCGCGATCACATTCCACTAATGCCAGACAAATCTTACTCATATATCACAAACTAACTTACAGTTTAAGACAAAACTAACCTTCAAATGTATTTCCCCAAAAGGCTTCCACTTATTAGATCCATTGTTAGCCTTCCTCATATACCTCCAAGACTCATCTCCAATAACCTTTAATCCCTTTTCTTTCCCTCCACTCATAGCAATTTTATCCGGTCCATGAACTTTATAATACGATAACACACCATCTTCAAGTACAAACCATCTCGCTCGCCATCCTTTTCCATAGTTCACCCATTTATATAGCACTCCAGCTACACTAACACTTCCATTTCCACAACTATGCCCTTTCGAATCATTCCAATTTTCTTCATTTTCATGAACCAAACCCGAATCCGAATCCGTATTCACTTGTGCATTAGAAAAGCTCTGTCTCGAGCTGAAACTCGCCGGTTTTACAGCCACATTGTTATCAAACCCTAACTGACTTTGAGTCACCGATTGTGACTTCACCACCGCCGGATTTCCTTTATCACGGTCGATCGATACCGGTGCAATGCAACACAGTGGATTCATCTCCACAAAAATAAACTCAATAAAAGAAAAAATTAATCTCAATTCATCTCAAATAATGCAAATCCATCAATGCTGATCTCTTAAGCATCGACTGATCTGATTCTCTTCGTTGTTTGAAAATGCGATGCAGAGCAACCGATCGGAGATCGAATCGGCGATACAACCGGAACAATATTGATATGACATAAGATCGAAAACCGATACGTAACAGCAAAATATAAACTCTTTTTTTATAGTAATTAATGTACTGTTTGTGTAATTTAGCATATAATAGTAATTAACTAATGATATTAATATGAATATGTATAGGTAAAGCAGCTATATGTATAGGGGTGAAGAGCTTTTTACAGATCCAGTAATGTCAGTGGGAAGAGTACAAGCATAGGGGAGGGTGGTGCGTAGGTTAGCAGAGGGTGCAGTGAAATGACTTAAATGCATGGGGCTTTGTGTTTTTTGGATGCTTAGTGTATATGTAATGATTGGGGAAACAACTAACATGCGCAGTGGTTAACATTGCCGGGGCCCAATTATCTGATTCCCTGCCTTTTTTTTTATAGTGTTTGATTGATGTTTTAAATTTGACTTACAAATTATAGGAGTAATATTTATTGACGAGACGTGCGGAACATTTATAGGCCGTAAGTTTGGAGAAAGATCGAGTCTAAAAGTTTAGGATTAAAATAGAGTACAAGGAGTATCCGTTTTCCTTCCTTTCCTGCTAGGATTGAAATCCTGTATTAATGCAGGAGGCAATGTGGAAGTGAAGATTGAGGAACTAATCACACCTACGAGAGAAAATTTCAAATATCGTGGGTTCATAATCTAAGTAGATTAAGAGATTGATAATGATGTCGCATATTGAATTGGAGCAGGCTAGGTGAAATGGAGGCTCACCTGTAAGATATTATATGATAAGAATGTGTCGGTAAGACTTAAAAGGTAAGTTCTATAGAGTGGTAGACCAACATTATTGTATATGACATAGTAACGGGTAGTCAAGAACCTTAATGTTCAGAAGACGGAGGTAGCTGAGATGATGATGTTCAGATGAATGTGTGAGCATACTCGGAAAGATATGATTATGAATGAAGTTATGCGGAGTAAGTTGCCATCAGTGGCGGACAAGACGAGGAAAACATGTGAAGAGGAGGTGCGAGGATGCGCCAGTGAGGAGGTGCAAGAGGTCAGTTGTAGCAGAAGTTAAGAAAGTAGAGGTAGGCCCATTAAAGACTAGAGAGGTGATTAGACAAGACATGACATAACTTCAACTGACTGATGACATGACTTTAGATAGGAAGGTATGGACGTCTAGAATTAGGGCTAAAAGGTTAGTAGATAGTTGTGTGTTGTCGCTCTGTGTGGAAGAGGGAGGGGATAGTCTTCTCATCTCCTCTTTCTTTTAGTGGTAGTGTAGTTTCTTACTTTTCAATGTGTATTACCATGTATTGCTATATTTGTTTTATATATTATTATTTTATTGTCTATTTTCTTAAAATACTACATTAGATATTTTTTTTTTGAAATAAGTATCTATCGAAAATAGTTTCTCTACCTCACAAAGATAAGAGTAACGTCTACGTACATTATATTCTCCTCAAATACCACTTATGAGATTACACCAAAAATATTATCCTTGTTGTATAAATTAGTAATGTAAAAGTATAAAAAATGATGGCTAAATTATTTTTAAAAATGTTAAAGTTAAAGGTTAAGGGTCATTTTATTGATGGTTCAGAAGTAAATATCTATATACTACAAACAACATAATTAGTATATATTTTATTGCTATTTATGAAATTTAGCACATTAGGTACCCTATTACAATTTCGCATAACTAAAATATGCGTTTATGAGTTATATAGTATCTTTAAGGAAGCGTGTCCTTTCCTTGCCCTTGCCTTTTTGGTTCCCACTTCCTAGGTATCTCTTCTTCCTCGCGCTCGCTTAAGCTCTTTTTTCTCGGAAAGATGTCCACTCAAACGTTGTCAAACAAATCAGTTCAAATTTAGCAAAAATGAGAAGAGAATGGGTGTTAAGGGAGTGAGTAGCAATGATTCTCTTCTTCAATTTCACATTTATGCTCTGAATCCTTTTGAATGACAACACGAGTTCTCATGTATTTCAACCCACTCTTTTCCTGTTTCTTCTCTCCCCAACAATTGTAACTCTTAAGCAGACGGATCTCTTACCAGTTACGCCACTCAAAGGTGATATTTCTTGCTCTTCTTCTTTATTCGTTTGAATAAATTGGATTGAATTAATTCCTGAAATGTGAATTTGGATGGAATTTTTTTATTATATTGCAGATATTCATTAATGTTCCTGTTTGGTTTTTGACAGTCTATGCTCTTAACCTACGAATGATCACAAAAAAACAACAATACCTCATATTTGTGAAGCCATCAAAAGCTACAGAGAACCTTCTCAAGTAATTAGTAAAAATTCTTTTAATTTGCTCAAGGATTTGTTTTTTTTTCATACATTATCTTGGATTACTTTCCTTGTATCATGTATATAGGTATATTTGTAAGAAATATTCTTCCTCCCTTATTTCCTTCCAAAGTGGTAGTAAATATACTAAAATACAAACATAATCCTAGGCTATAATTACGGTAAGTAATCTACCATATACAGAATATACATAATTATGACTAATTATATTTTCCTATTCTATCACACCCCGCAGTCGAAGCGGAAGGTCGGCGTATGCTGAGACTGTCCCGAAAGTCTTCAAATTAAACCAGCGGAAGACCTTTTGTAAAACTATCGGCAATCTGATAGCGTGACAGGACATGTAAGACACATACTTGTCCACGAGCAACCTTTTCGCGAACAAAGTGAATATTCAGCTCAATATGTTTAGTGCGTTGATGTTGAACCGAATTTCCTGAGAGGTAAATCGCACTAACATTATCACAATAAACCGATGTCGCCTTCGGAACCGGATAGTGGAGGTCCAAAAGAAGGTTCTGTAGCCGACAAGATTCAAACACTACATTGGCAACTCTTCGATATTCTACTTCGGCACTTGATCTGGACAAGGTAGCTTGCTATTTGGAGGACCAAGATATCAAATTGTCACCGAGAAATACACAATAACCAGACGTGGACCGTTTGGAATCTGGACATCCACCCCAATCAGCATATGTGTAAGAAATAAGAGTGGATGTCGAAGACGGATATAAATACAAGCCATGATCGAGAGTCCCCTTAATGTAGCGCAAAATGCGTTTGAGAGCATGCACGTGATCCTCCATCGGATTATGCATGAATAGACAACCTTGTTGCACATCATAAGATATGTCGGGCCTTGTGAAAGTAAGTTATTGCAGGGCACCTGTAAGGCTGCGGTAATGTGATGGATCGACATATGGCTTGCTGGAAGAAGCACTCAACTTTGGTTTAGTGTCCACCGAAGTGGAAGACGGCTTACACTTGGACATGCCGGCTCGTTCAACAATCTCTTCTGCATATTTCTTTTGAGACAAAAATAGATCACCTACATGACGTGTGACAGCTATCCCAAGAAGTAACTCAGTGGCCCTAGATCTTTCATTGCAAATTCTGAGCCAAGAAGTGACATGATAGACTTACGAAGAGCATCATATGAGGCAGTCAATATAATATCAACCACATACAGAAAAATGTAAGTTATATCATTACCCTGTCGGTATATGAATAGAGAATGATCAGACATGCTGGAAGAAAACTCAATATTAGAAACATAATCTGCAAACCTTTTGTACCAGGCTCGATGAGCTTGTTTGAGCCCATACAATGATTTCTTCAGCAGGCACACATGATTAGGATAAATGGGTCTCTGTATCCCATGGGCTGATACATGTATACCGTTTCATTGAGTTCTCCATGCAGGAATGCATTTTTTATATCAAGCTGATGAAGCGGCCATGCCTTCGAAAGAGCCAGACTTAGTATCGTGCGAATAGTGGTTGGTTTGACCACCAGACTGAAAGTCTCACCGCAGTCCACACCAACCTATTGCGTCTTCTCATCACCTACAAGCCGGGCTTTATGCCTCTCAAATGTACTATCATATTTTTCTTTATGACTAAAAATCCACATAGACCGAATCACATTAATATCAGGAGGACGGGGCTCCAAATCTCACGTCCTATTATTAATAAGAGCATTATATTCATCATCCATAATCATTTTCCAATTCGAGTCATTAAGGGCAAACACAGGATTACAGGGCAACAATGATTTGGTAACATGGGTGTGAAGATCGTATTTTTTGTTTGGCTTAAAAATTACGTGTTGACTACAAGTGACTTGCCGTTGGGCCAGAATTGGAGATGGATCCGGGGGTGGCAGGGACGGACTGCCCGGCAGTGAAGATGGGCTATGACCCGGTAATTTGCTGACGATGGGTCTCTTGGCGATGGTCGCCCGATGAGAGAAGGCTCGGCTCGGTGGCGACCAGGCTCGGTAAATAGGCCGAATTGTCGGGAAAAATTAGGCATGGTTGAGAGGCCAATTTATGGACTAAGTACGGGGGCAAGCTATCATCAAGAAATTCGTAAGTAGGAGCCACATAATCATACGGTTTGGCAAAAGGAAAATTTGATTCATCAAAGACCACGTGACGACTTATGATTATTTTATTAGATGATAAGTTGTAACATTTGTACCCACGATGGTTTGACGGATATCCCAAAAACACATACAGAGTAGATCGGGGCTGTAGTTTATTGATGGTAGTAGAGGGAAAAAAGGATAGCATAAGCACCGAATACCCATAAATGAGAGTAAGATAAGATGAGTCCCTTAGATATAGAGTTTTGAGAGGGGATGTATAGGCTAATTGTTTGCTCGAAAGTATGTTAAGGAGATAAGTTGTCATTTGTAATGCATGATGCCAAAAATGATGGTGGTATAGAGGCATGGGCAAGTAATGTTCTAACAACATTGTTAATGGTTCGAATTTTTCTTTCTGCTTTTCCATTTTGAGATAGGTATGTGGACACGATAGACGAAATGACAAACTATTAATTTTGCAAAAATCCCAAAATGGCCCATTATCATATTCTCTACCATTATCACATTGAATATTTTTAATATCCCGTTTAAATTGAGTGCAGATGAAAGCTCTAAAGGATAGAAACATGGAAAAAACTCGTGATTTTTTAGACAAAGGAAACGTCCACAAAAAATTAGAGTAATCATCCAACAAAAGAAGATAATATCTATGGCCCGAAGAGCTCAAAACGGGAGATGTCCAAATATCACTATGGATAATATCAAAAGGCATAACAGTACAATAATTAGAAGCAACAAAAGACAACTTAACATGTTTTCCAAGAGAACATGAGCAACAAACAGAAGAATTACGAGTTCTAATACACTCAATAAATTTATTTTGTTTAAGGGAGGCAAAAACAGGTGCTTCCGGATGATCCAAACGTTTATGCCATAAAGGAGCTAAAGCTGCAAAAGTGGATGGTAACGTGGCTTGATGTGTGGTTGTGGTGATTGGATATAGCTTGCCCTAACTATCACATCTCATTAGACGCATCCCTGTCCGAAAATCCTTCATGAAAAATCCAAAAGGATCAAATTCAACAGAAATCGAATTGTCAGTGGTATATTTTCTAACTGAAATCAGGTTTTTAATTAATTGAGGAGCATGAAGGACCTTCTTTAAAGCTAATGGTGGGTTCGGGGGAGATAAGTTTGTATTACCATAACCACGAATTGGAATTGAATGACCATTTCCGATAATTATACCACGATTATTGTTCATATTAAAATAGGACGAGAGATTACCTTGTGAGGACGTCATATGAGATATTGCTCCGGTGTCCATGTACCAGTTGGCGTCTGGCGGATTGAGCCCAAGAGTGTGCATCGCAGCCTCGATGTCCGTTGGGGAAGCCACTACCGCGTGGGCCTGCTGCCACTGGTTCGGCAATGGCCCAAGTATGTTGGGCCCAAAACTGTTGGGTTATTGGTTGCTTGCTGGGTTCTGGACTGATGGACTGGGCCTAGCCCAGTTTGTTGACGGGAAGGGGCAGGGAGGCACGACCCAAGGCCACTGTCAGGCCCACGGTGCCGGCCCACTGCCCAATGGAGCCCTCGGTTGCCACTTGCCGACATGTGGCTGTTGGCCGCCGCCCCTGCCGCCGCCCTTTCCACCATCGTGGCCACCGCCGCGGTTTTTGCCTCCATTATAAGAAAAGATTCAAGTGATTTATGTTGAAACCAACTAACTTCCATAATTGTTTTCCATCTTCAACATCAAGTATTCAATTTGTTCAATTTTAACTCATATATTGTTCAAACACCTACATAATTTCTTCAGGATAGTATTGAAATTTGTCATGAAAAATTACCGAATTACGAGGATATGATCAAGAAATTCTTTAAAGAACACATGCACATTGACGAGGAAGTACTTGCTGTCTTGAGGGAAGTGGTACTGCTAAAATTCATTGATTGGACTTTATTTAGCGATAGACAACTCTCTCAAAATAATAAAAAAATCGTAAATATCAAGGGCTTCATAAGGGGATATGTAAAAAATGAATTAGCGACCGACAACTCTTTTTAATTAATTAAAAGTAGTAAGCTAATTTATTTAATGACAGCGCAAAAAGCGGGAAAATGTACTAGTATATATTATGGGTGGCCAGTGGGCCGGGATCGGGACCGGCGGGATTCGCCGCCGTCCCGTCCCTGATCCCGTCGGAATCGGGTCGGGATCGAGATTTTTTTTTTTTGCACAACTCAAAAATTAAACAAGATAATGTAATAAAAAACATCCCAAGGCTTGATTTTCTTCTTGATTTTCAGTCTGGTGGGTACCCAACTATTTTGAAGCACTGCTCATTGGTATGTCCTTTGTAACCACACACCTATACCAGAAACTATTTTTGTGCTTTGTTGTAGTTTCCATAGTGAATATTACCAGGTCCACTATATGAACCACATCCTTCTGGACCTCCATGATTACTACCTCTTGGTCCACCACTGTTACCATATCTGTTTCCACCTCCTTTATGACAACAAAGTTGTACTGTCTACCATAGTAGAACCTACACTAGTATACACAAAACTAGCAAGGTTTCTCTAACTTTCCTGATATATCATTAGAGAATATACTTTATTTAGGTGGGGGTGGGTGACATCATGAGAATCTGACCCCTATACTGAGAGTAGGACTCATTTAAGCCCATTAGGAACTGTAAGAGTCTTTGATATTCAAGATGTTATAGGAAATTCTTTGATTCTAGATATGGACAGCCAGGACAGGGCATAATAGCATCAAATTCATTCCACATATCTCTTATTTTTGAAAAATAATCAGATATTGACATAATACCGTGAGTACAAGTATGAATCTCCTTATGTAGATGAAACACATGATATTCATTGATTTTATCAAATCTCTCTTTCATATTACACCAAACTTTATGAATCACATGCATACACAATACTATCAAATAATCCAGGTCTAACAACATTCATAATCATGATAACACTACAACATTGCATTTCACCCACAAATCATGAAATTCAGTTGGAAAACTACTTTTAGAATATCGACCATCAACGGACCCTAGCTTACTTTTTCCTAGAGTCCAATTCTCATAGATAGACTCCATAATGCATAATTTTCAGAAGCAGTTAGTTGAAGAGAAATAAGTGAGCTACCTGGAGTGTCGGGTTGATTGAAGATGGAGTGGATGATTGTGATCAATTTCTGATATTAGAACATTTGTTGTTCTAGTGTTTATTGTTCCATTTGTTGCATGCGAGGCACTCATATGCACATTTCAGCTCCTAGGGAATTGGGAACTTCAATAGATACATTCGTCATTGAACTAGCTTTCAAATGAGCTCCAATTGCTAACCATAGCTTTTGATATTTACTCGCGATTTAATCAACTTTAACTTGAATCTAAGTACTTTCTGGAAATTGTTGAACACCTCGTGTTTAGCCTACGATCAACAGAAACTCTGATACCATGATAACTTCATTAATGAAGCTATTTATGAGCTAAGATACGCACATAGAAGCTTGTAGATGAAGACAAATGAAGAAGGAAAGAAGGAAGAAGAGGGAATCATAAGAAGAACAGAAAACGGTTGTAAAGAAAGAAATATTACATTTGTGAGATTGCTAAATTGTAAATAGTGAAAAGTAATTTATTTAGTCTTAGATCAAGTACATACATATAGTAGCTTACTTAACTAACTAGGCTAGTTACATTGACTAAACAACCATGATAGCTTTACACAATCATACTTGTTAAAAAGAAATAACAAGATTATGCACGCGCTGCAGTGCATCTAAAGTTCAATATGAATTTAAAGTTCAACTTCTTATTTTTTTAAACAAAATTTATATATTTTAATATCACATACAATATTATTGTCATAAAGATTATCATAACTAAATAATAAATTGAAGTACAAAAATATTTTTTCTTAAAATTTTGAATTAGTGTTAATTAATAATTTGGCCAAGAATTAGTGTTAATTAATAATTTGGCCAAACCCATCACTAGCCACATGTGGTCGTTCAGATTTATTACTTGAACACCTCAAGTAATGCTTGTTCCATTTAGACACTTCAGGTGGTCCTCCGCTGTGCCATTTAGACATTGTTCGCACAATCAGCCAAATATATAAAATGTGTGTAACACACTCGCCGATGATGTGGCAAAATGACAAATTAAATTAGGACATGTGGCGTTTGATCAAATAATAATTTTAAAAAAAAATTGAAAAAAAAAATTAATATTTCAGAAAACAAAAGAAAACATGTTCTTGGTGTTCTTTACCATCTTTATATGTGTTCTTGTTCCAACCATGATTTTAATTCAAAATTTTAAGAGAAACTCATCCAAATTTGTTATAGCTGTCGAAGACCCAAAGACAATCTCAACTTCAATTTCTTAAATTTTTCATCAAATAAAATAACTCATTTTAAACCTTCAAGCTTTCTAAAAATTCCATTAATGGTGTTTAGACCCAATTAATTCGAAATAATTCAAAGAGACAAAATGGAGTTGCTAGATCTGAAACCCAGATTGGAAAAAGAAAAATAATGAAATTAGATAAAAAATAATGGAGTTTCGCCGGAAAATTACTTGAAAAAGAAAAAGAATGAAGAAGAAGAAACAAAAAGAAAAAGAAAAATCTATTTTTTGGGCTTTTCACGCGCCTTATTTATGTAAAAATCACGCAAGTTGTCAAGTAAACAAAAAATGTCTAAATAAGCACAACAATGCCTCGTCTAAAGTGTCTAAATAGAATAAGTGTTACTTAATGTGTTCAAGTTTAATGTGTTCAAGTGGAAGACCACATGTTACTAGCTATGAGTTTGACCTAATAATTTTACATATGAAGAATGGCTAAATTGAGCCTATTTGGGGAGGTGGCCCGTGGTACCATACCACAGCCGACCAGACACAAAACCTTGGGTTGTGAAACTGAAAGAGTCAGCTGAATTGTTAATTGGTAAGAAAAGAATTCAAATCTCAATGCTTACTACTCAACACCAAATAAACAAAGCTATAATTGAGGAGAGTATTAAAGTGTTTGATGAATGTTCCTAATAAGTCTCTTTACTGCTACTTCAATTCTTCTCATTGAAATGGATAGATTATTACATCTTTCACCCACCTCCATTATCCTCACCTTCTGCTTCCCTATTGTCCATTCTTTCCTTCATCTTTCAGACTTTCTTCACTTGACGTAGAAATTTGAGCAAGGAGCCTTCTTTACTATCTCCATATAGCTTCTTTGCTCTTCTAAACGAGGAGTGGAACTCTCCCGGGATGGAGTTGACTATTATTTGTAGTATGACTCCAATCGAATAATTGAAAAAGGTCGGGTCAAATATACGCCTCTTCCGTCTAGCCCTAAGCAAATCTGTACAGCTTGCGATTGTGTCATCCATATACGCACCAAAATCGTCTTCTGAGTCCATCCTACGGTCCATGAACTCCTCCTGAGCTTGAATTATCCTTTTCGTTTCTATGAGCACTTCCCTCTTGGTTGGAACTCGTATTGTAACCATATCTACAAAAATAATTGTTAGTTAGTTTATCGTTGCACAATCCCCTTTCATAATCTTTTGAAAGAGGTAGTACGAGAACCAAGTCTTTGAAAAGACTCAAGATAGGCACGAGGAGAGTATGAAGGAAATGAAATTGTTTAGGATATTATCCCGTTCACTTATTACTAAGGTGGCACGCACACCGTCACAATAAGTAACCGTTCAAACACCTCAAGGAAATTTCTTAGAATCTCCTAACCTGGTTTGTCTCTAATACCAACTTATCTCAAGTCTTCCCTTAGGACGTGATGACAATTATCCCTCCCTAGAACTTTTATTTAGCACAATCTTTCAGATTCATTATCGATTTGTACCGTTTTTCGTTATACGTTCTGCCTCTCCGGATTTCAATCGATCCGAGGCAGAAACTTTAAACAGTGATAACGCTCAAACCGTATGTTGATTTTGGCCCCGTTTGGACTCAATCTGAACGTGAAAGAGAGATATACAACCCTGGAAAATTCGTGCCATTCTAACAAGGATAACTCAGCGAAAACAATCCGCAATCACCATGACTCAAACTTCTTACAAGATAATACTATATCAAATAATTCATCACAAGTTATACTACACCCTTTTTTTTCATGATTTCTCTTCCGACATCCATATTATATTTTAACATGCATTGTAACTCAAAACCAAAGGGATTTTACTAAGAATTTGTGAGTGAGAGAACTCACCTTTATTTATTCACAATTTTTATTACGCTGCCACTATTTTCTTTCTTGCACACTTGATCTTTTCCAACCTTGCTCTTGGGAAAAAATAAAAAAAGACAAACTTCACCAAAAAGGCAAAATTTTCGTCCAAGAAGGTGAGGGGACAGAAGAGGTTTTTCTTTGAAGTTTTTGGCTTTTGAAGATATAGTGAAAAGTTTAGTGTTTGAGTCTTACAAAACTCCTAAGTAAGGAAGATCTAGAGGGATATCCAGGTCTAATAGAAATCTAAGTTAGATATAACTCTTCTAGTTCAAATAAGAATGTTTTTAAATATATATATATATATATATATATATATATATATATATTTATTTATTTTTTTAAAGGGACTTTACATTTTGGTCAACACAATCTTGGTGTTGTTTAATCAATAAAATTTTGCCGTTAGGCAGGAAGTGACCAAGCGAGCCTTGGGGAAATTTGAGGAACAGAAGAAAAAGATCTAAAGGAAAGTGAAAAAAAAGAGAGTTGAAAAGAATAGATTTATGGGGTGGGGAAATGGAGAGGGGGAGAAGCAAGAAAGAAGGGGGAAAATTCAGGATATGTTTCTACTAAGATGACTAATGCCAAAATATAGACCCTGGTCAATCGAGTAAGAGTTATCTTATAAAGAGAAAGCGTCAAGTAAGAGTCACAATGCTATTAGGTTGTCTCATTGTATGTAAAATAATAACAAGGTTTAATGTTACGTTGAGTAAATTTTTTACTAGAAGAGCTTGTACATATGCAATGTTCTAGCAAGTTTTTTGATTTACAGGACAAAGATTGCAATAACTCAAGATGTGAACTCCTAATACTCTTTACCCAAAAATAACATTGTTCCGCCTTAAAACAATTATTGAGTCAAAAATTTGCAGTTCAAAAGACATAGAATCTGAAAAAATAACATGTAGCATTTCTAGACTTTTTGGAAAAGAAATATAGACTTGATATTTGATTCAGATATCACAAAAATAGAAGGGAAAAACATACCTTGGTGGTTTGCTGGTAAAGATTGCCGGAATCACTTTAGTTTAATAGTAGTAGAGTATGTTTGAGTGTTACTTGTAGCAATTTCCATCCGAATCCATCCCCAAGCCCAGGGCAAAAAACTATAATGTTTCATTATTTTTAAATTTAATATGTAAAATACATTTTATGACATAAATTTATTCATTTTAGGATATTTCAGTCTCTTACGGTACGGTAATAGATTTATATCGAAATCTTCGGTTTTAAACTAATAATCAGTTCAGCAAGGTTTGGTTCAGTCAGTTTTAAGAGAAGCATTGATGCCCATATCTTTTATAATAAAAAGATATGGTTGTGTGGTCGAAGTCATTACTTTTTCAATGAGATGTTATCGTGATTTTTAGCAAAAATGCTACATATATTAGGGTGGGAAAGAATTCCCATAGTATCATAACCAGAAACGCGTTTTGCAATAATATCATCCAATTCAGGGCCGTCATGACGCCATCAATATTAACATTATAACATGCCAGCAATCTTGTCTTGCATCGTGAGTTATTCCTTACACATAGGGATGTAGAAGAATTCCTAAGATAATGTCATAGTAGGAATGGTCATGGCTAGTGCAAAGGAGATGGAGAGATGGTGATGGCCAAGGGGGCTTGGGCGAGTAGTGGGGATACGACCGGTATGTGGGACAGGACGGTCAGTTGCATTCGGGAGGTAGATAGAGAAGTGCTAGGGGTCTCGCGAGGTAGCCGTGGTGGGCATCGAGTGGACTGGTGGTGGAATGGTAAGGTTCAAGAGAAGGTGGAAGCAAAGAAAGCGACGTATGCAAAATTAGTAGAAAGCAAGAATGAGGTGAAGAAGTGGACGAATAGGGAATTGTATAAGATGGCGAGGAAAGAGGCAAAGCTAGCGGTTACAGCGGTGAAAATGACAGCTTTTGAACGCCTGTATGTGGAATTAGAAAAAAAAATGGGGATAAGAAGTTGTACAGACTAGCCAAGGCGAGTGAGAGGAGGGCCCGTGACTAAGTCACGTGAGGTGCATCAAGGACGAGAACGGCAAAGTATTGGTGGAGGATGCAAATATTAGACGGATGTGACAGTCTTACTTCCATAAACTCTTGAACGAAAAAGGAGATAAAGATATTGTGTTGGGAGATCTGGAGCAATCCTGAAGGTACTGAAATTTTGGATATTGTAGAAGCATTAAGGTTGAGTAGGTTAAGGGTGTTGTTCGCAGGATGCGCAGGGGACGAGCAATCGGGTTGGGGCGGGACGAGCCCAGTTCCCGTCCCGAGTTTGAACCCCGACACGAAATTTTTTTAGGGGGGATCGGGGCAGGTATCGGGTCGACTCGGCTCACTGGCCAGCCTTAGTTTGTATTCATGCCGGGATGTTCGACTACAGAAGCCATTCATCTTATTAGGAGGTTGGTGGAGCAATACAGAAAAAGGAAAAGAGACTTACATATGGCTTTCATCGACCTCGAGAAGACATGATAAAGTCCCTAGGGAGGTTCTATGGAGATGTTTGGAGGTTAGAGGTGTACTTGTGGCGTACACTAGGGCGATCAAGGATATGTATGATGGAGCCAAGACCAGGGTACGGACAGTAGGAGAAGACTCGAAGCACTTTCTAGTGATGATCGCTGCACCGGGGATCAGCTCTTAGCCCGTTCTTATTTGCCTTGGTGATGGATTGACTGACGCGACAAATCCAATGGGAGGTGTCATGGTATATATTACTCACAGACGACATAGTCCTGATTGATGAGACTCGCAGCGGAGTGAACGCTAAGCTGGAGGTTTGGAGACAGATGTTGGAGTCTAAAGGGTTCAGGCTGAGTAGGACCAAGACAAAATACTTGTAGTGCAAGTTCAGTAACGGAAGCGACCATGAGGCAGGTGTGGAGGTCAAACTTGGTGCTCGGGTCATTTCAAAGAAAGGAAGCTTCAAGTACCTCGGGTCTATTATCCAAGGGAATGGAGAGATTGATGACGATGTCACACATCGTATCGGGGCAGGGTGGATGAAATTGAAGCTCGCATCTGGAGTCTTGTGCGATAAAAAGGTGCCACCAAAACTTAAAGGCAAGTTCTATAGGGTGGTGGTTAGACTGACTATGTTGTATGGGGCGGAGTGTTGACCAGTCAAGACTTCACACATCCAAAAGATGAAAGTTGCGGAGATGAGGATGCTGAGATGGATGTGTGGGCATACAAGGAGGGATAAGATTAGAAATGATGATATCCGAGACATAGTGGGAGTGGCCTCGGTGGAGGATAAGATGCGGGAAGCGAGTTTGAGATGGTTCGGGCATGTGCAGAGGAGAGACACAAATGACCCAGTGTGGAGGTGTGAAAGGTTGGCTATGGACATGTTCAGGAGGGGTAGAGGTAGGCCGAAGAAGTATTAGGAAGAGGTGATTAGACGGGATATGACGCAGGTGCAACGTACTGAGGACATGACCTTAGATAGGGGGTTGTGGAGGATACGGATTAGGATAGAAGGGTAGTAGGTAGTGAGCGCAGTCCTACTTACGATTACAAATTGGTAGTTGTAGTGTTATTATTGTAGACCTGCTTAGCATATCACACTAGTAGGCGCAATATTTCTT